>OX638091.1:32951133-33463633 GCA_951804965.1 Horisme vitalbata | reverse complement strand
CGAGGAGTATACTCGGCCATTATGCCTAGCGTTTGTGGATTGCGAAATAGCCTTAGATTCAGTCGAGACGTAGGCAGAGCAGTGTCATCATTACAGCTATGTCAGATCGACAACCGGTTCAGAGTCGAAGTGTTTATGTAGCAAGGCTTTAATAACTACTATTTTTGGGATCAGAGCACTCCGATCCTATTGATTTCGATATTATGTATACTACAAGAAGGGTGAGACAAGAAGACATTATATTTCCGAAATTGTTCCGAATTCCGACAAGGCATGCATTTCAATGGCGAATAAATAATTCACCTTCGATTTGCCAATGACAAAGTATTGTAATCATGGTAGAAAATGGTTGGAAATTCTTTGAATGACCTTAGCACAATGCTTAGACATCACAAAATGAACTTGGTCAAAAACCCATGTCGTGCCTAATCCGGTTCAAGTTTGGATTTATATTATCAGTGAAATTATTGACAATATCTGTCTTGGTAAAGCAATTCAACTGGACAGGTCCAACTTCGACAAAGGCCCCGACAAATCCAACTCGTATGGACAGCGTCCGGGATATTGTATAATCACAAAGGCAAAGCCTCAAGAACTCGTACAGCTAGTGCGCGTTCCAGTGATGACTTATTGTACTAAAACATGGTCGCTAACTATAGTCTGATCATCTCATGCACAAACTAAACAGTAACACAACGGGCTATGGAGAGATATATTCACGTATTTTTTTTTCGTGTCCAAAATTCGTAATGAAGAAATCTGTTAGTTACATTTACTTAACTTACTTTACACTATACAAATGAGCAACAAAAGCCTTGTACAGCTAATACATATAGCTCATATTTTTGGTTGAAATCATATAGAAGTACATAGTATTAGAGATCTTAACTATCGTTTTAGTAATTATACATACTAATAATGACTTGGAACCCATTATTGTGTTTACGATTTTTTTAAATAAAAAATATCTATTGTGTTGCTATTTATTTAAGTACCGAAAGTCGGTACTTTCGGGAACTTGATTTGGTTAAGGGATTCCCGGTTCCTAAAAGTGCTGAAAATTCCGGGGGATTCCCGGGAACAAACCTTATTCTACACATTAAACACTCACCTACCCAGCCAGTCTCCGATTTGCTGCCACACTGTGACTGCTTAATACTATCAAATAATACAGTAACAGTAATAATGAAATAATGAAAATATTATTATTTATTTTTATTTTATTTTGGTTTATTCGGAAAACAAACTTTACCTTATAATAAAAAAAAATATCTTTGATAATTACTTTATAGACCATTAACATGTTTCCGCATATAAGCTGGGTAACTGATTACAAACTAACAAACTAATACCAAATTAATTAAAATGTTTTTTTATTTTACTAGAAGATAGATCAAGCACTTGGCCCATGTGTTATGTGGTAACCATTGCCTATCACAAAGCATTGCATCGTATATCACTTTTTTTTAGAACATACTCTATGATGCAACACTCTGCGTCGAGTTCTCCACAAAATACTCTACTATTACTAATAAATTCTACAACTACTAATTAATGTAGAATCAGTACTAAAAAGTTACACAAATTAGAACATTTCGTCATTGTTTAATGCAGACACATCACCTCGAGTTCTGTAGACTCCATTACATATCATATTAATACATTCCAGATCACCTCAGTTATAGGAGATCTCACAGTCAAATGTGCCCGCGAAGTCCGTTGCCTTGACATATCATCTAGTGGAGACACCCACATTCAGAAGTCCTTGTTGTCTGACAAACCAGATATAGTGGTGGCAACCCCATCGAGAGCCCTGGCACATCTGAAGGAAAACAACATGAGACTGAAGCATGACCTGGCCGTGATGGTGGTGGATGAAGCCGATTTGATATTCTCCTTCGGTTATGAAGATGAAATCAAGGAGCTATTGGGGTAAATTACACTAATACTAGCTACTTACTAGTAGTGTAGGACGCCCTCCGGCCAGGTGGAGTGACGATATGCGAAAGGTTGCTGGTAGAAGCTGGATGCGTCGAGCTTAGGACAAGGTGCGATGGCGCTCATTAGGGGAGGCCTATGTCCAGCCAACTTCCATTCAACTCCGTAGACTGAACTGATTTGTAAACCTGGAATACCATATAGGTTACTTTTAGTTATCTACGTAAGTAGGTACCACACAACCAAAGCTACGAATAAGCTGTGATCAGATATTTTTTTTAAAGTTTTTTCTTATTTCTTTATTGTACACAAAAACTTATAAAAAACTAACATAAATGCTATGCCCAAAGGTATGTTATGTTAGCATAAGTAAGCATCTAACCTGCCACAATATTATACTTTTTTAATTGTTTTATTTGACGGCCTCTGTGGCGCAGTGGTCGAAGGTCCGCCTGAGACGCAGAAGGTTGCGGGTTCGATTCCCGCTGCGGGACAAATGTTTGCATGATCTGTAGATATTTGTCTCGGGTCTGGGTGTTTTCTATGTATGATATGTATGTATTTACAAAAAAAATATATATGTGTATTATATGAATCATGTGGTTCCCATAATACAAGCTCTGCTTAGTTTGGGGCTACGTGATGCTGTGTGATTACGTCCCGCATTATTTATTTGTTATGGGAACAATAACAATACATCATACCATAACATTAGCCTATTTCAGGCCTCTCCTAACAAAAACAGAGAATGTCTTTAATTGCCATGCTGGGTATGATATCAACCTATTAATTACTACCACACCTGATTGCAAGTAATGATATGGTCTGAGATGACACATTGAGAACTTAGAAATTTCTTTTTTTCTTTAAACCCACTTTATAAGTTCTGAATTACTTCAGGATACATCATCATAATCGTCAGTAGCCAATAGGAAATAATAATCATAATCATTTATTTAGTTCTCTCATATACTTGTATATATAGTAATTGTAAAACTTAAGGGTAGGAACTTATCTTTAACCTGTTTTGCGAGAAACTGGTGCCAGAAATAGTATACCAAGTCATATACTAAGCATGTTCGAAGTTTCATCCAAAACTGTACCGTCATTACGGAGTTGAGTGGGAACAAGCATACACAAAAACGCACTGACTCAAAGTCCCTAAGCAAAAACGGAAGAAAAAAACACTAACTTTCTCATAATATGTTTCTTCAACAGTCACATGCCAAAAATCTACCAAGCAGTGCTAGCATCAGCCACCTTATCAGAAGATGTATTAAGCCTTAAGAAGATAGCCCTCCGCAACCCGGTCACCCTCAAGCTGGAGGAGCCGGAGTTGGCTCCCTCATCACAGCTCCAGCACTACCATCTGTTTGCCGAGGAGGATGATAAGGCCGCTATTCTGTACGCGCTGTTAAAATTGAACTTGATTAGAGGGAAGACTATTATTTTTGTGAGGACAGTCGATAGATGTTACAAGTGAGTATATTTTGTTTAACCCCACAGTTCTGAGTGAGGTCCGATCAGACTAACAACATTTCTTCTGGGAAAGCTAACCCCATCGTCGACCTCATCCTTACCTATGCGAGGCTCGAGGGCAAGAGCTGGCCCACAGTAAATGGAAATAAAAAAATCGATGGGGCAACATCGGGCTCGCGCGGTTCCCTTTCCTCTCTCGCTTCCTCCTATCCGAGATCTCATTTGTTTCGTTCGCTTTGCTCGTTAAATCCAAATAGGTGCCGCTATTGCGGCGAGCGGAGGGGTTAAATTGGATGATAAAGTCCCCTTTGTGGCACAGCCTGAGACGAAGGATGCGGGTTCGTTTCCCGCTGCGAGACAAATGTTTGTATGGTTTGCGAATATTAGTCTCGTAAAACGTATTTAAGTAGTATATCGCATATTTGTTTGTACATAAATATTGCACGCCTTACTGGTAGAAATACATTGTGTCCTATTTAAGCATATACCATCTATGTACCTTATTTACATGTATTTTATGCAATAAATTTTACTTTTAAGTCACTTTTTACTTCATCAGTCATGTGGTCTGGTTCCCATAATACAAGCTCTGCTTAGTTTGGGGCTACATGATCATGTGTGATAGTCCAGCATTATTTATTTATTTCGTAATAATAATAATAAAGTAGAAGAATTTGGTTGAATTCTGCGCAGTGCTAAATTCGCTTTGCAATATCTTGTCTACTTGATTTTTAATATGTCCCAAAATTTGATCCAGGTGGGACTTACCTGCGACCTTTCTTGGTACGGGGATATAGCTCTGTCAACTGTGCTGGGTCAGCTATTTGCCTAGTCTAGTCGAAATTCTTGGGATGCCTCGCCGCCATTTGCTATTACTTCTTCTCTTCATTTGACTCATCCACTAAATTATTGATTTTTCAATTGAATTTCAGGCTAAAGCTTTACCTAGAACAGTTCAAAATCGGCTCCTGTGTCCTAAATTCTGAACTGCCAGCAGCCGTCCGCTGTCTCTCAGTAGACCAGTTCAACAGAGGCCGGTACCAGATCATCGTAGCCTCGGATGAGAAGGCTCTTGAGAAGCCTGATGGTGGTATACTGCCTATTGAGGAGAGGAGCAAAAAGAAAAAGGTAAATCTATCACACATACACTACACTCTCTAGAACTTCACTCTATTTTCGGCCATTTTATTGATAGAATATGACAGGTGCAAAGTGTTGTTGTATGTGTTTTGCCATTTTTTTGTAAATCGACATGAATCGTTTACCCAGTGTTCCTATAGTATGAATTTAAATATGATTATGAATTGGACATAATTTAAATTTAAGACTTAAAACTTTTCAACTGGATTCGGCATTTCAATATTATGTGAGTATAGCTGGATGCTGTTGTCTACGATCCCATAATAGCTCCTTAAATCCAAGGAACAAAATGGCGTATTTCATCATCCTCAACAACTCATAGAAGTCCACTGCTTAGCATAAATCTCCCTCAAGGATTTCCACAAAGAACGGTCTGGATACCTCTCCATCCATCGGTCCATCTGGTGGGGATGGAGGAGGGGATAGCGAATATAAGAACGAATATTTTGCTGTACCTAGTAGTGGCTTCTTCCCAATCTACTTTCCGGCTATAATCCTATCAATGCTAAAGTATGTGTGTTTGTATGTTCCGACTAAACTCCGTAACAGCCGAATAGATTTGGATGAAAATTTCAATACCCCAGTTTGTAACCTGGAGTAACACTATAGGCAACTTTTTATTTGGGTACCACTTGAGCGAAGCCATAAGCGAAAGGCGTTTAATATTATAAAGAAGTTTGTTAATATGTTTGTTGGTTGCTCTTTGCCAAAACTTCCGAACCGATTAAGAGACCAAGAATAACATATAATAATGCTCTTATCCGACTACCACACAAACAAAGCAGTGGTTTAAGCTAGATGAGATAGATACTATAACGTCTACACTGATTTGTATTTCTGATCACGCTGATGTAGATGAAAGTATACCAACGGAAAACTTCATTTGATATTAGTAAGTGTAACAATATTTTTAGCAAACATCCAAACGGAAAAGGGACAAAGAGTCAGGTGTATCTCGCGGGATCGACTTCCAACACGTGTCCAACGTGATAAACTTTGACGCGCCGCTCGATGTCAACTCCTATGTGCACAGAGCAGGCCGTACCGCTCGAGGGAACAACCAGGTATGTTTACTTACACTACTCAGCATCATCATCAGCCAACTGCTGGAGATAGGCCTCCCCTCTTGAGCGGCATTGCGCCCTGCCCTTAGCTCAACGTATCCAGCTTCTACCAGCAGCCTTACACTACTCACTATCCTCTATTTACCCTAAAAAATATGACATGAAATGATATTTTCTGAAAATAAACACCCTATTCAATGTTGCTGTATGGTGTAGGTAAGCCACTGAACCAAGTGTTCGTTTAGAACGATATTAGGAAGGTTGAGCTTACTGCAAAATAAATAATCTAATACAAATGTGTAGTAGTCACTATGAAAAAATAAATGGAATGGAAATAAAAGCAAAATCAACAAGTCTTCCACTAAAATATGATGCAAATATTCTGTTCTGGCTAGTATTTCTCCATGAGGCTCTAACCTAAACGCTTGGAAAAAGGGAAGCAAAAGCGTTTGAAGGAAAAATTGCTGCTGGAAAGCTTGTTGAATTATCTGTGTAGTTTTATCTGTATTAGTCTGTGTGTGTGTGTAGGGATCAGTGCTCACATTCGTGTCGATACGAGAGAAACCCCTCATGGACGCAATAGAAGCTCACTTATCAAAGGGCTTTGGAGGGCAGAAAGTACTACAGTAAGTTCATTTTCTATTCATTACATTATTTATTATTCTACTATATGATTCTGTATTTTCTACGTTAATTTGCGAGACGGAAAATGAATTTTATATTAGTTTAAGAACTATTTTCTAAAATTATATTTGTTAATTAAAAATATCTGTGATGACATGATAAGAATAGGTTCATCAACAACAACACAACCAGCCCATATCAGTCCACTGCTGGACATGAGCCTCCATGCTGGACAGGGGATATACCCATAATCCCCACTCTGGGCATGCGGGTTGGGGATCGCAGGACACAGCTTCTCGCACAAACGACGCTGCTGCCCATCAGTGCCCAGGGGATTTGGGTGTGCCGGAGGAGCCGGCTGTGCTATGTCGTAATCGGCCGTCAAAGCCCCGTTTGTTAGTTAGCAGGGTGCACCAGTTGGCTTGATTTCCGAAGGTGCAAATGGAACCCCTTACACCGCGCCACATTCATGTAACCTCTAAATGAATGATGATGCAGAAAGTACGAGTTCGCGCTAGAAGAGGTGGAGGGTTTCCGGTACCGGTCGCGCGACGCGTGGCGCGCCGTCACTCGCATCGCCGTGCGCGAGGCGCGCCTCAAGGAGATCAAGCAGGAGCTCATCAACTGCAAGAAACTGCAGGTAACGTCTTGTATACTAGCTACCGGTACCGGCCGCGCGACGCGTGGCGCGCCGTCACTCGCATCACTGTGGCATACTGAAAATGAATCTAATGATGACCAAAACTTACATAGCATTATCGAATGCGTCTGATGAACGACTAATCTTCTCACTGAACAACCCCCTCTACCCTGCCCCCACCCCTCACAACCAACGCATCTAACCACCACCCACTTTCAGGGCTACTTCGAGGAGAACCCTTCAGATCTTGCTGCGTTGAGACGTGACAAGGCTCTGCACACGGTGAGGGTTCAGCAGCATTTGTCCAATGTCCCGGAGTACCTGCTGCCGGCTGCCCTCAGGAGCGAAGCTACGGTGGAAGAGGAGCAGGATACACCAGTGCCAGCTAAGAAGAGGAAACAGACCTTTGGCAGTAAGAAGAGGCATAAGTACCAGGTGAGTTTTTTGAAACCTGTTGGGGCTGAGATGCGAGTGGGTTTTATTCACAGATAGGCTGCTGCTAGGGATTGCAATCCAGCGGCAATTTCAATGCAGCTGGATTTTTGCTGGATTGATGCAAATAAATAAATCCAGCTGGATCCACCGCGGATCCAGCAGTAATCAATTTTTCAACGATATGATTTTTTTACGTACATTTACATAATAATACACAAGCCACATAATGAGCTTGTAGTCGACAGTTTGAATTGTTTTTTGTGTCAGCAAATGTAATATTACGTGTATTATGAACTATTTACGCGAACAAAGCTTTTACCCGCGTAAGCTGCAGGTCGCCATCAAATGTTTGATTTGTTTCTTACTTTTTTCTATGTAAAGTAGGTAGTACCTACTTTTTTCTGTACCCCTGACAACGTGTAAGTGAAAATTCATGATGATAACGTGAAAGTTTACTAAACAAACATTAGTTACACATTCATAATAAATCTTAAATCTTAAAAAAATATATCCTAGACATCCGAAATAGCTATTAATTTATTATTGATCACTGCGGCCATAAGCGACACGTTTGTGTATAATTTGCCCACATTTTCCTAGCAGATGAAGGGACGATTTATCCGCCTCTACAGAACCAGCAGGTTGTAGTGTGACAAAACCTTAACCTAAACATGTTCCCCCTTACTTATGAACGCTACTCAAAGTTAACCCATGCTCAAAGCGAGAGATGCCATTAGCCTAAGCATCGTTTATCTTTTGAAACACGTTCATAAGTAAGGCCAGTTCTTGTTGAGGCGACAGTGTCCAGTCGAGGCTCTGACTATAATGCGTACGTAAGTCGTTTCTGTTTAGCTATAAGAGGTTGGTGTGCCGGTTGTCAAAGGCACAGTTTGGAATGGTTCACGCCCGGTGGTTATTCCAGTATTTGGTTGACTCTTTGAAGCAGGTGTTTTTAAGGCTCTTTTGGCTAGACTTTTCGGCATGCCACAGAACGGTTCAGGATCTAATTGTGCATTTGATCCTATTTACCTATTTTACTAAGTATGTAAACCCAGTCTCTCAGGAATCCAGCAAGCCCAAAAATGGTGCTGGACCCAGCTGGATTGCTGGATTGCGGATCCTACATTGCAATCCCTATCTGCTGCCTATAGCAACCAGTCCTGTTTTTACAAACTGACATTTCATCGGTCTTCATTCAAAGAACGTCAATTGACAATCTGACAAAGTTTGTAAAAACAGGACCGGGGTTTCTATCATTTCGGTGTGCAACTGAGTTTGCTGATGAGACATTTAATATTCCGGGTGGTTGCTGTAGTATCACGCTTTCGTAGTTTCTGAAACCACGTTGTGGCTGAAGGAATTGAGATGAAATATATATATGTATAGATTCAGGAATAACACGTAAGCTCCTTTTACTATACTACGACGAACGGAGTTGCGGGCTGAAATTAGTTGTTTTCCATTTAAAACATGTATTATGTATTTACATAAAAATATATTTAAGTTTGTGTGTACAAGTAGCGGCACGAAACTCTAGCGTTGACCGTTATTGCGCACAATCCAAAAGTAAGATATCATATGGGAGCTAGAGGCGAGAGAGAGCGAGTGACCCATGCGCAGACGTTTCGTTCAGCGCTAGACTTACGTGAGGCTAGCTGTATCAGTGACGTGGTTCCCGTAAAGCTCTGCTTAGTTTGGGGCTACATGATGCTGTGTGAAAGTAATCAGAATGATTTATTTTTTATTGACTTCTAATTTTGTTCGTAGGCTCGCCAGAATGATCCGCTGAAGAGTTTCGACGTTAAGAAGAAAGTAGTATCAGGAGATACATAACATTACGTGATACCTAGTTAGTATTCGAAGGCATGCATTGTATTTATGATGATCGGGAGTTGAACACTTTTGTAAAGAGTCTGATATCTTAGTGGTATAAGTAAAGCTGTCTTCACATGTTCTGTTTCGTTTCGCATTATATAATTTTGTTCAATTTTTTATTAATTATAAAATTTTCTAATGACGAATACAAGTTGACTTCCGCCATGGACGAAACTGGAGATTCACAAAGATATCCGACTTGTTTTTTATAAACTGAATGTCCTGACTCTGTGTTTCTCTTTCATACAGTTGTCATCGAAGCGAGTCCTGTTGGATTGTTGTTGGTTAGTACTTCATAATAAATGTATTTCATGTTTATTCAGTTCTTTATTTTTTGAACCGACGCAAAAACGACGCGGTACCGCGTTGAGCCATCAAATTCGATTGAGTGATTCGCGCCGGGGTACCGCTAAGTTTAAAGTAATAAACATTACAAACTCATAGCGCTCCCTCCCAGACTTAGGTCGGAAATGCTAGTAAATTAATACAGACAGTCAATCAAATGAAGGGTCTGACTTATAAATCGGTATCACGAAACGAATTACTCAATCTTATTTGATGGCTCAACTGTTCGCTTTTTGAGTCGGGGATTTTTAATTTTTTATAGTTGAATCATATTGGTGGGATGGTGGGGATATGAGTATAGGAGTTTTATACAGTAGTGTTTGAATTCTTTATCTTTTGGAAAAGTTTACGCTGATCTTAAAAGTTGGTTGAAGCTGCGGAACCATTAGGCAAACAATTCGCTTTCGTCTATTTGCTTTCAATTTAGCCAATGCGTAAGCAGCAAGCGACATCATAGCCTTACAGGAGCCAAGTTAGAACAAGAATGTAGGTGTAGGTAGGTGGAATGTCAGGGTGCGCTTTGAACAAAAATCTGTGCCTAATGTATAGGGTTGTGGTCCTCTTTAGTGTTTACATATAAGAGAAAACGAGACACAACCTTAATTTGGGCATTTTTATTAAGAAAAATCAGGCACAGATTTTTATTTAAAGCGCGCATTCCCCAAGTGCGAAGTACTATTATTAATTTCATGGGTTAGAACTATTACTAATATTTCAACCTGGCGTATCGTCAGTGTAACGAAAAAAAATTTACCAATGACAAAGTATAATTTTGAATCTACGCTGTCATATTGGCCAAAAGACTGCGATACTATTTCGCTAGTGTTCGTGATCGAGCCTCCGGTGTACACGGGTAGAGTCAACTAGCGCACTAACGTACGTAAAATAGGTATATAAGTAGTACATCAGTCATGTGGTTCACTTAATACAAGTTCTGCTTAGTTAGGGGCTAGATGATGCTGTGTGTAAGTGTCCAGTATACATTTAATAGTTTTTATATTTTTATGTCCAAAAACTAAACGAGCCTACAGCATCAGGACACTCCTTAAATACAACCGCCCTAGATTCAAGCCAATAGCAACCAACAAAGCCTTCTTACTTTACCTCTACCAACTCTACAGTAAATAAAAATCTAGAAAAACATAAAAATGCTCTCCCAGAATGGCTGGTCACCACAGGAGCAGTAGACCTAAACCCTCCAACAAATAAAAGCAGTCAGAATAAAATATATATAGCGACATTTAATGTCAGATCCCTAGCCAACGAATCAAGAATAAAAGAATTAGAATACGCACTAACATCAATAAAATGGGACATATTAGGAACAAGCGAAGTACGTCGAAAAGAATATGCAATTGAAGATAGAGAAGAATATCGACTATACATATATGGAGAAACAAAAGGACGAAACGGCGTAGGTTTTCTAGTGAAGAAACAAAGCCACATAACAGTCGAGGATTTTATTGGAATTTCCGAAAGAGCTGCTCTAATTAACGTCAAAATCTATTAACAAAAATTTACACTAGCACGCAGTATACGCCTATACCTACTTCAAGCTCAAAAGATAAGGATATAGAAGACTTTTATGGTACTTTAGAGCAGGTCACAAGAAACAGCGAAACAATCCTAATATTTCTTGGAGATATGAACGCCCAAATAGGCCACCCGAAAGATGGAAAAAGTCGTATAATGGGAAAATACGGATATGGAAAGAGGAATAGCAGAGGCGAAATGTTCATGAATGTTTGCTTCCAAAACAACCTGAAAATAATAAATACCATGTTCAAAAAATCCCAAAAATTAAGGTGGACGTGGCTATCCCCAGATAACGTAATAAAAAATGAAATAGATTTCATTGCAACGAACAAACCACACCTAGTTGAAAATTGTAGCGTCTTAGTCAATTTAAACACTCGAGTGATCATCGCCTAGAAAGAGCAACGTTTATCAACTTTAAAAAATGTAGAGCAAAGTTTTCACTACAGTCATAATATTGACTACATAAAATATAATGATGAACTTTCCAAATATGAATGCCAAAATACAACATATAAATCTGTACAAGAGTTTTATGAAGAAATAGAAAAAACCATAACAAAATCGTCCAATCAAGCCAGAATTATGAAGAATATAACCAAAAAAGAAGCTATATTCACGGAACAGCTAAAAGAGTTAATAGATAAGAGACATATTTTAAGGGAAAAACAAATTAAAACAAAGCTCGAAAGCGAACAACTAAGTAAATTATACAGAAAAATAAACAGAGAAATAAAAAACAATACAAAAAAATATAGATTACATATAATAGAAAAACATTTGGTAAAGGCAGGTGCAGTCAAAAAAGCCTTTAAGACCTTAAATAGAACGGAACAGATCATGAATCAACTTCAAAATAATTCTGGTACTATAGTCACTAGCAGAGATGAATTGATACAGATTGCTACAAATTTTTATGCAAGTTTATACAGAAAAATTAAATTAATAAAAATAAATAAAGAAAAATAAAATTAAATTAATTATTTTAATTTGACATTATTTTTATTTGTGTTTTTCCTTTAATTTTTTTAATTTGACATTAATTTTTATTTGTATTTTCCTCTCATTATTTTATTTTAATTTAACATAACCTTTATTGACTTGATTACTAATTTTATTTTATTTCATTACGTAATTACATAATTTTTAGTATGTTTTATTGTGTTATTGACCAATGATAAATATAAATTTTTTACTAGCATTATATTATGTAAAAATAGGCTCAGACAATATTGCAATACCCTAACAGGGTGCATGTCTTAAACTATTAAGCTACCTACTATCTAAGCTTTGATAATTTGTACATGTAAGCAAATAAATAAATATGAAATATGAAATATGAAAAAACATTAATACAATTGTTTACCAGGAAATAAAAGCTACGAATGAAGATCCAGCACCCACATTCAATATAAATGAGATAGAGTACTCAATTGACAAGTTAAAACCAGAAAAGAGTCCAGGGCCGGACGGCATAACAAACGAGATTCTAAAAACCGGAAAATAATTTTTATCACAACCGCTAACGGACCTATTTAACATCATTCTACGTGATTCTACGCAACAAAGAAATTCCAAAACAGTGGTCATGTTCCAACATAGTGCTACTATACAAAAAAGGAAACCCGAAGTTGATATCAAACTATAGACCTATAAGCCTTACGTCATGTGTATACAAATAATAATCGTTTTTATATATTGCATCAAAACATAGCAGGCGTCTTGAATAAAGTCGATGATCTAAATCTAGCAATTACAGAATTATCCCGTAAGAAAAAAAACATTGATGTGATCTGTTTATGTGAAACTAAAATCCAAAAGGGATGTGAAGTAAATTTAAAATTGCCAAACTATAAGCTTGCCACTTCTTTTTGTCGAACAAATCAGAAATATGGTGGCTCATGTATTTTGATTAAAAAAGAACTAGAATATAGAACTTTTGATATTAGCAGTAAATTGGAATATTCCGTTCATTTTGAATGTTGTGCTATAGAAATTATTAACTACGATATGATAGTTATTTGCATATACAGAACACCCAAAAGTAATGTAAATATATTTTTTGACCGACTAGATAAACTCCTCAACTTTTTTACGAACAAAAAAACCAATAAAAAGATTATTATTTGCGGTGACTGGAACATAGACATACTTAAGTCAACAAATAAAACACGAGAACTCTTAGGTATACTTAAAAACCATGATATAAATGTACATATAAATACTCCCACACGAAATAATTTGACATGCATAGACCAGATTGCCAGTAACATAAAAAAAGTTTCAGCCGAAGTCCCGAGACTTGCCCTATCAGATCATGAAACTGGCCAATTAATTTATTTTCCACTAAAACGTAAACAACTCATTAAACAATGGATTGAGTTCCGCTGTGACTACAGTAAAGAAAATATAAATAAATTTCTTGAGTGCTTATCCCTACTTTCTTTCTCAGAGGTTTATGAAATGAAAACCCTGAATACGTCCTTTGAAGTGTTTCATGATTTACTATCTCTATTTCATGGACTATGTTTTCCTACTATCTCTATGAAAAAAGGAAATTTTAATAACAACAACCACTGGATAACCAAAGGCATCAAAAGATCGAGCAAAGTCAAAAGAAAACTATATCTTACATATAAATTTTCAAAAATTGATAAAAAGATTAACAGGAATTCCTATGTTAATTATAAGAAACTACTTAAAAAATGCATCTATAAATCCCAGCAAAATGATAATATAAATTACATGCTAAATAGTGAATACAAATGCAAAGCTGCATGGAATATAGTTAATTCTAATATAGGCAATATTACTGACATTAAAAATATTGACACTGTTCAGTTTGACAATTCAGCTATATCTGATCCAATTGCAATTTGTGAATTATTCAATGATTTTTTTATAGATTTAAATATCTCAAATAATCAAACTTTTAGCTCTAAGACTACTTCAAGCATTAATGGCAACGCTTCTACAATATTTTTGGAGCCTACCGATGCAAATGAAATATTTAAAATTTTAAAAGGTCTCAAGAACACGAACTCAGTAGGCTACGATGGACTGAGTACTAAAATACTAAAGCTATGTGCGCATGACATTTGTAATCCATTGAGCTACATAATAAATTTATCGTTCATTGAGGGTTGTTTTCCAAGCAAATTAAAAGTATCAGTGGTTAAGCCACTATTTAAGAAAGGTGACGAAAAAGAAATTAACAATTATAGACCAATAACAATTATTCCAATATTATCCAAGGTATTTGAAAAGGTAATGAGTAATAGATTAAATAAATTTATTGATAAATACGATATACTTACTACGCAACAGTTTGGGTTTCGTAAAAATAGGTCAACAACGCTAGCTTGTTTTAATCTTGTTAAAGCAGTTACAGAATGTATTGACCAAAAAACGCCAGTAACTGCCTTAATGCTGGACTTAAGCAAAGCATTTGATTTGATAGACCATAACCTACTTCTAGAAAAAATTGATAAATATGGGATACGAGGAACTGCCTATAACTGGCTGCGTAGCTATCTACTGGACCGAAGTCAGTGTACGGAAATTACTAGGTTTACATACAATAATAAATTGGTGATTAGAAACCAATATCGATCTAAATTCAGGATCAATAACCGAGGAGTTCCTCAGGGGAGTATTCTGGGACCATTACTGTTCCTGCTGTTTATAAATGACTTACCTAGCGTGACAAAGCACAAATGTTTACTTTTTGCAGATGATACTACTTTAATAATGAAATGCTTAAATAAAAATAATTATGCAGATGACATTAATAACGCAATAAATGACATAGTGACATGGTTAAATGAAAATAAATTAATGATTAATATAAATAAAACAAAAATGATTCAATTTAGAAATTATAAAGCGTTACCACCAAAATTAAACATTAAATATCAATCTTCTAGTATTGAGAGTGTAGAGTCGTCACTTTTTGTAGGCATCCAAATCGATCAGCATTTAAGTTGGAAACAGCATATTGACTATATTTGCAACAAACTAAATAGGTTTGTTTATGCATTAAAGAGAGTTAGGAAAACTGTCTCCCAGAAAGCTTCGATGGCTGCGTACCATAGTTATGTGTCTTCTGTGCTTCTTTATGGATTACCACTATGGGGAAATTCTGTAGATTTACCTAGAGCTTTTAAAATGCAAAAAAAATGCATACGAGCTGTATGCGGAGCCTGGTTTTTAGAAAGCTGTAAGCCACTGTTCCAAAAAACTAAAGTGTTGCCTCTGCCATGCATGTACATAAGGGAAATTTGTATTTTTGTTAAACAAAACCCTGACGTTTTTGTTACACACAAGGAAATGCTAGAAAGACATACTAGGCATAAAAATAGAATTTTCTTGCCGAAACATTATACACATTTTTTCGGCAGTAATGCATTCTGTATGGCAATTAAAATATTTAATAAATTTCCTATGGATCTTAAAGACTTACCCTTATCTTTATTTAAACTTAGGCTTAAGAAATGGTTATTGTTAAAGTGTTTTTACTCAATCAATGAATATTTTAATTTCAAATAGTTTTTGTCAACTTGTATTAGTGTATTGTAATTAGGACGTGGAGCTAAACCAATAATTATTATAACATAGGTATTTAAGAATTATGACAAAATGACATGTATATTAAATTAATTAAAACAATCTTATGACTAAATATTCACACACCAGGACAACAACTGGTAGAATGTACATTGTTCAGATTTTATCTACTTTTAACCCTAAGACCAGTGTAAACTATTTACATACATTCAGTGAATAAATGATTTATCTCTTATCTCTTATCTCTCAAAGTATTCTCTGCTACCTTACTAAGACGTATCACCAAGATCTTAGATGAAAACCAACCGGTAGGGCAAGCAGGGTTTATGCGAGACTTTTCTACTGTAGATCATATCCACACTTTGAAATTGGTTTTGCAGAAATATAAAGAATATGACGAAGGCGTCTACCTATGTTTCGTAGATTATAGCAAAGCCTTTGACTCCATAACACATGACTCTATATGGCAGGCTCTATCACAACAAGGCGTAAACAAAGATTACATCGATATCATAAAATAAATATACAGATATAGTACCTCCAGAATCATGCTAGAACAGCCAGGTCCGAGTTTTAAAATTGAAAGGGGGGTAAAGCAAGGTGACCCTCTCTCAGCAAAACTTTTTAAAGCCGTACTAGAAAATTTTTTAGATCTCTATATTGGGATAAAAAGGGACTGAATATACACGATACATACCTATCTCATCTCAGATTTGCCGACGACATCTTCATATTGTCAGAGAATCCAACCGACTTGCAATACATGATAAGAACGCTTTGCGATGAAAGTAGAAAAGTAGGTTTGGAAATCAACCGCGAAAAGACCAAGCTCATGTCAAACAGACATATGATACCGATGACTCTTAACTACAAATCTAGAGTACGTCGACAAATACGTATATCTAGGACATCAAATTTCGTTCGAATCATGCACGGAACTGGAAATAGAACGGAGAACTAAAAGTACCTGGAGCAAATACTGGGCAATGAAGGAAATTTTCAAAAGCAAATTGCCCACAAAACTTAAAACTAAAACCATGGAAACATGCCTCATCCCATGCCTTACCTACGCATGCCAGACATGGTCTCTAACGAAGCAAAACCTTAGGCGCATAGGGGTGTGTCAAAGAGGAATAGAGCGGAGTTTTTTGGGTCTTAGACTAAAAGATAAAGTTAGAAACGCAGAAATTCGGAAAAAGACCAAAGCAACAGATGTTACTCAAAAAGTTTTGTCCTTAAAATGGAAATGGGCAGGACACATTCAGAGGCTGCAAGACGAGCGATGGTCCAAAACCATAACAAATTGGTACCCAATTCATAAAAAACGAAAAAAGGGAAGACCGCATAAAAGATGGGAAGACGACGTGTTAAAAATAGCAGGCAAAACCTGGAGCAGAGCCGCTAGAGATAGAGGAAAATGGAGAGAGCTGGAGGAGGCTTTTACCGTAGAAAGCGGTCCTCACTCAAATAGTGATTAATAAAAATAAATAGATATTCTATTATATATTATATAATATGAAATTATATAATAGATATTATACTTAAATTAGTGTTTACAGTTAAGGCTTTATAAAAATGTTAGTTTTTTTTTCTTTTATATGTATGTACTAATTTAGAATGTGTGTGAGGAAAAATAAAGCTTATATTATTATTATACTTTTAATATTTGTACTACTGTATAAATTTCAAGTAGGGCATATATTATACACTGGATCAGTCACAGGAAGGGTGTGATCTCACAAAACATTAACGATTCGCGTTTTTTGACGAACGTGATTTTTACAAGACGATACGTGATATGTGTCCGCGTGTGAACACGGGCATTTAACACGTTGACTGCAGTTCTCGGACGTGATGGTATGCGCCATGCCCAAGGTTCACAACCTATGCCTGCAGCTGAGTTGTGTTTTGAGCATTCAAAGCGTTATACACAAAGCATTGTCACCGTAAAAAAAAATGATTCGTGCAAAAAAAGACTACGTAAAAAACACGAATCGACCTCGTGTGAATCAGCACATTATTCTACCAGTTTTGGAAGATTGATCTACATTGCTATAATATTTAGTAGTCGTTTTACACAAAGCATTGAGGTCTTAAAATTGAGGTCTGAGCGGTTTCCGTACCTTAGGAATATGTATATCAAATGAAAGATCGTAAAAAGACCATTACAAACATATTTGTATCACGTCACGTTTGTATAACTGTTTTAACACAAGTTATCAATAATAAATTCACAAATATTATTATAAAAACAAAAAACCCGACTGCTAAAAATTAATAAACTGAAAAGAGAAAAACAAGTACATAGGCCTCCCCTATCCCCCTACCCCAATCAGGAATAATCAATTTTATTGATAAATAACAAATTTACATCAATGTTTAACTTAATATTAAAATAGATCAATAAGGTTTTATTACATTCAATAATGTAATTTACACTATGTAGATTATATTGAATAAATTGTATTAATGTAAATTAAAACAGAAGGAACAAGGGGGATATGCCCAGAATCCCCACGCTTGACATGCGGGTTGGAAATCGTAGGGCACAGTTTCTCGCAGTCGACACTACGCCCGTCGGCGGTCAAGGAATTTAGCTGTGCTGGAGTTAGGTTGCGCTATGCAGCAATACGCCACCAGATTTTTTTTCACCATTTGTTAGTGAGCAGGGTGCACCACAGGCAGGTGAGGTTGGCTTAATTTCTGAAGGTGGCAGTTGGAACATCTTACACCTCAGCTAGCCGACAGTCAGCAACAAACTATTTGATAGTGGGTCAGCAACCTTAGTTAACCTCCAGCCTCATACAGACACAATTTATTTCAGAATTCATAATCTGAATTGCGGCAGCATGCGAACCTTTATTTGGAAAAATCTGAATGTTATGAAACACAATAAAATATATGCAATTCTGGGCTTTCATAATTAATGTGAGGGGCAAAATGATGTTATGAGAATGTAGCCAATGTGCACAGAAGCCACGGGGCCTCACTTCGTTGAGTCGTAGGAAACTTTTGAAATAGCTCTATAAACTAATGAGCGGGGCCCTCATTTTCAAATGTTTCAATGGACTGCGCAGAACGCAAGTCCGACTAGCAAAAATTTCACGTACGACAATCCCAAAGGAAAGTCACAGACCAACTCGCCCCGGCCGCAGTGCAATGGCCGGAGTCGGCCCGGAGCAACCGCCTTCTTGATCGCGGTACACTCTACGCAAGGTTAGTATGCTCTATGTGGCTCTATGTCGCCCTTATATACTGCAGGTGGGGGTTTTCGTCACCGCGATCTAGGTTTTTTCAAAATTTACCAGTGACATCTAGTTTTGAATAGGCAAATTTCAGGGAAAAACACTGGCTGATTGCAACTTGCTAAGGCAAACTTGTGGTCAAACTTCTTGGTCAAAAAGGAGATCAGTATCACATTTTTTAGAAGAGTTTTATCGCTTGGCGATTGTATCGTTATTATTAGATTAGAAAACAATATATAAAAAAATAATTAACAATTATCAATTTTAGTCCAAATTACACTAGTAGGTATATAGGTAGTAGGTATATAGTAGGTATATCTTGACATCATCCGAGTTAGGCAAAGCAAAAAATTGAATTATAAATTCCAATGGAATTGTCTTTATAAAGGTAACATCTAAAGTTTTAATTATGGACTAAATAATAATATACATTAGTTATAACGTAGAACATAATTTCATAATTTTCATTGCATAAACATTAGGTACCTAGGTATTTTTCACCTACTGACCTCTACACGGCTATCTCGTACTAGTAGCTTCTCTGTGGCTTTGGCTTTCTCGTTCTTTGATCAATAACTCCTTGGTAAGGATCTTCGTCACGAACTCGACGGTCACGAAAGATAAATGCATCTTATCCCTTTGGTACCTAGCCTTAGCTTTATTTTCTCTATGGGTACCTACAAACTTATACAGTACCTTTTTCTAATTCTGTTTTTGCTTATAATCTTTCTCATTCTTCGATCTTCAAATTGATTGCCTCAAATCAGATTAGATTTGGGCCCTAAGTTCCCAGACCACAAAAAAGAAACAATTTTTGCAATACATTTAATTTTATAAAACTTAACTCAAAACAAAACCACTTTCAAAAACACCACAAAAGCCTTCAATTATCTCTAGATTGATTTGGAGTGCCGTTTCCTCTTGGGAGGCTCTTTGATGAGTATATTGGAGTCGCTGAATGCGCGGCGGAGAGGCAGGGCCTGCTGGGGGCTGGTGGTAGTAGATTGCAACTCCGAAAGAGGCCGGTTGAGATAGTACCCATAGGGGCCCATCTCGCGACGCTGCCAAGGGTTTGCGGTGATCCTAAGACAGAAGAGTGGTATTTGGGGGCTAACGTGTTTCAAGTAAATGTTGAATATCTAGACTAGAGACAGAAAATTTGAGTTACTTTTTTACAAAGATAGTCATGGGCCCGGCATAGTCCATATGGATCCCAATCGATTTAAATGCTTATTAGACCACGCGGTAGGTATTCAGTCTGTCTTAGTAAGACTGTCTTACGCTTAGCGTAATTAGAGTAAGCCACTAAGTCGGTCTTAGGCTTGACTAATTAGTCAGTAAGACAGTCTCTAAGACAAACTAAATACTGCGTAGTCTAATAGGCCTTTTACATCTGGCGACAGTTAATCAAGTTATAATTATACATGAAGACTCGCCGCATTAAAGTACAGTATCTCCTTGGTTTCTTGCATGTTCTTTCAATAAGAATCAAAGATTTTCTATAAAAGCTAAGTAGGTACGTTTATTATCAATTTATCACCCATAAGGTTGAATATCTGGCTCGAAATCATCTTCTGTATCACACATATCAAAGTCTAAATCAGGTGGCACAGACCATATCATTAGCGGTGGGGGCTCCGGCCGCGGACGCGTGTGGATGTACACTGCTAAAGGCACCGCTCCACACATCAATATCACCCATTGCTGCAACACTTTCTGAGTGTCGCTGTTATCAGGGAGAACCGTGGTTTCTGGTCGGAATTCTATGAAGGCCTGGACAGAAAGTTCCTGTGTTAGATTTGCGATTACACGGTGGATGATTGTAAATTAACCAACGTAAATTGGTACGTATTTAATGATAAGACAAGATATTGATTCCAATAGCTCAAATACCGACAACTGAGCATCAAAAGGATGCCCCTTGACGTAAAGTTGTCGGACGAACGTATGATTTTACGTTGGTAAATTTAAAGTTCCCCGGTGTGCGCTAGCCTCTCTCGCCAACGCTTTCTTCATCATCATCATCATCATTAGCCTATAGCAGTCTACTGATGGATTTAGGCCTCCCCTTATGAGCGTCATTGCGCCCTATCCTGAGCTCGACGCATCCAGCTTATACCAGCAGCCTTTCGTCAAAGTCTAATTGAGCGCACTATCATCTTTCTATTTTTGTGATTGTTCATTTTTGTTTTATAAGGCCAGCTCTTAACATCGAGGCTTGCGTGGCCAAGGATGATTTGATAATTGACGGAAAAGTTGAGCAAATAGGTTGGCGTGATATCTATACACATTAAAAGGGTCTAGGGATCTAGGTAGGTATATTTAAAAATATTTTATTTTTTTAATCATTTGGTCAACCTGTCCGTCTGCCAGCTATTGCATAAAAAAATCTATTGTAATAAGAGATGTAGAGTTCTTTGTGAAGGGCTCGTCCGGGGAAGTGCTACCACCATGCCTATTTCTGCCGTGATTGTGAAGCATTATTGCTGTGTTTCGGTCTGAAGGGTGTGGGTGCCGGTGAAATTACAGAGGCATGAGGCTTAACACCTTCATGCCTCAAATTGATGACTGATGAGGTTGACACAGGGACATTCGTGACCTACGAAGCAATACTTTGTTATGGGTAATCGTTACCACTTAACATCAAATGGGCCTTCTGCTAGTTCCATCAATAAAATATAATAAAAATTTAATTAAAAAAAATAAAAATGATTGTGGTATAGACTATGGTTATGGTATTGACTTTAAAAATACCTACCTCTGAATTTCTGGTGAAAGAATACTTACATCCTCAAAGCAATATTCGATGAAGACTTTGACAACCTTCACAAGAATCACCCAAAAATGCAAGCTGTAGATGACCATCCATATGAAAAGTAGGTTCTGTCGACAGAAAACTCGTTTTATTGAAATTGTTCAGCAACTTTGCGGATCGCCACAAATCACAGCTCACCTGTAGTATTTGCTCCCACATTGGCACTCTTCGGAAGATGAATCTCCTGTCAAAGTTAGAAGTGGTTAGAATAGGTATTTGGCATGTCTGTGGCAGGTTTAGGTATAAGGTCTATCAGACCACGCGGTATTCAGTCTCTTAGTAAAACTGTCGTACTGACTAATTAGTCAAGCCTAAGACCGACTTAGTGGCTTACTCTTATTGTATACTATGATAAGTGTAAGACAGTCTTACTAAGACAGACTGAGTACCGCGTGCTCTAATAAGCCTTATGATAATCACCTGAACAAGGCGGTTAGTAACCGCTGTGCCAGCGCCGCTGCGCCCACGGTCCATATTAAAGTTGGCGTTACCGTGATGAAGCTCTCCCCACATTTTGCCCATTCAACTAGCTGGAAATAAAGCCTAGTTAAAGACCACACGAAATCTTTGCCGTTTCGGTCTTGCACTGAACTGCTAACATTTCTCTGAATCGCTAGTGTGGCGTTTTATTTATTTGGGCGGGTACTTACTTCAAATCCTTCTTCATGAAAGAATTTCCTAAATGTCTGCAACATTGCAGAACTCAGGTTAATCCAAATATAGGCAGCATTTGGCTAATTTGTTATTTTATTTACAAATAATAAAATTTTTATGTCACCATGTTCAATACTTCAATTTTGACTGATTTTGACAGTGTGATGTCAATTTTGACAGCGCCTGCACCTTGTGAGGTCTTGTCAGGTCTCGTGTTTGATGTCTAGTCTACAATATGTGTAGGTACTGTTTATAAGCTTCTTGGTCTTCAGGGTTCAGAATAATGACAAATACGCGAGGGCCCCATCCTGAGGTCTCTTCCTTTCTTTCTTTCTTTGAGGTCTCCATCATCGAACTATCTCAATCACAGACTATTATATGTACCTGCGATCAAGATACTCGTCATGGTCTCGTTTACAATATTGAGATAAATGATATTAAATAATAAATGGTTTACAAAGTGAAATCTCCGTTCCTATACGAAAGTATGTACTTCCAATATCTTACTCTCTCCTCATAACGTCCATCCCAGAGGTTGGATCAGTCCATTCATTATAGTAGCAGAACCTTCAATCCATGGGTTTGGAGTAACAGAGATAATATTCAGGCTCATCTATTTATTTATTTATTTTATTTAATAGGAACGCCAACAGCTTAAATATCAATAAATTGTAGAGTTACAAAATTTTCATTCTGATATAGAAACCAATTACAGGAGGACACAGCATAAGCCAAAAAGCTGCAGTATTTGGTCACCCGTCCTACTATCATGCTCCACAGAGCTCTACCTCTAGTATGAGTACATACTGGACAAAAAACAATGAAATCCGAAAAATTAAACTATTTATTCCAAACAAAGTAGGATTTGTCAATTTTCGGTTAATGATTCCATTTTTCTCCAAGGAAAGTCTTCATAACTCTGTCTCCTAAGGGGTGGGAGTTGTAGAACTAGGGATCCTTGGGTTCTGCGGACGGCTACAGGCACATTTTGATGTCTGGGAAATAAAAGAGAATATTGCGAGACAGTACAATACTTAATATTTTGCCAAATGTTTTGTTTGGCACTCTCGAGATAGTAGGTATTTTTTTTTTTTGCATGAAAGGTATCCTATCATTATTATGTCCTTTTCTGTACCCCTGAAGTGTATGATGCGAAATTTCATGATGATCGGTTCAATAGTTAAGGCGTAATATAGGTTCAAACAAAAAAACAAATCAACCACTCAGATAAGGAAGTTCAGATTCTGCGGCGTGTTTTTTATTTGTACTCTTGCTACATCATTTTGCAGTGACTTAGTGCCTGAATCTTCAGTTTCCTTTCAAGAACTTTTTGGCCCACTGCTGGGCATAGGCCTCATTGATCAAGCCAATCGCCTCCATCTTGCGCTTGTCTAATCCAGGTGCCGCCCAACCGTGGGTTTACTGATATCTTACATATATATATTATAGCTGACTGACTGACTGACGGATTGTCAATCAACGTACAGCCGTAACTCCTACGAGACTTGAAAGGATACTATGTGAGCATTGTATAGGGTGCACTAAGATTCCTGAAATTAAACACATGAAGGTGTGCAGCGGAGAAAACCTTATGTACGGACGAAGTCGCGGGGCGTCCACCAGTATAAAACAAACATAATCGACTCGACAAAATGCAAGCCAATGCAAGTTGTTGATTGGTCTAGTTAGAGCAGTGTACGTTGTTGAAATACAGCAAGCTATAGAAAAAAACGCTATCCAAAATTGCTGTCTCAGACGAGGCTTGGACTTGTAACTCTGCGTAAAGCCAGCAGCGCTATTATCCCATTGCGCTAAAGGTTCGAGAGACGTCATTGCTGAAAAACTTGGATAGTCTTCTAGACTATATGGATTCAGCTTATTAAGATAACTCACTTGGATATACTTTCGGAGTTTTTCAATAGCATCGACAGTTGTTTCGCTTGATTGCGAGAGTAGCCGCACACACAGCTCCTTGCCCTGGGCGCTCTCGCCGCGGCGTCGCGGGGCGCCTCCCCCGCCCCCGCCCCCCGCCAGTGGCACTGGCACGGGGGATGCTCCAGCCCCTCCGCCCAGCGGCACTGACAGGACGGAGTGCCTTCCTCCCCTCGCCACAGACACTGACACGCTGGAGGCTGCCCCGCTAACTTCCACGGAGGTGCCCTCTCCCTTGGGCGTCGCGCTCCCACTCTAGTCAACAACGTTATTCCTACAGCTACGATTAGGATTGTGGTTAACATTTTCGTGATACTGACTTTATTAAGCAGTTTTTGGTTCTTAGCTGATTTGTCTGCTTACGAGCCACACGTGACAGCATAGAAACAAAAAAAAACGTGGTGGTCTATATTCCAAATATTGAAAACAAAAATAATTGCTGGATAGTGTGACTCGCGCTGTGTGACAAGAAACGGGAAAACTGGAAGGGCGTCTTATATTTATATAGTAGTAAGTAGAGAATACTTAGGGGGGGTTTCATTCAAAATGCATGAAAATAAAGCACAATTTAGGACACACGGTATGTCGTCGGACGTGGACGCGTCATAACCATGTCGGAGCAATGACATACCATGTATACTAAATTGTGCTTTATTTCTATGCATTTTGTATGAAATTTGAATGGAATAGGAAACAGCCCGTGTCGTGTCGCCTGATGCTATATAAATGTGGCCTGCACCTTAAAAGCATCTAAAGCAAGCAGTAGTTATTGCGTATTACGTGTTAGGTTCCTGGTCCGGGGTGAGCCCAGTGAGGCGACGATGCACGGAGCCGACGAAGCTGCGTGCGCGCTGCATGGTGCAGCGAGCCGTCCGCGCCGCCCGCGTCTGCAGCTCTGCCTGCCTGCCGCCACCAGCACACACATACATCAAATAAGGTTGACTGTTGCTACAAACAGTTCCAAATACAGCTCTTGCGGCTTAACACCTATATGCTATATAGTTATTGGCATCAGCGTCGCCTCCTTTTGCAGGTACAATGGGCCGCGGTGACCTAATATTTTATAGCTTAAGGTATAAAATATTTTATAATATTTTTATTGCGATTATACACGTGAGAACTAAAAAAAAAATTATATCTCCATAATAAACTGTTGGTTTTCCTCAAAAATAAGTAAATAAATAATAGTGAGTCTTGCACTTATAAAAATGGAGTATCGACTTCACTGGACCAACTTATTATTGTTTGTGTTATCATAATTTCCCAGAAATAAGTTTAGTATTAGCTGAACTCTTTCGCGTTTCTTTTCAATGAAAATTCAATTGATTTTGTCAATCTTTCTTTTCTTTTCTTTCTGGTTGCTTTGACTCCAAGCGGTTAGATATAACCACTAACCAAGGTTTAAGTTGTTTATACCTTTGTGATTTGTGTTTTTGTTCTAAAATATAACCTATATACTGTACAGTGTCCCTGCCCTCTTGTGTCGAAATAAATGTTTTTCTATTCTATTACATTATATTATATTATATTATATTCCTAACCCCACCAAGACTTAAGACAATTGTGGAAGTCTTTGCATGGAGGCAGTTCTAAACTTGTATCTACTACCAACCACTGCTCCAGGTACGGCATGTTGAACCTCTGGCAGTAGTTCTTTCGCACGTAGTCAGCGTAGCAAAGCGAGAGGAACCAGCACACTGTGATGTGGATCTGAGGCTGCTGTGAGCGCAGGAAGCGGGTGAGAGGGCCGAGGGCCACTATCTCTGAGGATCCGCCCAGGAGACCCGCTGTCGTCATCTCTAGGAGCATGCTTGGGCTCTGCGGAAATATAAAATAGCTAACAGCTAACAATCGCATTGCTTTGACCTGAATTCACAAAAACTTTTTTCGTATCAGGCATGAGATAGACCCTCATATTCTAAGTTGTCAACTCAAATTTCCTCATGTCGACTCAACCTTGAAATGGTGTTTTGGTTGTTTGTTTGTTTAGTAGTTAAGGGTCAACTCATAATAGCGCAGAGTCGAAGCACATCGAAACGTCAAATCTTCACAATCAAAGCGAAGTCGCACGAATGCACGCGTATTTGCGAAAGTATTTTTGTTTGGTAGGTAGTTAAGGATACCGCAAAATATTTCCTCAATCAAGGACCTGTCAAGATCAACAGTGTGCACTCAAGGTACCTCACTATGTACCTTACGTATTACTCAAGAAAAAATTCGAGGTTCCTTCCTTCTTCGTATGAGCTAGTTGGCTAACGCTAGTTGCGGAGTTTTTAGGGCGCCTGAAGGCCTCTGATATGTCTTGACAACTAAGAATATGAGTCTTTGCAGATTCTATTTGTCTAACCGTCTGTCTGTTTTAGTCGTCTTACTCTCTCTATCGTGTTTTTGTCGTCTTACTGAGCCGCGAATAGCATCTATTGAAGTAAGATTAATTTGTATCATGAGGTTATACTCACATCCGAATAGCATCTATTGAAGTAAGATTAATTTGTATCATGAGGTTATACTCACATCTCTAATGAGGGTATCCAGATAGTACTGGAAGAAACGCATGGAGCACACCCAGAGGTGAATCATCAGCGCAAGCATCCCCAGCACCATGGTTGACTGAAAACAATAGCTGGGGGGTCAAGGAAAGGAAAGTCAATCGGTTATTTCGGGACGTCGATTGGTATATCCCAGGATATACCAACCAGGTAATCCAGGTTAAAGGTAAATTTATTTATTTTTTATTATTGGTATGAAACATCAATATTAAGCTCACCTTTTTGTTACATTTAAAGTGCAATAAAGTATAAATAAATGAATCAACGCCAATTTTAAAATTTTTAGTCGATGTAGGTAAGGTTCTAATATTCTAAGCAGATATCAAATCCCTTGATAAAATGTAGTACCTACTTTGACAAAATATTCCTTCTTTTCATTATTTCTACTACCAACAGTTTTAGATTTGGACGAAAGTGCTGTCTTGAAACTGTCGCCAATCAATGAAATAATAAGTAATCAGCAAATTATATTCAATAAAAATTATTGATCGTGAAATGTAAAATAACATGAGCTAGTGGCCAACTCTGGTGTCGGGACGCCTAAAGGCCTCCGACATGGCTTATCGAATGAAAAAGTCGGGAGCAATGTAAAATGCCATTCAATGCATACAATTAATGTCTTCTCGAGCATAGAGACGTTGGCATGGTCGCCGACCACGAAGAGCGTGGCCTCGAGCTCGTTGAAGAGGAAGAGTGCCGCGGCGCTGGCGAATACCGCGGTCGGGCCCACGCCCCATACCTCGCCGTTGCAGCTCAACCATCGGGCGAGCTGCTCGATGTGGTTGTCACATAGGTTCTGAAAAACAAAGCAAACATCACCACGGCTATACCCCAATTGCTCAGTACCTACGCAGATTATTTTAAAGACTACTTTCCGGCCGTGGCTTTCGCTCCTTGGGAACCGTCTAAAAGCAGCCTTTATCTTATTCCTGGCCTAAACTGTTATTATAACCTAGTTTAAAAGCTCTTATCGATGTAGTGATGTGAATCTCTTCTGTGTGAAACATCAAACCTTCGCCCGGAGAAGGGTAAATTGTACCGTATATTCAATAAAATACAATCTTGTTGCACGTCATTGTACATAAAATAATACACAGATCAATAGGCTCCCCTATTAATGGGTAGTCGGAGGTAGGTATCAAGCATAATGATTATGTTTGGGACTTGCCCAGCTGATTATGAGGCGATTGAAGTTGTCATTCCAAGTATCGGGCAGCTAGCCAATCTTCATCTTTAAAGGAATCATAAATTAGCTTTATTATGAAAATCGTTAAACAGCAGGTACCGATGTAAGAAAAAAAATTGGAAGAAATCAAAATTGGATAGAAATCATAGCATATGTTACTCACGCAGTTTGTATGGAAGCTCACAGTTTTGCCCGCCATACACGCGATGGGAGTTTAGAATCACCGCGTTTGCCTATCCTACACATCTTCAGCACCCTATCTCATGAATACTACTTATCACACCTAAAATTTACTATTTTTTTAAATATTTACTGGGATTTCTGTGAGCAGTCTACTTGAAGTTTAAAATGTCGTTTTGAAATGCCAAAATCAGATAGGCTGTGACGTTCTATTTTTGTAAAGTTTAGTGATTGGAGAGCGTATGCCTACAATACTTGGTCTATGAGCGGAATTAGGCCAATATTCAAGAATTATTTCAGTAGAGTTTTTTGTGGAGGTATCGTCCGGGGTAGTACTGCCACCATGGCTATTTCTGCCATGAAGCAGCAGTGCTGTGTTTCAGTTTGCAGGGTGTGGGTGCCGGTAAAATTACAGGCACAAGAGGCCTATCTTCATACCTCAAGTTGATGGGCGCAGGGCGTTGCATCATAAAGCACGTTCCGAAAAAACGTGATAGGTAATAGTTATCACTTAACATCAGGTAGGCCATGTGCTTGTTCCATCTTCAAGTACCATAAAAAACCATTGTCAGCGGCCGGTCTATGCTTGAATTGAATAGATAGAAATCTGAGTTATATTTAAACATAAATTAAAAATTGACAAAATATCTATACCTGAGCCACGATAACCTTTGAATTCACTTTGAATTCATGAACCTCTTTATTGTAGGTTGGGGGGGTAGTTTTCAATTTTAATTCAATGATTTTACAATGAACAACAACAAATTATTTATACAAAAATAAGAACTATTTTTTTCTAAATCATTCGTTCATTGTTAAATATTATGAGGGGTGTAAGGGGTTCCAACCTCGACCTTCGGAACTCAAGCCAACCTCACCTGCCCGTGGTGCACCTACTAACTAATAAAAGGGGCACTGGCGGCCGGCTGATTGCGGCATAACGCAGCCTAACTGCCAACGGGCAGAAGCGTCGGTAGCTGTGCCCTGCGATTCGTAAGATACAATACAAGTAATACAAGTTCTCCTTAGTTTGGGGCTGTATGATGCTGTGCGAGTGTGCATTTAATATCTATTTAATTGCGTTTTATATCTCCCTTTTTATTGGTGTAATCCTACATAAAGGTACTTGGGCAATAAGTTACAGGCTAAGGCAGGGCTAAGTTGCAGGCTTTGAGTTTGTAAACCTACTCGGTCGGTTAAAGAGGGTATCTTTCCTTCTTCGTAGGAGCTAGTGGCCAACTCTGGTGTTGTAAGGCCTCCGACATGCTTAACGAGTTTAAAAGCCAGGACAAACATCTTAACGTGCCTTTCCAAGCACGTAAGCGCTCCGAAAAGAGGGTATTGAAATAAAACACTCATATAGGCTAAACAAATGGCTAGTAAGCCCTGTAATGGCTGGCACAGGACTTAGCTATACATTTGCTGTGTATAATATAATTATTCTAAAATCGATTACATTTTCTAACATACAAACATTCAATAACTTACGCAATACTAACAATTAAAATTAATAAAAACACAAAATAAATTCTTCAAAAATATAAAATAATAATTCAAAATATAAAACTCTGTGGGTATACGAACATTTTTTAAATATTTTTCTATAAAAACAGCTAAGTATATAATTTCCGAAATTGATTAAGTTACATAATATTGCTAAAACACGCTAAGTTACAGATGTATTTTGGAATAACAAACCTTTACTAGAATATAATTATGGTATATTATTTAAATATAGGTAAGTAAAAGTTTATATTTTATCTAATCTAAATCACAACTCTACAACAGTTAGTTTGATAATATATTTGATGAAATTGGTAAGTACAAGATTATTATTATTATAATTAATATTTATAAAGAAGATACCTACGTATTTTACTACCTTAGAAAATTATTCTACTAGCTACATCAAAGTGATATATCTTATTATAACGCCAATCTAAAAGCCAACACTGATATAAGTATAAATTCTATTAAGTACTTATGCTTAGAAAGAGGGTAGATAACTATACAAGTTTTAAAATGTTTTTGAAATGTTTTAATAAAGAGAACATTGGTTTTTTATTATTCTATGCTTGTGATCCCATGAAACAACATTTATCATCATTATACATTGTCTTATGAATCTAGGAAAGTATATATTATGGTACATTTTTGCATTAATTGCCCGAAAATGCAAAAATATTCATAATATATGGTAACATAAATATACCTAATAAGTTATTTACAAAGAGGTTCGCTTAGTAATGTGTTTTATAAACATTAAAATCTTATAAAACTACATTATACGTTATAATAAAAATGCGTTATTATATCTACTGAGTCTACAATAACTTTTTAAATATTTATAGTCTGACAGCAATACCTAAAAATATTTACAAACAAAACGTACAATATTATATATTTTTCGTTGTTAATTTAAATAAAAAACATATATTATCCTAAGAATAATTAATTTAATATTTCTAAAACAAAGCGATCTAAGGTACATTTACATGGTATTGGTATATATAGCATATTGTTATTTATATAATCTTCCTATAACCATTATTCATTATTATGTTATTCAATTTCCTTCGAATGGATATTAAAACTACCACAAATCTACTAACTGTGAATCATTAAATTTTTACGATTCCCTAAACCTATCGCTATAATATAATTCAATTTACTTAATTTTAAACATTCGTTCTACTTCGATTACACATGATGTACTCAAATTAGGTCAGAACAGGGTAAAACCAGTTTCCTACTGAAGATATATCAGCTGGATTACAATTGATTCTATCAAACAAATCTACAAAGTTAACGAGCAAACTGGTTTTTGATTTTGTTCAAAATAAAAATCTAAAACCACTTTTAGGAGAGGACTCCTTTAATAAGAGTTTTTATTAAACTTAAAAAAAGAGGTCGCTACCCATCTATGTATATGCCTTGTTTTGAATTTTGTTTTTTTTGGAGGGCTTTAGGGTCGGGTGATCGGACATCATAATTTATGCCGATTGATATAAATTGCTACTATTGTCAATGTGCCCGACGCACCTGAGTGAGGATCGAGGAGTTTTTATTATATGAATGCGTTTTGTACAAAAATCTGTGCCTCATAATTTATTCCTCTAAAGGAGGGTTGTTTCTCGTTTCCTTTATAGTGTTACACAACCTCCCATTGGGAATTTTGAATGAGAAAAATCTGGCACAGAGTTTTGTTCAAAGCGAAGGTATAAGGAGCAGCGGTGGTCCGTCAGACGAGCCACTCTAGCGGTGGTCCGTCAGACGAGCCACTCTAGCGGTGGTCCGTCAGACGAGCCACTCTAGCGGTGGTCCGTCAGACGAGCCACTCTAGCGGTGGTCCGTCAGACGAGCCACTCTAGCGGTGGTCCGTCAGACGAGCCACTCTAGCGGTGGTCCGTCAGACGAGCCACTCTAGCGGTGGTCCGTCAGACGAGCCACTCTAGCGGTGATCCGTCAGACGAGCCACTCTAGCGGTGGTCCGTCAGACGAGCCACTCTAGCGGTGGTCCGTCAGACGAGCCACTCTAGCGGTGGTCCGTCAGACGAGCCACTCTAGCGGTGGTCCGTCAGACGAGCCACTCTAGCGGTGGTCCGTCAGACGAGCCACTGTAGCGGTGGTCCGTCAGACGAGCCACTCTAGCGGCGGGTTGCGTGGGCGCGCGGCCGGCGGTCACAGGCTGCAGCTCGCCTCCCCCCCCGGCACCGACGTCTCCACCGGACGCTGCACTGTGCGGACGCGCTGCAAGTTCACATATTCATTAGAGCCTTCGTTCAACTATACCAGAAATTTTGTACTATCCGGTATGTGGTGGCGGTGGCGTGATGTGGCGCGAGCGGAATCATGTAGCCTATCACCTATCTAAATGGCTTCGCACTGACTTAAAACAGATAAGTAGGTACCTATTTTCTTTTTTGAATTAAATATTCAAATAAGTTAAATTATCGCTATTGATATATTTTTTTGAAGTCGTTTTTTTTAGAGTTATTTTATTTTTTCATTATTAGTGTAATTAAATAATACTGTTATTCTTAAGTAAACTAGGATCAAGGGCAGACCAACTAAAGACTACGCCCGCATGGGTGACGACTCACGAATAAATGATTACACAGAATATTATTATTTGTGCTGGGCGGGGATCGAACCCGAAACCTACAGCGCAGAAGGCAGAGAGACTGGGTTGTAAGGTCAAATTAACCCCAAAAAAGCATTTAAATAAAATAAAACGGAATTGAAATCATCGTCCTTTTTTAGCACCCGACGCAAGAAGAGGGTGTCATATGTTTGACCGCTATGTGTGTTTATGTGTGTCTGTCTGTGGCACTGTAGCTGATATGTCGTTATTGGATTCGTTTAGACGATAGGTATTATTTCATACTTTTGAAATGTTGACTTTTTATTTTGGGGTTTTTTTAAATTTTAAATTTATATATAAATCGTACTCACCGTCATGAAGCTCCCCGGAGTGATGATCATCTTGTAGACGATGTAGAGTGGTATACAAGAGACCGTGGTCCCGGTCATCACCCAGCCCACGGTGATGGACCACGGCGGGTACTGGTACTCGCCCTGGCCCAGCATCTCCTCGTGCGCGAGCACGGAGAACACGAACAGAACCAGCAGGAACACCGGGCTGTGGGGAGGGGCTGTACTTAGGCGTACGTATACTATTCACTTACTACGGTGTAGCTATGCTACGGCGTAGGTATTAGCTACGAAGTAGGCAAATGTTACCGCCTATATAAACTACGCTGTAACTAGCTATGACGTAATTATATGCTGCTACGCTGTATTCATAAGCTACGGCGTAGGGTTAATCTACGGCGTAGCGATAAACTACGGCGTACTCATTAGCTATGGCCTAGGTATGGGTTAGGATGTAGTAGTAATATACTGCGTAGTAATGAGCTACGGCATAGTCATGAGCTACGAGCCTACCCAGATAGGCGATTCTCTCGCGCGTGTTGAGCGCGCGTTTGACATGCGTATCCAATAAGACTTGCTGAATGTAACGTGGTATGTGAAGTGCGTGTACACACAGCGTCACGATCTGGTATACCCCTTTAAAGTATAAATTTAAACTGCTGCCGTGAAGGCTACCATATTCAAATGGCCAAAATCTTATACAAAAATATTTATACTTGGCGGGGGGATCGAACCAGCAATTCATTCACACCAGTTTATGAATCAGACGCTCTAACCAACTGAGCTATCGTAGCGATTGGCGATAACGGCGAAATTATAAGTTATAGTATGCGTTTATTATTTTGTCTAGGTATTCATGGATGCGTCAGCTAGTAACTTCTTCATTTGTTTAACACGGTAGTAAGCTTAATTTAAATAATTAAGTAACTTACCTACTACACTTACAGCGTAACGTAATCCATTGTGTTAGTAACAAAAATAAAAAAATAAAAAACATTTAGTTAATGCGGGATTTGAACCCAGTACTCTTGTAACGTTAAGATTATTGTCGAGTGTTGTAACCGCCACTCCATTGTGTCGTATAGTCAAATGATCGAAATTAAATATTCGTTAGCAAAGAGGAGAAGTTTTATGAAACACTCATTTGTGCAAAAAGTTGAGATCCGCGAATGACGCCGCGATGGTTTGAACCTACTAACATTAACTAGGGGGGTTACCAGACTCTGACGCTTTCTGTACATACCACGTGACATTCAGCAAGCCTGATTGGATACGCATGTCAGCCGTGCGACCGTAAATCGCCTATCTGGGAGGGCTACGCACGCAGTAGTCATAAGCTACGGCGTAGTCATAAAATACGGCGTAGGTATAGATTACGTTGTAGTTAAAAGCTACGGCGTAGGTATAGATTACTTTGTAGTCATAAGCTACGGCGTAGTATTTAGCTACGGCGTAGTATTTAGATAGATTACGCTGTCGTCATAAGCTACGGCGCAGTATTGAGCGACGGCGTAGGTATAGATTACGCTTTCGTCATAAGCTATGGCGTTGTAATGAGCTACGGCGTAGGTATAGATTACCTAGGAAAAGAAGTGATGCAGATATTATTAATAGACAACATCAATAATAGTGATGATCAAACGCTACCTGATATAAGCCCAGCAGATGCGCCAGAACCAGCCCGGCGTGTGTCCCAGCATGCTCCTCACGTCTTCCGAGAAGCGGTCTACTCCGTACACCCAGAACACGCCGGCTGCCTCCGCGAACACCACGAACAGGATCGCGAGACCGGGGCCGTACACGTTCAGGAGGTCCACCAGGTATACTCCGCCCTGGAGGAAAAGGTTCATTTATTGCCATACAAGTATCACAAGCAAAGGTTTTTTCTGATTTATGTTTTTTATGATTATTGTTATTTATGCCAATATACGTTAGTAATAAGACAAGGGTTGTGAAATAGATTAGAAATGAATTTGGACTGGAATTCTCTGATAAAGAAAATTGTTTGCCAATACTTTTTTATTAAAGTCGCCATTGCTATCGCAGACCAGGAAGACGACTGGGCTAATAACCGTACTACGTTGATTCATATTATTATGAACAATATACTTGATACTGGATGAAATCACAGGGCGCCCACTAGTTACATAAAAATCAAATAGAAAAGTATATTTTATCTGCGTTACGGATGAATAAAATACGGGAAACCTCAGTGCTTTAAATTGAGATATTTAAATCTCAATGTAGAGTGAGTGAGTAGTAGTGAGTAGAGTGTAGTCGGCTTTTCACTAAGGGATGTAATGTATATTACACGTGATCATTTGACACTTCTGCACACTTCCCTTCAAACTGAGGGTGAGGCAGGGGGAGGCGCCGGGACGTGTCTCGTACAAAATGTATGGTGAGCGATAAAATATTATATCTCAAGATGTATTAATATCCCAGACTGAACCGCAGTTCAAGCCCGCTGGCTTAAAAGAGTTAGTTATTGTATTTCCAATTTATAAATCCCAATGAAATACCCTCTAATAAATAACGTGAGTAAAACAGCACATCATCTGATAAATCAGCGGGTGAGGTGCGAATGTATTCAGCTGCATTATTCATGTACACTTAGAGAATGACCTTCCCTCTCGCCTCTCGCCTCTCGGAACGAGTTCACTACTCGACACTATTGTCTGTTCATACTCATACTCGCACATAGAGCAGGAGGACCAATAATAACAAATTTTATTTTTAGTTCCATTTTAGCACCTTAAAATATTGATTGGTGCGTAAATTGGAATACCTTTGGTGCTCAATGCAAAGGTGCTCAAACGGGAATACTCCCATTTTTTCATCTTGAATGACGGATGTTTAATTTTTGTTATATTTTATTAAGCTATTGCATATTAAGCTATTGCATAGCTTCTATCGAGGGCCTTGAGCGCGGGGACCGAATCCAGAAATTCCGTAACGAAAAAAAACCTCACGCTCCCCACTCCGACGGGCACGTAGGTGTGGCTTGAAGGCCGTGCATTGTCTAACGTCGTTTCTTTTCGGCAGTCTTCGACACGGTGTTTGTGTGCGTGCAACTAGACGTATTGTACGACTCTACGAAGCTCGCACGAATCGAGACGATCACCACGCTCAAAAAGTGTAACTTGAATTAATATCAAAGAAAAAGAAATACTGCATAAATAAAATAAATAAATAATTATAATTGCATAAGTTGATACAAAATGCTATGCAATAGCTTTACCGCGGCAGTCCCCGAGTTCCACACGTCTTTTTTTTCTTGTGTTTTTCTGATTTATGAAAGAAAATATTGGCAATTTAACCAATCTACGTTAGAAATAAGACACAAGTATAGTTAAATAAAAGTATAGTGAATTTGGACTGGAATTATTTGATGAAGAATGTTCGCCGATCGTTTTAACGGAGTGTACGGGGTTCCAACCCCCATCTTCGGAACCCAAGCCAACCTCACCTGCACGTGGTGCACCCTGCTAAACAACGAACGGGGCTCTGGCGGCCGGCTGATTACGGCATAGCACAGACTAACACGCGCACAGCTAAATCCCCCAACCGCCGACGGGCAGCAGCATCGGCGGTGCGAGAAGCTTTGCCCTGCGATCCCCAACTCGCATGCCCAGCCTGGGGGTTATGGGCATATCCCCCTTTATTAGAGGAGGCCTATGTCCAGCAGTGGACTGACATAGGCTGATGTGGATGTGGTGGTGGAGGAGTAACAATATGGTCATAGCTGAAACCGCTGTTTGATCTATGGTTTGGTAATGATTATGTACATAAAAGAGCAGGTATGACAAACGATTTTTATCGTTTTGTGATTATAAAAACACGTAATCAATATAATGCCTTGACCCAAGTTCATTATACTTTCTCCCGTTCGTTGAAAGCCAGGCCTATAATTTTCGGGTCGGCTATCGTGAAGCAATAACATTTTGTGCTGACTAGCCACATTCGCCATTTGCCTCCTAATCCTTTCTTATCAGAATAATGTATATTCACGTTGATAAAGGTTTTACTTAGAAAGCGTTAGTATTTTTGATTTTGTACCAGTCTTCAAGTGAAAACTGTCAAAATCGACATACCTAAATAAACTTCAAAATGCAAAATTTGTTTTAATTTAGACCTTATGCTACTTGAAAAGTGTTCAAGTCAGCGCGCGCTGAGTTTTAGTGCAGACACTTTTAAGTATAAAGTATAAATATCTCGATGATTAGAATCAAAAAGAATGTGATTCACTTTTAAAATATTAGTAGGATTCTATTCCATTCTAAAACAATCAACCTCACACATCATGCATTATAACCATACGTCAGTCCGTCGAGCGACGGTTAGTAAACCGTCTGGCGACCGTTAGTAAACCGTGGCCAGTTGTGGAAGGAACCTTATGCATCCATTCGTTCCATGACTTTTCTTAAAATTAGTTTTTTTGAGAGGTCGCAGTAACCGTGTTGTAACTTCAAAATTACGGGCTAACCTACTTTCAAACTTTTGCCTGTATATTTAAAGTTCGGTGAATTTACGTGTTGGGTTGATCATTATCATCAGCCTATAGCAGTCCACAGCTGGACATAGGCCTCCCCTAATATAATAAGTACCTTGTTCTAAGCTCGACGCATGCAGCTTCGACCAGCTGCCTTTCGAAGATCGTCACTCCACCTCGGGTGTTCACACACCACGTGTTGGGTTAGTTAATAAATACATTGTTAATGTACTCACGTAAGTCGTGGTAGGCAGAGCGCAGATATAGATGAACAGCAGCAGAAATGCCACGAATATCTCCCGATGCCTGCCGAGCGCACGCGGGTACTCGTCGCAAAGAGCTGTGGTCACGGCTTCAAGACCTGATTAAATGGTAATGGTTATATTTTAAACCTAGTTGAAAGTGGAAAATAAAAAAATTATTAAAAATAATCATTTATTTAATTTTATTGAAACAAGATAACATTAATTGAGTATATGGTACCTATAGTACTTGTAAAACTTAAGGGTAGGACCTGTTTTGCAAGAAACTGGTGCCTGAAATAGGTTTACAAAAACTTATTATTCAAAAGGCCGTACTGTAAAGTGCCAGAGAAATTATAAGTAAGAATGCCAATATACAGGGTTATTGGTTAAGTCGACCTAGATCCTGGAGGGGGTTGTAGCTTCCATAATTCCTGACTGATTTGACTATGGAACACCCTACCCTAAACTTAACCGTATTCACGATATTGGACTTTTAAGTTTTAAAAAATAAAATATAAAATAATGGTACTTAAGTCAGAAAACCATAAAACAATCCAAATAGGTACAAAATGACGTTTATAAAGTGGATTAAGGCACAGAATGAGAGTTTGTGTGCGGATACGTAGAACAAGAACTAACTAACAAAAATATCGGTATGATTTTAAAAAACCTTAAAAGTCCTCTATCGTTATATGTTCCATAGTCAAATCAGTCAGGAATTATGGAAGCTACAACCCCCTCCAGGATCTAGTTCGAATTAACCAATAACCCTGTATGCCTTGAGTAGATGGACGTACGGCAATGCGTGAGCCTGTAACTTCACCGGCAAACACATCATATTAAGTTTCACTTAAAACAGCAACATTAGGAAATAGGCATGGTAGTACTTCCCGGATGAGCTAACAACAAAGAACCTTTATACGTACATTAAAAACAAAAAATCTATTTATAACAAATTTAGTTTATCACAAATAAGCTTTCGCCCGGGGCTACGCTCATTTTTATTTTTTTATTTTATTAATTAGAACGGCCAATGACCACTTACACTAATACTTTTTTTAAACAATCAACATATTAACTAAATTCCAAAAACTAATACATAACTTACATGCAAAATCCACTATAATTGAGTTAATTAAATGTCAGCCTTACATAACCTCAAACAAGCCGCTTTACCATGTACTACCTAGGTAAAAAGTAGGCTTTGTATTAATCTAGGTTACAATCTATGTATATTCTACGTTTCATCCAAACCCATTCAGCCGTTACTGAGTTGCGTGAGAACAAACATACTGACACACACAAACTTTCGCATTCATAATGTTATACAGAGTGGGGCAATATTGTATCTCATTGAAGGCCTTATCTTTTCTTTTCTAGTTAAAAGATTTTGTTCTGAAGAAACTGTAGGTTTATTTTTATGGAAAAAACAATAGCATTTTAGCATATTGATGCTATGATGATGGTTTCTTCAGAACAAATTCTCAATAGACAAACTTGTTTTTTTGACAAATGTCATCAAATGCAATTGTTTTTTTCTTCAAAATAAAAACCTTCTAACTACAAAAGAAAAGGTAGTTGCACTCAATGCGATAAAATTTTGCCCCGCCCTGTATAAGTGTGATGATAAAGGAGCAGTCTTACCTCCAAAAGTGGCTTTTTTCTTAGTACATTTTTTCGAAAATCCGAAAATGCAATCATATTGTACTTCAAAATAAATCTAATAAAGTAAATCTTTAGTTTCCTGAGAAACTCTTACCTCCGAAAGTGCTGTCCAGGCCCAGAGTGATCAGCATGAGGAAGAATATGATAGCCCAGAAGACGGAGCCCGTCATGGTGGCGATGGCCTCCGGGTACACGATGAACACCAGCCCCGGGCCCTCCAGCCCCACCTCCTCGATGCTCTTGTTCTGCACGTGAGCCATGTACCTGCCGGGACATGTCAGACTCAGCACGTTATGGAAACAATGATCTTTTCAACATCTTCTATAAATAATATGAAAAATATTTATTTACAATAAACAGATGCATGGGTTCGTTTTACCAGTTTGTAAACGTTACCCTAAAAAAGTTGTAAATATTGGTTTTGTAGTCACATATTCATACCTTCGAGTTGAGACAAGAGTTCTACAAATTGTAAGCAAATATTACTGACGACGTAGCTCTGTGGCCCGCTGCGCTCTCAACTCGCTCGCAAATCGCCAGTGTGATAACATAGCCGTTATGGTTTTGAAAATCTTACCCCAAAACCGAGAAAATAACGAATCCCGCCAGGAAACTCGTAAGGCAGTTGATGGAAGATGTGATGAGAGCGTCCCGGTAGCAGTTGTTGTTGAACTTGTTGTAGCTCGACAGAGCTAGGAGTGTGCCGAAGCCAGGACCCAGGGAGAAGAAGATCTGGGACGCGGCGTCGATCCACACCTGATCAGGGAATTTTGAGGAACTGTCACAATGTTCTTATGAGAAAAGTATACCTACAATTAAATTCTTCTTTTTGAATATTTATTGGAATTTTTTTTCTAGTGTTTGTGTTTTGTACCTGTATTAGAATTCCTTTACATAATATAAATACAAATACTAGCCTTTCGCCCGCGGTTTCGCACGCGTGATATTCAGATAAACAGTAACCTACGTAAATGCGTTGTGTTTAAAGAAATTAATTTATTATTTGAAAAAAAAAAAACTATATAATAATTTAAATATTTGCATGCTATGAATAGTGATGTGCCTATCTAATTTTAATTATCAAGAACCTGTAACCACATTATTCGCAAATAAATATGATTTGATTCGATTTTGATTATGATATTCCGGGCGTGACCTGGAATAAGAACTGACGTTCAGCTCACAAACTTTCGTATTTATAATAGTGTGATGAGGATACCAAGAAACCTGGATGAATACTTTCTCTTATTCCTTGCTTCATACTGGTGCAGTACGCGTCATGTACAAAGACGCTGGAAGAAGTGGAGGGGCTGTGTCTACGCACAGGTAAATACCGACAAATCGCCTATTGCGAAGCTTACCGCCAGCGTTCGTTTTACATGACGCGACCTATACACAAAATTTAATTAGAACACACTAAGCACTCTTTAAAGACTGTGTGGACAGTGAAACTGACCTTGGAGTTCTTTAGTTTGTGCCACTCAGGTGTTAGGTAGTACCGGATGCCTTCCGTAGCCCCCGGCAGGGTGACGCCCCTCGCCAGCAGGATCAGCAGCACCACATACGGTGCCAGTGCTGTCACCCACACCACCTAAGTCGAAACAATGGTTAGCTCCAGAACACTGATCCAGACACGCTCCTGGCGTGGCTTGCTTCGGAGTTATTAGCAAACAAACTAAAGCGCCCGGTCACTATTTCGATGGTTGATCGTTTGGAGGCATTTAGATCAGCCATTAAGATTCCTCGTTTTTTCATTGGCTAAGCGATGTCGGAGGCCTTCAAAAGACCTAAAATCTTCAACCCGTGAACTTCGAAAAGTGTATGCTGGCCACTATCTCAGACGAAAATGAACCATAAAGTGATGAAAACTGTTACATATTTTAAAAAGTTTTTTTTTATTGATTACTAGCTGACCCGGCTGACTTCGTACCGCCTTAGCGTAGCAATTTACTTAATATTTTTTTCTGTAAGAACCTTCTCCTAATAATAACAAATACAACAAAAAAAGAATTAGTGAAATCGGTCCAGCCATTCACGCGTGATGACGTGACCAAGGAAAACGGGTTTCATTTTTATATATATAGATGGGTCAGCTCTTGACCGAGGCTTGCGTGGGCAAGAATGAGGTTGACAATGGGGTGAGCTTTCCCAGAAGCTACCTATTAACTCTCTTTTTGAAGCCGTTGAATTATGTCAGATATTTTACCTTCCCAGCACTCCTGACGCCCTTCCAAAGTGAGAAGTAGACTAACACAAAGACCCCGAAGACGCACAGCGCTAGAGATGGCTTGATCGGCCCCATGTTATCCAATCCGTTTGATCTCTGCTGCTCTAAGACATTGCGCCTGAGAGGAAACGATAATACAAATAAAATATAGTTTTCTTGCTATGTTATTGTAGTTCTTTCTAAAATTGTGAAATTAGATTTCTTTCTATGTATGTCTCGGGTATGTTTTATAGTACGGAGTAGTGTCTGTCCGCACGAAAATATGTATGTTCGAAGCAAAACATTATAACTATATATAACTGAAATGTTCCCGTCACAAGCTCTACTTACTTTGGATAGTATTATGATATCTTTGCTTTTGGTTCACGTTGTGTGAAAAATAACCGGCATTTAATCAGTCATTTATTCCGATAGTGTACCTAGTATAACACAACACTTTGGGGTGTAAGAGGTTCCAACTGGTATATATTCAGCACTTACTCAAAGAACTCCTTAGCCGGTGTTGAAGCATTTAGGTTGATCTGAGGAGCGGTAACCGGTGAACAAAGAGGCGTGTTCCATTCGTTGTTGCAGCTGGTCCAAGGAAGCTCGGAGTTGATGGAAGCGAGAGAAGCTATCAGGTAGTAGACCGCCCAGCCGATGATGGTGTTGTAGTACATGCCCATGTAGATGTCTATCATACAGATTGCGTAGCCTACACCTGGTGGTATAAATATACAAGGGAATTTAGCTTAATCAGTTAGATTAAGATAAATTCCCTGACCGCCGACGAGCAGCAGCGTCGGCTGCGAGAAGCTGTGCCCTGCGATTCACAACCCGCATGACCAGTGACGGGATTATGGGCATATTCCCTTTTATTTAGGAGACCTATGTCCAGCAGTAGACTTATAAAATTGACTGGTGTGACGTGAAGAGATGCCCACCGAGTACTTAGTTCTTTAATTTTGAATTTAATGAAGTTCTCATTCAATGTAGATCTATTTTATTCCATTTAGATACCTACAATATTTTTTGCTCGAATAATAAATAGTAAACTTGGAAAAGGTTACAAGTTACAAAATAATAAATTTAGATATATAATTATTGTATTTTTTATTATTTACCGCCGCCCATGGACACCTGCATCACTAGAGGCGATACTGATGCGCTGCCGGCCCTTAAGATGATGAAATACCCACCTTTTGAAGGACCCCTTATCGTAGCTCTGAGAAAAAACCGCAGTAGGGAGTTCGTTCCACAGCTTGCACTTACATGAAGGACATCAACTTAACTGACGGCCTCTGTGGCGCAGTGGCCGAAGGTCCGCCTGAGACGCAGAAGGTCGCGTGTTCGATTCCCTCTGCGGGACAAATGTTTGCATGTTCTGCAGATATTTGTCTCTGATCTGGGTGTTTTCTAAGTATGCTATGTATGTATTTACAAAAAAAAATGTTAAATGTGTAGTATATCAATCATGTGGTTCCCATAATACAAGCTCTGCTTAGTTTAGGGCTGCATGATGCTGTGTGATTACGTCCCGCGTTATTTTTTTTTAACTAACAAAATCTGTACAGTCAATGTACATTTTAGTCAATAGTTGTATTTTTTGAATATTATTTAGGTGTTAAGTAGTAGTAGGTATTCCAAATAAAAAAAAAAATGGCGCAGCATTTTTCACGATGCTCGCAACATGTACGTAGGTACCTATCATCAACTACTTACTATAAATCAGCTTACGTTCAGACATAATCATAATCATAATCTATATTGTTTCATGTGGTAGGTACATTTAGGTCTTAAAATTATTGAGGTCCGCAACATGAGTCTCGTAGAGGCGCTACAATATAAACTTAAGTTGGTAGGCGCCATATAGAAAGTTAAATATTTTCTTTACTTGTTTTGTAATGTTTACCTATTATCTACTCTACTTTACAATCAATAAATAAATAAAGGACCCAAGGACTAGGGAAGTCCCATTTAAGGTCCATCCTTAATATCTTTATCAAATGAGCATCAATATCATCATCATTTATCACGGCAGTGTAGGGACATAACCTTACAACATCGCTTGTCAAGTCAAAACAAAAGGGTCACGGAAGAAACAAAAGCCTAATCATTTTATTTGGCCCTTGCAAGGTCTAACAACCCTAATAGGATATCCACATCACTCCCTCGGCAATAAAACAACATTTATCCATTTATTAACTCACAATAAATCTTCGCACAGTCAAAATCAAATTAATTATCGCTAAACTTCGCGCCAACTTTGACGTAAAGGCGCTATGTTGGGAATCAAATCAGCTTCAGCGCCATCTGTCGAGTGGTAATCAAATGATATCGCATCGCATCTGTAATTAGTTTACGCGACGCAAGATGGCGTGCAATGATAACTCCGGGAGTCGATAACTCTACAAATCTCCGGCTTTTGAATCAAGATTTCAATATAATACAATTTAACTGGCTGGCAAGTTTTCAAACATAATATCAGTAAGCTCGTTCGTCGTCTTGTTTAGTACGAGTAGTTCTAGATAAACTGAAACTACTAACTATTCTAACTATTGTAGTGCCCATCAGGGTCCGTATGAACTTACCTTTATATCTTACCACCTGCATACCTACTTACTGAGTACCTATATTGAGTAAACCTTCCACCTGGCTAGTGACTTTACCCGTAATTGATTGTAGAATAGTTTCATGCACAATGGACGAACAGGAGTGCAATTGCGGGAAAGGCAGTCCACCTTACTTGATTGTAGAATCTAAGCGTACTTTCCCAAGCACAAGATTGTATGTTTTGTTGCAAGACCATTCTAAAAAATACTTTCAAAAAAACATCGCACATCACAGTTACTTGATCGCGTAAATTGATAAAAAAGAAAAGTGGGTTCGATTCCCGCTTCATAAATATGGAACGGCCACATTCTGAGTGATAATGGTAATGTGAGCGGAGAACGAATGAGTGATAACTGATAAGAAAGTAACTGATCTGTTTTTCTTATAGCATTTAAGAAATGGGTAACAAAATTCTTTGTATTCCTCATCCTGCTGTGTTGCTAAGGACTTAGGTATGTTGTCGTAGACTTCTTTGGAACCTAGAAAATATTGAGTGTACAAAAATTCTTAAACCGTAGGTACTTATAAATTTTAACCAGTACAAATGATTGGCTGTTATCGCTTAGCCTACCATAAACCATCGATACAAACTGTCCATAAACCATAATTGCTAATAGTTGTTTCCCTTTGTTAATCACCTCAAGTTAAGTGCAATATTGAAAATTTGAGTTGGTATTTGATTGAATTGATTAATAATATCCTTTAATTTAAATTTTTAACATGGCTATATAAGTTGATGTGTATGATGTGGTCACCCATAATTAATGTAACACTACTCTATAAGAATATCCGCTACTTTATGCTACTTTATGTATCTCTTGTCAACGACCCAATAAATTAATTATGAGTGGCAATAGGGTCCAAGCACTTCCATCAAACTACATTTCTGCCAAAGCGTTGGTATTATTTTATTATAATATAATTTTGCTGGGCCTGTAGTTGGTATCTAGTAAGTTATTATGTATTATATAGGCCCACTTTTTCTTAAATACATTGGTAAAAAATCCGGACATGGCCACTAGACTGGCATGAGAAGAAAAAAAAAATTCTAGAATCTACGGCTAAGAAGAATCGTAGGTACACGTATACCGTAGTTATTATACAAAGGCTAGTCATTATAAAGTCGTTTTCATTCATTTAACCGAAGTATTTTGAGCTATGTCGCTATTACCATTGTACAAGTTTTCTTTGGTCCTCAATCGTAAACTTTTGGTTTTCATTTTAATTTTCGTAACTTTATAAACTCTGTAGCTTGGGAAGGCCTGTTTCACAAGATATGATGTTGCGAAAGGTGACGAGGGTGACTTGTGAACTGTGATTGGTCAAATCATAACTTCGGTTGCGCGTTTTAGTGGATCGTGATCTATTGGCTGTATCAAAAAGTATCTTACAAAAAATGTTCCTTACTTTTATAATGTAGGTACTTATTGTATATCGCTGTGTATAATTTTGAATGTAGTTGCATCTAAGACCCGTATATTATTTTTTTCACAAACATATTTTTCCTATTATGGATATTTTCAGGTACCTATTGCTAATTATTATAATAATAATAATGCAGGTCACCTATCCAAAAAGTTATCGTGCCAAGATTTACATTACTAAGATATCTTTTGAGTATAAGTCACTCCACAAGGATAAAATACATATACGAAAATCGATGTTGATATATGCCATCTTAAAAATGCTTTAAAATATATCAAATAATCATAGTAGCCTCAGTGTGAGAGTAGGCATTCATAGCTGGCCTCGGAAAGTCGTGGATTTGATCTGACGCGCAAATATTAGCAGTTCACTTCATTGGCGGCCGTTCGAGCGCGTATTGACTGTCATTCATACATTTCTATGATTTCTACGCCTCTTAACTTAACCACATTTTTAATCAGCTTCAAAAAGATGCGATCATAATTTTTTAGGTTCCATTAAGTACTAGGTCTTATAAGTGTAGTACGTTATTTTAAAAATAAATATTGAAACTGTTTATTATTCTACAGATTTTAAAAGATCAAAGACGAACCTTTTATGTATTTTTAATTAGTGTCTCACTACTGGGCAATGATTTCCCAAATCCCCGATCCTTACAGTCCTAAGATCGAGATCGATATTGAGCTATTTTATTCATGCACTTCTAATACCTACTTATTATTTTGGTTTCTAATAATTTAAACTAATATAAAGAAGTATATGTACACCTTGTAAAATGTAACTGTAAAAGTAATTTTCTCGAAGAAAAGTAAATATATTTATGTAAGCGAAAATTTTGCTGTCACGTAAAATCACGTAAATGTTTCGTGATCTTACAAAATAAGCTTTCAACCGGCGGTCGAACAAACAGTTTCTCACTTGACCCTTGAGTTTCATACATTTTAACTAGTACCTTCGTTTCATCCACTCTCCACCACTATTTGTCTCGGCGTTAAAAGCATTGGCTTTTGTATATTTATAAGATGTCCGAAGAAAGGCTATGTTTGTCTATATTGTACATAGTTGTGTGGAGCTTTATGACCCTATACTTGACTTGATGTGTACTTAAACGTGTCCCTCGGTACGGCATGCAAATGTCACAGTTACCACAGGAACCTTGTGAAGTAGAGAACTACTGTCTATTAATAAAAGAATAGACAGACTTGGTGCCTACTATCAGGCTAATCGTATAGGTGTAAATGTTTCCAAATGTAATTATATTTCTTATACGCGGAAAAGAAAACCAATAAATTTTGATTATAATATTAATGGAACTAAAATTAGTAAATTATCGTGTGTTAAAGACTTGGGCGTATTAATGGATGCGAAATTAACATTTTCAGATCATATTTGCAGCATTGTTAGTAAAGCTTATAGAAACTTAGGCTTTATTCTCAGAGTATGTCGTCCCTTTTCTGATGTGGGTTGCTTGAAGATTCTATATAACTCATACGTCAGAAGTATACTCGAGTACTGTAGTAACATTTGGTGTCCTCAGTATATTACTTATATTCAGAGCATTGAAAGTATTCAGCATAAGCTTGTAAAGCACTTAAACTTCCGTTGTTTTAAAATGTTTAAAGATTATGAGGAGTCGTGTTGTCATCATCGTTTAACTACTTTAGAAAATCGTCGTCGGTTAACGGACATGATGTTTTTGCATGGTTTATGTAACGGTTATGTTGATAGTCCTGTACTGGTATCGAAAGCCCTTCATTTTTCCTGTCCAAAAACTAGAACGAGACACACTAAACTATTTTCAATTTCTCATGCTAGAACAAATTATGCCCAGAATTCACTTATATGTAGAATGCACAGAAATTATAATAATCAGTTTTATTCTATTGATATGTTTCATAGTAGCAAGGGTGTGTTTAAAAATGGAATCGTAAAGATAATTAGTAAGCTTGAATAAATTTAACTAAGTCTAACAAGGGAGGTAGGTATCCAAATAATATTTATATACTGTTAAAACGTTAATTTATATTTATGTTACTAGTAGGTATTGAGGCTAATTTTTCAACTGTAGGAGACAATCTAGTAAATAGCTAATTCGCAGAATAAATTCGGGAACGTAAATTATTCTTTCTGGCAGTTGAAAAATTAGGCTTGAGTGATCTGTTGAAGTGTGAAATAGTGTATTATTATTGGGTGTACTACCTTGTATTTATAATAATATAAGTAAAATTAGGCGAGATATTTTATGATACTGTCGATGTCAGTATGTAATACTCGTAAAATGTAAATCCGACTTTGGCTTTCAGTTAAGGTGATAAGATTAATTTATATTATACTCAAGAGCTGTGGATTTTGTTTTCAAAATAAAATAAAATAAAATAAAATAGTAAAACCAATTTGATTTTTCAAACAGTTTACGTAACTTAAGAAGATGGTTCTTGCTCTTGGCTTTTTCAGTCGTTAAACAAGATCGAAGGCCTTCGGGCAATCTGAAAACTACGACATCTACCACTTGACTAATAAAACAAGAAAAGCTACCACATTAATTATTCCAATAAAAAAATATAATTTAGACCAAGACTTTCAAAACAGTATTCGCAAACAAACATAATAATCTCGGTAGACTTCAAATTCTTTATCAACATTTCCAAATGTAAAGCAATGAAACGTCTCTAGAGGAATTGAACATTTAATGCGGTCGATTGTAAGATAAGCAATACGTAAGAAGCCTAGAATCAACAAATCCCGGGGACCCCGGGGAGCAGTTGTGGAGTGTCGCGACAATCACTTAGCTTCGGCAGGAACCATGCCGATATAACCAATAAGTACCTACTCTACAGATTTCTATAAATTGTTGTACATTATTTATTGTTGTTAGTCAACTTTTCTCGTTTGGTACCTGGATACTTTTATCCGCCTATAAAGATATGCTAGAATAATCAAGAAAAATAATTAAAAATAACCAATTTATTGGTAATTAACGTTAAATTCACGCATAATGCTATCAGCAATGAGATAGTTATACTCTTGAGCCACAAACGTGGAAAAAAAACTCGGCTCTGCTCTCGGCAAAATTTTTTTTTTACACATCAACCTCCGATTGAAACTCATTGCAACACACTTTTAAAAGATGAATTGTAAAATTACACTATTTATTGAAAAAATAAATAATAGAAATCAGTTTCTACTCTGAAACTGATTTTTACAAAGACACAATTCAAGGAGTTTAATTTATACCTAAATCAATCTAGACTAAAGTTTCTTTGGTAGTAGAATATAATCATCAAAGCTTGTGTTTTCGATTTGTGTGTAGGTAGGTACCTAATAATGCAATATCTAATGATATTCATATTTGAGATAAGATATTTTGGAGCTGTTGTTGGAAAAAAAACAATACATTTTTCTATTTTACTCTGAGTAAGGAAAGTTGCCTTACCTTTCAGAGCAGGACATATTCGCTTCCAAAGCGTGAGGCAACCGCAGCGATGGTACTGCCCCAACGCGAGTTCCATGAAGAAGAGGGGGAGTCCACCGAACAGCAGCATCACGCAGTACGGGATCAGAAATGCACCTGGACGAACATAAATAATGCTGGCGTTATGGTGGACCATTGGGATATAACCCAACTTCCGATCTCGAACCTCGTCAATGGAGGCAACCTACGGCTTTATAATTTAACATTTAAAAAAATATGTGCGTATTATCACGTGCTCAAAATTTTATAAAAAGAAAAATATGAGGGAACCAGCATATCGAGGCACATAAAGGCATGTGCTAGGTTCAATAAAACGGTTCCAATAAAAGAGGGCATGCGCTTGCAACGTGGAATGCCTAACTGCTTACAAAAAGTCATACAGGTCACAGGACAGTCAACAGGACAAAGTTGGACTTACCTTTGACTACCTACATGGTATTCTCAATAGATTGCCTGAGCAGCCTGCAGATGATTTAGCTGTACGTCAGTCTGAACTATGCCACAGTCAGCCCACTGCCAGAGCTCCGTTTATTGTTTAGCAGGTTACACCACGGACAGGTGAGGTTGGCTTGGGTTCTAAAGATAGAAACTGAAACCCCTTACCTACACAACCTTCATTATCATCATCAATATCAGCCTATAGCAGTCCACTGCAGGACATAGGTCTCCCCTAATTAGCATCATGCTCGACGTATCCAGCTTCTATGAATAGTTTTTCCAGGTCGTCACTCCGCCCTACCTACAAAATTCAGACTTACCACCACCATTCTGATAGCAGATGTAGGGGAACCGCCAGACGTTTCCAAGGTCGACCGCGAAGCCAACCACCGCCAGCAGGAACTCCGCCTTCTTCGCCCATGTCTCCCGCTCGCGCGGCGGCGTCAGTGACACCACGAGGGAACGGGACTTTGGAGGCTGCTGTACATTACATAGGCATATCCATATTCTAGAACAACATCTAATAGCCGTAGCCAACAGGTAGGTACAACACTCATGAGAATAATTAATATCTAGAGATCGTCAAATGTTCTGGGAATTCAACCCAGAACCAGAAAAAAGGAAGATTTTATTCTTAGCACGTAATCGCGAGTAATATAATTAAGTATTAGTAGGTAGGTACGCGTATTTTAAACAGGAATGCGTACTTAAGTGAGGTACTTATTTTAAAGTTGAAGTTCAAACTACCATTACTCCGCAGGGTTATTAGATTTTTCGTTGGTACCAGAAACTTTGAGTACAATGGTACCATACCACCCTACCTGGAACAACCCTCCAATCCACCTATCTGCAGATCATGTAAATATTTATCCTGTAGCTTTCTTGCCAGGCGGCTGCTCACCTCATACCCAGGGTATGAGCTTATATGCTATATGAGTCTTTTATATGCTGAAGAAGCAGAAAGAGAAATAAGAGTGGTGCATTAATCGGAGCCATGGGATGATATCCTTTGGGACATGTTGGTACTCACCGGCACGGGGGCGGTGGTGGCCGGTGGGTCGGCGGGGGGTGCGGAGGGCGCGGGCGGCGGGGGCATCTCGGTCTCGCTCTCCCCGGTGCGCCGCTCCGGCCCTGGACTCTCCCCCTAGAATTCATACTGTTATTAATATTTCATCGACAAAATGTCTTGGTGTTTGGAGTGACGATCTGCGAAAGGCTGCTGGTAGAAATTCCATGTGCTAAGCTCATCACAGGACACTATGGCCCTCATTAGGAGAGGCCTTGTATACCGGTATAGGGAGAGAGACTGCTACAATAGGCTGATCATGATGATAAGATGATACCTTGGCAACTAACATGCCTGCCGATCAGTGATAGAAAATACCTGTTTTCTGTCACTGCTGCCGATACATAGGAGCGAAAAAGAAAAGAAAACAACAAACACCATCACTATTTTTCCCTATAATGGATTTCAGTCATTCAGAAAGAAAACAAAGGCAAGCCTAAACGTTACATTCGGTACATGACCACTTTTCGCAAGTATGTAGTGAGCGTTCCGACAGGTTCCGATCCCAGCGCCGCTTTTAATAGGACGCTAACCTAGCATATGCCTTTCGAATTCGTAGTCGTAGGGCATGACGATTTCCTCACGAGGATTTCCTTTATCGTTTTGAGTACGTGGTAATGTGCACAAAACGCTTGGTGCAAGGTGCCGGCATTCGAACTCAAAACCTCTGAATCGGAACTCGTAATGGCAAGGCACAAGGCCACCACGACGCTGTATAGTTAAATTATAAATTAAAATTTAAAATAAATAAAAAATAATCAATTTAAATAGTAGGTAGGGTCTGCACCCTACTTCACCGGATAACAATTTGGATAGGTAACCGTTTAGTGCTACTAGGTACTTTGACGAGTATAAAATTTGACAAATCAATGATCAATGACAGTCTGCGAAATACCATGAGCGCTTTTGAAATACATTATAAAGATTGACTGCTAGCTTTAATAAGTACCTCCTCCTTTTCAAGTAATTGAATGAGATTTATTTATCAGTGCCTACGGTGTACGTTAAGTAAACATTTAAAAGATGTTCGAACAGTCGTACACACCATTGGCAGTGTTTGCCGAGGGCTGCCAACGTTCGTCTCGACCGCAAATACGAACGAAACAGATTGCTTAGCAAATAAAAATAATCAAAAGTTGACCCTTGTACGTCGACGAATTTCGGATAAGTACGAGTTAATTGTGAAGCCACACGGTGCGTTACCAGGGCACTTCGTCGACTGAGTGATGACGCTGCGTCATTTATTAAACAAGATAAAATATTTAGAAAAACCTTAAGCCAATAATGAATTGAATCAGGCGTGACTTTGCGGAAATCCATTACAAGATATTTAAAAGATAAAATATTTAGTACAAATTCCGCCAACTCTCTCTGACGAGTTTCATAACAACTCAATAGAAATTCGACAGAGAAGGCTTAATTCTCTGCCGAGTTCAGGAAAATGCATACGAGGGCCCACAGATTAACTCGCAAGTCAGAGAAAGAAATACTGCAATGTCACGCCGTAGTTAATTAACTAGCTGCGTCATTTTACATATTTAAAAATCACAATGACATGCCACATGATGCATTGCGGCGTCGTGCGCTAACGCAACGCGCGCACAACGCACAAACAAGTGGGCTATTTAGTGTGGTATTTTTGAAATTGAAATTTATTTTATTTATTTTAAGCTTTATAATAAAGCAAGTATTGTTTAATTAATAGCATTTTCGTTCAACTAACAGGACAAACCCTACAGTCAGTAGTCTTCGTGACGTGATCACGTCACGAAGACTACTCAAATCAAATCAAATGATCAAATACATACATATCATACATAGAAAACACCCAGACCCGAGACAAATATCTGCAGAACATGCAAACATTTGTCATATCGGTGAACATACATTAAAAAAGTCGAAAAAAAGGTTTCGACGAATTAAAAACCTCCTCCTTTTTGAATTCGGTTAAAAATACTGGATGGTAAGTACAAAAAAATGCACCGGACAGGTGATTTTTCAAAATTCTCTGACGTGGGCAATAATTAAGGTTCTATACCTACTAGAACATACATACATTTTGAACCTTCTTGTGTAAGAAAACCACATTTCTATCTGTTTCTACACAAAATGTTAAATATCCAATCGTTATGTTGGTAAAAAAAAATCAAACAAAGAATCTGCCGCCGAAACTCGAATCCGCGACTTCCGTATCCACAGTCGCGGTACAATTACAGGGCTCTAAATAGCACAATATTGAAACCTTAAAATGCAAAGTCCTTGCGTAAGCTTTGTGTGCTCTTTATGGGACATTCCATGTAATAGTCCATAAAACGTGAGATTTTAGCCTTCGTTCATTCGAAACGGCTTAACTTAAACAGTGTTGTTTATTGTGCAATTTGTAGATTTAATTAGAATTTTATAGATATTAAAAAAAACATGCGTGTTACGAAAAAATGTTCGAACGTTTTAACTAAAAATTAAACAACTTCTTTTGTATATTTTTTTTCAAGTTTGTATGAAGTACCTAAGTATAAAAAAAATTATTATGATTGTAAAAATAAGTAGTAGGTACCTAAATTAACATCTTCTCCTTCTTCTTCTTCGTATGAGCTACACGCCAACTCTGGTGCCGGAGTTTTTGGAGCACAAACGCCTCCGACATGGTTTAACGACTGAGCCGGGACCAACATCTTAACGTACCTTTCGATGCACGAAAGCGCAGATCAGATCTAAATGCCACGTAACGGCCCCCCATCCAAGTATTGACCAGGCGGAGTTTGCTTAACTCAGATAGATCTCGCATATATATATACCGTTGATCCGCGTCCGCGTTCCGCGAAACAAAATATTTTCTATTGGGACTGGTGTCCACACAAGAGCTTACGACTAATACCCGGACAATTGATAAAAAAATAGCCATTACGAAGTTCATTAAAAACAAACACACCCTGCCTCATTTTTTTTTTATATCGATTCGAATTCAAAAAAGTATAATAACATTCGTACTTAACATAAGTTTAAGAACATTCGTACTAATTTAAATACAAATAAATCAATTGATAATTGTTAATTTACTTAGTAAGTAAGATTATATAAATACTAACCAAACCAGCCTATATGAGTCTAATGCAGGACATAGGCTTCCCGGCGGCGGTCAAGGCATATAGCTGTACCTATGTTTTACCTTTGTTGGTTGTTGCTGCGCTATGCCGCATTCCACCGGCTGCCAGAGTTTGTAGTTTATACAGCAGGGCGCACCACGGGCAGGTCAGGTTGCTTGGATTCCAATAATGGAGGTTGGAACCCGTTACACCACCACCACCACTAACTCACCAGTCTATATCCACTATAGTCCACTGCTGAACATAGGCCTTCCCTTATAATAACGGGGATAAGCCCATAATACTCACGATGGGTATGCAAGTTGGGGATCGCAGGGTATCATGAATCTACATCACTAAAACTAAATTTATACAAATAGTTGTAGGTATTGCTACGTTGGGCGACCAACTCAATTTTAATTACAAGAATCAATTCAATTGTCTTGAAATTAAACAAATATACCGGCCAGGCTTTTTTCTAACTTTTCCAATTTCCAACGAATGAATATCAAACAAAAGATCTTAGTTAAACAAATTGAATTTATTGAATCAAATCAAAAGAGTCAGTAAGTTGACTTATGTACTTACTGTTAACTGTTTTTAACTGTTTTTTTTTTGTATAAAAAACTAGGTGTTTGTCAAATTTTTCAGAACAAAAATATTGTAATTTACGTGTGATCAGATCTAATAGGATGTGTAGAGAAGGCCATTGACAAAAACTATTCGCCCGCTTCGGAAAATGTTCTAGGGAATTTATAAGTTGGTTAAAAATTGTGGGATTGCCATTACTATTCTTGGTGTTGACTTTTAACCGACTTAAAAAAGGAGAAGGTTCTCAAATACGTCGGAATCTACTTTTATAAATGTTCCTCGATAACTCGAAGACGGCTGGACGGATTTGAAAAATTATTTTTTGTTTATAAGGCTTTTTACGTAATTTATACTTCATCAAGATCCAATCATGGGATTCTGGAGAAATCGAAAGAACTTATTGAATATTATAGGCATACCTATAGCGATACGGGTATGTTATAAAGTAACTTTCTTCTAGGCAAGCGTGCTCCATCGTAGACTGCATCTTCGCTTACCATCAGGCGAAATGTAGTCAAACGCAAGCCTATTCAATATACAAAAGAAAACTTGTAGTGCGTTTCTCTCGGAAAGCACCATTTGACGAAGTGGAGCTGATCATGAAAACCACAGATAGCCACCGGAACTAACTCTATTTCTGAGTTTTTAGTGTATTGTAAGTATTCAGTTATAAGATATTTGAAGACGGTTTTTGGTTTTTGGTATAATATATTTACTCTTATTTCTAATAAAGAACATTTTTTTTCGTATTTATAGTAGGTAGTATATTTCTAGTATAGTATAGTAGTATTTAAACACCTAAATAGGTATTTAAAACTACAAGAATAATAGTGCAACCCACTGACAAAAACTATTCGCTCGCTTCGCGAATCGTTCTCGGGAACAAGTTAATTGCTTCGAGTTCGACAAATATTTACCTCAGCTTCTTGTCCCGCTCTATTTGTGGCCCTGTTTGTGTGAAATTTTATTTAACCAACACAACAATTGGATTTTCAACTTTTTTTAAAGAAACAGCATAAAGAAATCGGGTTTTATATAGAGATGCAAGAAGGTTCCAAATGTTTGTATGATATTTCCTGTGGGTGTTATGTTATTATGACAGCAATTTCTGATACCCACAATAGGAGATTTTTCTGGTCATAGCCTTGACCAAACACAGAAGTAGAGACACAGAAGTACGTGCATTAGGTGTGTGGTAGGTACACTTATGTAGATAGGTTTTTCAAAGGTCACCATTTCTGTAGGTAATTTATATTGATTAATTTATGATACAATTATAGAACAGATAATAGAAGAGAAAAAAAACTTAAAATTACATAATACTTCCAGACATCATTTACAATGCGCACTGCTAATTTAAGGAATCAGCTGTCAGCTTATGTTTTTCCATTGACTTACGACCCTAACGGCTTCAAAAAGAGAGTTAATAGGCATCTTCTGGGAAAGCTCGCCCCATCGTCGACCTCATCCTTGCTTATGCAAGCCTCGGGGTCAAGAGCTGGCCCATAATAAATTAAAAAAAATTAGCTTGAACCACAGTTTTAAATCATCTGTATTATATGCATAAGTCTGTATGTAAAGTAGGTATGTACCGTTAGTAATGCGAGGCATGGGTAGGCCGGTAGGTATGTACCGCGCATACCTCGCCGGAATAGCGACCCTTTGTCACGAGCCAACAATCTCACTGTGTTAGTCTTTCATACGTTCAAAATTGACGATATAAACTAAATTTTTTTTTTTTTTTTTCAATGGTAATCTATCTACTATATTTTCTGATGATTGAAAAATTAGCCCTTACTCTAATTTTGTCATTGACTGCTACGCACGAAAGGATTCTTTCTTGAAACATCGAGTTGCAAAACAATGATCGGAAAAGTTGTTTGTTTATATAAACTTTGTACTCAGCGGATCAGATGAGCTTGTCAACTCGAAACAGGTTGTTGTACATTTGATTCGTTTCCCTCCTTGATTTGAAAGCAGAGATAATGTATTTATTCAGCTTTTCTATTGAAGAGACTTTACAGGTACGATTGTTTTATCAAACACATTGTGAGTATATATAGCTGTTGTTTCTATTTCAGACTACGGATCAGCCTTGCTATCCAACGTAGCAATGCAGCCAGTATTCTGAGCACAATTTCGTGGCGGTCTTTATTTTGGTTAGGTTACTTTAGTTGATCTATATCTTTTTAAAATCTATATCACACTAGTATTTTATAGCTAGTGTTTGTGTTTGTATATTTTTTCTCCACTCATCTCTGTAAAGGCGGAATGGGTTTGGATGGAACTTGGAATATAAATGGTTTATAACCTGGATTAATACATAGGTTACTTTTTATACGGGTGCCACGCGAGCGGAGCCGCTGGCGGAAGCTAGTTTTAAAATATTTTTTATGTTACTTGAAGATGGAACAAGCACATGGCTGACCTGATGTTGAGTGGTAACCATTACCTACCTACAAAGTATTGCATCGTAGGTCACGTTTTTTTTGGAACATGCTCTACGATGCTACGCCCTGCGTCCATCAACTTGGGGCGTGAAGATGATAAGCTTCTTGTGCCTGTAATTTCACCGGCAACCCCACCCTTCAAACCGAAACACAACCGAAACACGGCAGAAATAGGCATAGTGGCAGTACTTCCCCGGACGAGCCCTCCACAAAGAACTCTACTACTACTAAAAACACACTACAAAATGTGTCCACATGGGAGATAGACAATGCTCCACTACGGTTTTTAGGATGCTGTTGTGACTAACCTTCGTCCTACTGATCATCATATATCAGGGATGCTGTTTTATTGCGAATAATGGTGTGGAAACCATCAGTTCGATATTGAGCAAACATCTCTGAGGCGTTACAAAAACGGGAGAAGCTCAGCAGCATCTTAAAATTATAGGCTACTTTGTTATCCGGTACGAGCCGCGGGCAGAAGCTAGTCGTTATTATAATAATAAATATATGTGAAAGCAATAACCAAGTTTTGATGCTGAGTGAAGATGATACGAAGACCCACAGCGTACGTTATTGTAATTTATCATAGGTCTTCTCAAACGTGCTTCAAATAATATTTTGTGATGTAAATAAGCGAAACTGAAGGAGATGTATCCAAAATAATATTATCTTAAACAAAGAGAAATTTATTGGAAAAAAAATCTATAGACGGTTAGGTGGATTCTGAGTAACACTATTTATCGCTAAAACTAGTTATAACTAGCTAAAAGTCATTTCGTCTCGTATTATCTCCATCTAGAAGAAGTACCAGAAGAACTCCAACTTTAAGTTTAAAGATAATTTTAGTGAAAATCTTTCAGAATCACTACCAGTGTTGGTTAAAATGTTTAATAATCTTTTTTTATCATTTAGATGAGTTTTACGTTTTAAAATAATAATAATAAGAAGACAGTAATTTATTTGCGACACTTGTCTAACATAGGCATACATATGCATCACACTTCACACTAATATAAATACGGATGTTTGTGAGTATGTTTGTTCCCACTCAACTCCGTAACGGCTGGACGAATTTGGATGAAACTTAGATTATACTTAGAGGATGTTGATATATTCAACATTACATTGATATCATTCACAGATTCAAAAATTCACACTTTTTAAGTAGACATATCCAGTTTAGATGTTAGGACAAATAAAAATGAGCTAATCAGTAGATATTTAGATATAAAGGATTTCCTTGGTTCCGAACTGTAACGGCAATGTAAAAAAATTAATAAATTAATAAAAAGATAAAGGAAAAGTGTACTTTTTATCCGGGTAGCACGCGAGTGAAGCCGCGGGTGGAAGCTAGTAGAAAATAAGTACAAATACCTACTTATATTACTAAAAACCAGTACTTGCAATTCAGTTTAGGTGGTTTATTTGTGTACCATATTGGGCGCCAAAAAACATTGACGTCCGACGTGGCTTGCTTGAAAAATTTATTATCAAGTACAGTATAATAAAAAATCTAACTTCTACCACGTAGGAGTTGTTTCCACTTCACCCCTTCGTAAAACTGAATTTCAGGAAATTATTTTCTTATTTCACCCCTACACTACAAGGAACATACCACCCTGACTGTCAGTCAGTGAGTCAATTAATTAGCTTAATTGTAGTTTTCTCTACGCAGAAGATAATACGTTGATAGACATGATTTTTTAATTTTCAGTTGAAGCGCATGGCGTGTTCGGTTTTCTTAGCAAATCGTCTTGGTTTAGCAACATTCCGCCCGGTCTTTGCTTGGATGGGTGACCGTTTAGGGGTATTTAAATCTGAATAATTTGGTGCTTCGGAACGCATGTTACAATGTTGGTCCTTGCTTTTTCAGTCGTTAAGCGATGTCCAAACCAGGAGATCAGATAGCCAGATGTTAACTTTTTATAAAAAAATTCGTGGTATCATTGATGCTCCCGATCTGCACAACGAGTTGTGTCGACTCTTTGTTCCAGACAAATATCTTAGAGCCAGAGGACTTAGGCTGCTTTCAGTACCTTCGAGTCGCACTGTTGCGCGGGCGCACTCCCCTCTCCCTCGCACTCTCGCTGCCCTCAACAAGCTGTTAAAACAGAACCCGCACTGCGACATTTTTGCAGACAATTGGGAAAATGTTAGAGCGGCTTGTTTGAGGTTATGCGAGGCTGGCATATAATTAACTTAGTTATAGTTGATTTTGTATGTAAGTTAGGTATTGGTTTTTAAAATTTAGTTGATACATTGTTTTTTCATTTATTAATTTAATTAATAAGTGGTCATTGGCCGTTCTAATTAATAAATAAATAAATGTCGGAGGCCTTCGGGCTGGCTTAAAATTCTGACACCAGAGTTGACCATTACCTTGAGAAAAAAAGAAACCTTCAGTTACCATTATTATTAGCAAATTTGAAAATAAGAAGCGTAATTTTATACATTTTTCGAGTGCAGTATGCATTACTACTATTGGGTTCTTTTATGATATACGTGTTCGGATGAATCCATTTAAACATGATTTTGAACCACTTACGGACAGTTACGGACACATCAAGAGCGGATTAACAAACTTCGTAATCTTCGCAATCCTGAACATGTCGCCGATCGTTCTAAAACACTGCTAATACAGTTTAGAGAGTGTATCAAAGTTTGAGAGCCGTTTTGAGTTTGCCGACCTTCGGTCACCAAGGACTCTCTTCACTTCCAGGCTCTATTTAAACATTAATGGACTGATTACTTGAATAATAATACATATTTTTAGGTACGAGTTGCTATTTTTGTTTAACGCGTTGAGTGCTGAATAACATAGCCGTCCCTGTCCACCAGCAGGTCCACCCAGATGTCATTGTGTAAAATTATTTTTCCATGTTTAAAATCCTAATAAATGCGAAAGTGATTATGTTTATATGTTTGTTTTTTACACTTTTCAACCAATCATACCACTTACCACCATGGAGATTTAATTTTAAATTTATCTTATCCATTATATGTACACATGTACCTATCTATCCTTCTCTTATTTATTTTCTCTCTGTACCCAAAGGTTTGCTCTCTTTCAGGGTTAAGCTCGCATTTGTACTTCTGTACATTAAAGTAAATTTATTTCTGTACTACGTTTCTGTGTACAATACAGAATTAAAGAATTAAAGAATCATCATGAAAAATAGCATGCACGTTTCCAGTACAGAAAAGGACATAGGGTACCTTTCACATCCAGAAAAAAACACTGTTCTCGTCGGATAGATAAATAGCCGCAAGCAAAATATAGTAATACTATCTTCCGCCCGCGGCTTCACTCGTGTAATACCCAGATAAAAAGTAGCCTGTGTCTTAATCCAAGTCACAAACTTATGTATATTTATAAGTTTCATCCAAATCCGTTCAGTAGTTTTTGCGTGAAAGAGTAACAAACATCTATCCACACATCCATACTCACAAGCTTTCGCAATTATAATATTGGCTGGAAATAGGGTAGGATAGTAGGATTATAATTATAATATCGATCATCGATCGACCTACGGTAAGATCTCGTATTTCTTTTAGCTCAAAATTAAAGCTCGAAGATAATTAAATATAAGATACTTTTAATATGTATGTACTTACATTAAACATATAGGTTATAGAATATAACATTTTTATTTATTAACCAACTATTTTTTTATAACTTATTATTTTAAATTTTTTAGTTTTTTCAATATTTTATTTATATCACTAAAAATTTAAAAAAATATAAGTTTTATTAGTCAGTAAGGAAGGGGATAGGTACTATCATAAGATAATAATATAGGTAGGTAAGCATACCTATGCAATTTTATCAAAATGATAAACATATGGCAAGTGATGTTGTGATGAATGTTATTTTACTCATTAAACGAACGTGAATGAACTCATTCATATTGAAAGACGGAACGTCATGCATCAGGCTCATCGGTGAAGGCATTGACGACGTTTCGACTCATTAATAGTGCCTTCATCGTTTTCCATAACAATGTTGACCTTACTTTATTTGATGGAAGTCCTGAGAATTAAATTATTTGATAGATAAAAGGACGTTAATGTGATGGAAATAAGTTCGAAGAACTCTGGAAACAAAACATATCAAGGATGTGTGAACGCCATTGTAGACCTATAAATTATTCTATCATAATAATGTATTTTTGACATTTGGAACTCAATACCAACGTTCTTATCTAAAACAGTCCGAACCCAAAGCTAAAAAGGTTCGTTTCACAATCCGATTTTTTTTCGTAATATATTAATGACTTTTCATAATAAACTATGATGCCCTTATAAATAAAGAGGTATCATACAGATGGATGACAAATAAGTTAATTGTATTATTTGCATATCAAACAACACTTTTTAAAAATATGACAGGATGAATAGGAAAATAATCCTAAATACATTAATATTTTGTATAAATATGTTACCAAATGCATTGCCAGTTGCTAATATAAGACGATAAAATGTCCGCCGAAATCAAATGAAGTCCGAAAACGGACCAAAAGTCTCCATTCAAAAACACTGATGTAAGTAGTGATTGCAGCTTTTTATATACTTGGTTTAGCGATTTGACAACGTAAAATCGATAATCGATTATACTTCTCAACATAAAATAGGTGAATAGGTTTGACGGCCTCTGTGGCGCAGTGGGCGAAGGTCCACCTGAGACGCAGAAGGTTGCGGGTTCGATTCCCGCTGCGGGACAAATGTTTGCATGTTCTGTAGATATTTGTCTCGGGTCTGGGTGCTTTCTATGTATGATATGTATGTATTTACAAAAAAAAAATATGTGTCGTATAACAATCATGGGGTTGTTCCCATAATACAAGCTCTGCTTAGTTTGGGGCTACATAATGCTGTGTGATTACGTCCCGCATTATTTATTTATTTATTATTTATTCAGGTATTTTCAATTATAATATATATAGCTCGATTACCACTGACTGACTCACTGACTGATTCACTGATTGACATGATTGTTCTCCCAGATGCCACCTCGTAGGGTTAAAATTTTTGGTGGATTCGTATAGAGGGAGTGGGGGCGACCTCAGGAAAAATCTGACATTCCCACTTTTCACCCCCTTTCACCCCCACCCCCCATGTATCTCGGAAACTATAGGTCGTAGAGGGTTTGCGCTCAAACTAATGTTGCTCAGGATTTATTTTAATATAAGGATCCGTAAAAAAAAATTAGGGTTCCATACAAAAAAAAATATTATCCCATACAAAATTTTCACCCCTTCATACAAAACTTTTTTTTTTCTTTTCGTCGATCATACGGTTTTTCTTCCAGATGGAATCGAATAGATATTTAGTGAAGTGTAGGTGTAGGGGTAGGGTAGGTGTAGGGTAGGTGTAGGGTAGTTGTAGGGTAGTTGCAGGGTAGTTGTAGGGTAGTTGTAGAGTAGTTGTAGGGTAGTTGTAGGGTAGGTGTAGGGTAGGTGTGGGGTAGTTGTAGGGTAGTTGCAGGGTAGTTGTAGAGTAGTTGTAGGGTAGTTGTAGGGTAGGTGTAGGGTAGGTGTAGGGTAGTTGTAGGGTAGGTGTAGGGTAGGTGTAGGTGTAGGGGTAGGGTAGGTGTAGGGTAGGTGTAGGGTAGTTGTAGGGTAGTTGCAGGGTAGTTGTAGGGTAGTTGTAGAGTAGTTGTAGGGTAGCTGTAGGGTAGGTGTAGGGTAGGTGTGGGGTAGTTGTAGGGTAGTTGCAGGGTAGTTGTAGAGTAGTTGTAGGGTAGTTGTAGGGTAGGTGTAGGGTAGGTGTAGGGTAGGTGTATGGTAGGTGTAGGGTAGTTGTAAGGTAGGTGTATGGTAGTTGTAGGGTAGTTGTTGGTCGATTTCGATTTCGATTTCGATTTCGATTTTGATTTCGATTGCTTCTTCTTCTTCTATGATATCATCGTCGATTTCTATTTCGATTTCGATTTCGATTTCCATTTTGATTTCGATTTCGATTTCGATTTCGATTTCGTTTTCGATTTCGATTTCGATTTCGATTTCGATTTCGATTTCGATTTCAATTTCGATTTCGATTTCGATTTCGATTTCGATTTCAATTTCGATTTCGATTGCTTCTTCTTCTTTGATATCATCGTTAATTGCTTCTCCCACATCGATATCTTCTTTGATTGCTTCTTCCTCTTCGAAACCCTCTCTGATAGCTTTACGAATTAAAACATAAACCGCGAGCTGCGTGCAGCTCGCGCACCACCCAACCTCTAGTTTTATATTATATTTCAAAATGTCAATATTAAAAAATAGGTATTTACAATATAGTGGGATTTACATAGCAGGTATGTCGCGTGGCATAGTAACTGCAAAAAGTGATCTTCTGTCAAATATAATCTTTGGACTTCCCTCTGACTATAATACTCCATTTTACGGATTCCTTAATCTATTATAATTTATTCCCATATAGATTGGCGTACTAAGCAATATCTGAGGATATTCATATTGGGAAAATTCATGATGATGTTTGATCTTTGGGGTTTACGGGGTTCCAACCTCCATCTTTGGAACCCAAGCCAACCTCACCTGCTGAACAACGAACCTGTGGTGCACCCTGCTAAACAACGAACGGAGCTCTGGCGGCCGGCTGATTGCGGCATAGCACAGCCTTAATCGGCACAGCTAAATCCCAGGCAGCAGCGTCGGTGGTGCGAGGTGCCCTTTATTAGTAGGCCTATGTCAAGCAGTGGACTGATATAGGCTGGTGTGGTGTGGTGTGGTGTGGTTTGATCTTTGTTTTCTTCTGTTATACGTAAATAATACCAGCTATATTAGTAATTACAACCTCCTGTGTTCATGTGAAAAAGCAATCGTGAAAAAAAATTTCCTTTGACGCATGCTTGTCACAGTTTTCAGGAACATCATTTTGAGTTTTCATGTCTTTTTCATTCAAATTTTTTTACGCCATTTAATTATATCATTTCTGTTACAATATTAGCAATACAATTTGGACAATACCAAATTGTGATTAAAATAAAAATAATTACAGTTCTTGATGAAATAATTAATTTGTTGAGATATTAAGACCCAATAATGATAATGCCAAAATAATGATATCAGTTTTTTTATTCGACGATGGTGTCAATAATCGATTCAAAAATCGTTCAATGTTATGTGGCTGCAAGCACTAGTTCTGGACTTTGACATCTATCAAAAATACATTTATAAGATGGAATGGTAGGTATAGCGCATTTCTTGTAATCTAAACCTTCATAGTTAATACGCCATTGCACCCTGTCCTCAGCTCGACGCATCTAGCTTCTACCAGCAGCCTTTCGCAGTTCGTCACTTTTAGCCGGAGGGCATCCTACACTACGTTTGCCGAGACGCGGTCTCCACTTAAGAACTCGTTAAAGCTCAATGCTCGAGGCCCACACTCATTTATTTCACGAATTACAATAACGCATAATCAGTTTACAAATAAGTATAGGTATCTTAAACTAAATCTATTGCAATCAGGCAATGTAGGAGGGTTTATCCATCTTTATCATTAACCAGAGCGCAAGCTCTCACACTAGGATTCCGTGTTGTGAGAGGCTTACATCTTCAATGACACCCAGTCAAAGTGTTTGACTAAGAAAGCTTAGTTAAGATACCGACAAGAATTCAATTTCAAAACAAGTATAACTGTCTCAAATACAATTCGTGTAACCTTGTGTACAAAACCATGATTGCGCGAAACTTTGGAACGGCGAAATAGCAACCATTCTTTCCCAAGATATTTGCACTCGCACTTGAAACTGTTGGAAAGGTTCCGTCATAAAGCCCTCTGTAGGGCAGTATTTGATATTATTGTTCATGAACTTTTCAAATAAAAGATACATTATTAGATGGGCTCGCAACTAGTCACGTGGAATGTAATAAATGGACATGTGCCTTAGGTACTTATTGTATACATTTTACTCATGAAACTAACGTGAATTAACTCATTCATATTAAATTCCCGTTTTTCAATATGAATATTGTATACATGTTTGATTTTGCTCCCTGTGAGTACAGATGGACGGGACAACTTGACAAATGCAAGTCGCATAGTCGAGAAAAAAGTTCACCATTTGATACATAAGAAAAATGCTTAAAATTACGGGTTCTATTTTCACATTATCTAACAATAATGGTATATTACTAATGAAAAATTCAGCAGTGGGTGATCCGGGCTTAGATGATGATGATTATTATAATTGATGGTACCGAGTAACTCGATCAGTTTAAAGAATATCGACAAATAAGTACCTAATCGTGCTCGTGTTGAATTGATGTGAGTGTTTCTTTAAGGTTTAAGACGACCTTGACAAGTGCCCTGGTTTTTAGAGATAAGTTTCGAAATTTAAAAGGTTTATAAAACGGTTTTATAAAACAAGGGATAAGGATAAGGGAAGCGGGTCTTTTACTGCTTGAATGCACCCGTATCTTGTTGAAAAGACGCGGGTTTGAAAATTTTGATTGAAGCGCTCAAGGCGTGGCTTATTTCGGTGTGGCTAAGGACACCTTAGTTATGCAGTCACTATTTAAATGGGTGGCCGTTTAAAAGAATTTACATCTGAGCGCTTCCATATTTTCAAAGGCACTTTCAGATATTGGCTTTGGCTCAAACTTTTTTACAATCTTGATCTTCACCTTAAAACTCTGACTCGGAGTTTTAACTTATTTTTACTTTTTCCGTAATTTATCCACTGTTTGTTACTGTTTGTCAGTTTTTTTCAAATTTAATTTATATTTCAGTTTATTTATTTGACAGATTTTTAAAAGTAAAGCCACACTTCAAATTTTTCAAACTTCTCTTATTCTGAATTTCTGAAGTTTTTTTATTATTTCTATAAAAATCCATTTATATAGAATCAGTTCATAGTTATAATTTTATGAAAATTTAGATTATTTTGTTTCTATTCAATTTAAATAATGCAATTTATATTGAATAATTTCGTAGATTTTAGGTTTTGAAAATTAATTTCGTTATCATCATATTTACTATACTAACTCTGAAATAACTTTGATGACTACAACCACTAACCTTATGAAGTAATCGTCAGCGTTCCGGCGAAAGTACCCGCATATCGAACTTGAGCAATGACGACATGTTACTGCTTGTCACTGGTGGTCACGTGCACCTCTTCGGGAGGCTGCGAGGTTCTGACGCCGGAGGATCGCGCGGCTCGGCACGAGGGCGGGCCGCCCCGCCTCTCGCAACAAGTGCGATATACGTAGCTGAAATAGTGTTAGGTTTGGTGTGCAATGCTGAAAAACTATTGGGACAATGGAAAAATTATCATCACTCAACTCACACGTCCAAAACGATAAGTTATGAAATTCTTGAATATTTTAGATGCATCATTGATAAAGCCTAACATTATTACTTTTGTGTTAATAGTAGATATATTTATGAAATAAATATAATTGTTGGATGACACGGACAGAAAAAAATGCAGTGACCATTTTTTAAAAACACAAAAGCAATTTATTTTAAAATGGTCCCACTATCTACAACTACCCTACAAAGTCACAACAGATAAATAAAAATTAGCGAGCCCCGCCTCGCGCTGTGATCTCCTCTGATTTGACCAATCAACCGCCCAGCATCGAGCTGATCGACGCTGAATAAGTCGGTGGAAATCACTGTAATGGGCGAACGATGTTCCTTTATTCCCAAGGCTGGCCTACGTGTCTATTTTATTGCATTCACTTGAGATAACCTACATATTATCAACTAAGCATTTTTGTAACAGAGTAGATTTATTGGTTTTAAATGGGTGGGACATGAAACAAGGAATACGAAGAAATTAGATGTAGCACCAAATCTTACCATTTGATATGCTGATAAAGTTCTGTAATTATTATCTTATAGGCAAATAGGCTTAGGTACGTAACTGGGTAGGTGTCCTCCCTTATTGACGCTCATCAAAATAAGAGGATGACAAGTATCAGAGAAAGCTGCGGCAAAATACGACCCCGCGTATCAATATATATATTCAACCAACTGTAATGTTACTAAATAGGCTGGTTAAAATGTTATCCTTATGAACCTCAAAAACCACAGCAATACAGAAGAAAAGTCGAACAAATCTACGTGGAATGCAATAAACATATCGATGGTGATATTTTGTAACTAATTCAAAAACTTTCCAAACTGATAGAATAAGCCGGGGCTCAAACATGCATCTCTGCCTAAAGCCAGCACGGCACTGTGCTGCCGGTCTGAGTAACGTTATGGTCGAAAATCTTGATACGTGATATTTAGAACATTCGAATTTAATATGTCTTTGTATAAGCACCTAAAAACATTATGCAAATTGTGAATTTGAGAAATTCCAAGGCACAGACTAGTATATGTACCTACGTTCCAAGGGACATGACGTTTTTATGCAAAAAAGGGCAGTAGAGCAGACCTTGACCTCAGAAGCATATTTTTCAAGTCCCGATCACTGCAGTGCACGCGGAGTGACACTTTATCTGATAAAGCTTGAGGCATGCGGGCCCTATCTCAGAGCCATGTGGACACTGTCGCATTGTTCTGCTAAGCCACCGGCACATGTTATGTAATTAAACGAAAACCTAATATATTCCTATTAAATCACAAGAAACAGTCCTGTTGCATGATAAAAAATTATCAAGTGGTTTTATGAGTGGTACAAAATGGAGTAATACCTACAAGAATTAAAAGGCATGTATTGTGTGCCAATAATATGTATATAATAATCATCATCATCAGTCTTAAGCAGTCCACTGCTGAACATAGGCCGCCCCTAATAAGCGCCATTGTGCCTTGTTCTGAGCTCAAGGATCCAGGTTCTACCAGCAGTCTTTCGCAAATCGTCACTCCACCTTGCCGGAGGGCATCCTATACTGCGTTTGTCAATCCCGCGGTCTCCTTTCAAGAACTCTACAGTATTTTACTAAACTACTTCCCATATAAATATACACCTTCAAGACAAACATACATACTAAATTGTCTTAAAAATGACTAGCCACGTAAATACAGCGTGGGTCGCACGGTGTCCATTATCCGTCCTCGGAATCGACGGAACACAACACCTTTCGGCTAAGTGGTAAAATAAATTATATTTATCTATTGTTTAAAAATGTTTTTTTTTTCGTTTAAGCCTTACTAGCATCTGGCTTTGCCTTCCTTGCGTGGTATACGGGAAGTAGCCAGAAGAATATAATTCATCAGCCTATATCAGTCCACTGATAGACCTTCGCTAAAGGGGATATGAACAGTAATTCGCACACTAGGCATGGTGGTTGGGGATTGCAGCGCTTCTAGCTTCACCGACGCCAGGGAATTTAGCTGTGCTGGTTTTAGGCTTTGCTATGTTCCTTTCAGCCGGGCGTCAGAGACCCGTTTGTTATACAGCAGGGTGTACAACGGGCAGGTGATTTTGGCTTGGATTACGAAGATGGAGATTCTCTATATATTACTAGCTTCCGCCCGCGGATCCACTCGTGTGGTACCCGGATAGAAAGTAGCCTATGTGTTAATCCAGGTCATAAACTATGTCTATTCCACGTTTCATCTCAATCGTTCAGTAGTAGTTTTGGCGTGCAGAATACGCATTAGAATACATTTTTTCATATTTCACCACCGAGATAATTATATAGAACACTATAGAGTGCCAGTCTTCTAGTGAAATTCAACAAAAATCGTCCAAGCGTGTTTGACAAGAAACTTCAAAATGCCAAATTTGCACTAATTTAGAACTTATGTCGCTTGAAAAGTGTTCAAAATCCACGCAATTGACAGCGTGCGCAGAGTTTTGGTGCACACACTTTTTTCCACGTTTTCCACTCTAGGGTATAAATATCTCGATGTGTTTCACAAATAAATTCGACATTATGAATTATTAGTAGGAAGGATTTCATTGATAATAAAAATAATATTTTTACATATTTACTATCATAATCTGTCTACGTACTCGTACAATTTTTGGTAGGTAATTGCGTCAAAACATATTTTATTCCTTAATTAATCATATTTTTTCTTTAGTTCATTGCACTAGGTATGAATCAGTCATCAACTTGCTGCAGCACCGTGAAGAACGTGTAAGAAGCTTTGATAATCTGAAAACAAATGAATATTGTAAATCTTCTTGCAAAGTAGGGCGTTGTTTTTTAAATATTATTTTTATTTTTAAGTACCTACCTATAGGTACAGAATGCAAGATAGTATTTAGTCAGGTCTAAGATATTGCATCAATCGTGGGCCGAAACTGGATGAGACTTTTTTCTTTGTACCGTGGGAATTGGCACATTCAAAAGGATGCCTATACCCAGTTGTCAGTGAAGTCGGGCTGTGGGTGATGATGATGATGATGATAATGTCTAATACGCTATCGTCCCAAGCAGTGCTGCTCTAGAATTTTACTTGGTTGTAACTGCAGTTATAATGAACAATATAGTCGTCTAGACATATTTATCTCCCGATTCATCTTTTTTATGAAGAGACAAAAAAGCTTCTACAGCCCATAAAAATAGTGCTGGATAATTCTCTTCCTAATTTAGAAGAGTTTTCCTTCACTGTCACGTTGCGGCGTAAGGGGTTGTAAGCCGTTGGAATAGCTGAGAACGAGGAATGGAGGATAGATCCTACACCTTTAGAAACCAAGCAAACATCACCGGGCTTGAAAAGGCGGCCAGCTGACCGGCATAGTGTGGCCTTATCATACGTACGATCCCCACACCTTAGCCCCAGCGTATGGCACGGAAATCCACCACAGCGTTAGTAATATAAGTCTACGTCTAGCAGATGACTGCTGTATGAGAATAATGATGAATATAGTACATACAGACGTGAAGCATGACAGAGAGAGGGTAGAGAAGCCGCCGGCGGTAAGCTGCGCCACGCGGCGTGATCGCACCATCACCACCAGCAGCGCCCGGCGGAACCGCAGCGAGCACAGGTGCCACTCGCACTGGTACGCTGCGTAAGCTATTTCAGAACTCTACACAAATAAGAGAACCAAAAATGAAGATTGACCCGTGTTGTCATCGGGATGGTTATAATACTCTAGAGCCACAAACGTGGAAAAAAGTGTCTGTAGCAAAATCCGGCGCACGCTATCACCTGTACCGACATTGAACACTTTTCAAGCGACATAAGTTGTAAATAAGTGCAATTATTGCATTTTGAAGTTTATTTATGTCAAATACGCTTGGAAGATTTTTGACAATTTTCACATGAAGACTGTGACTCTAACGACTATAACTATATGTCGATGCATGTTGTCAAATAATTTAACAGCTCCGCAGAAGCACTACTTTCTATCCGTGGCTCCACCCGTTTATTCATCATCATTTGCCTACCCACACATACATTTAGCTGGAATACTTGCATACTTGCATACCAGCTCCTTGCTCGTGCCAACTATTTTCATGTGTATACACTAACCGGCATCCCTGTATCTGGCAAGCAAGTAGATCGCACACGATTTGATATAACCTAGCTTTTGTGTGCAGAAGTGTCAAATGATCACATGCAATATACAGCTCAAGATGTAATATACATTACATCCCATAGTCATAAGCTAGCTTTACTTGCATGCAATATGAAGGAGGGTTCGCGGGGGGCTGCAAAACCATGTGCATTCCAGCCTTTATTCCTTTCTATTCTATATTCTAAGTGAGGTAGGCATAACATGACTGTTTTCGTTTTAATTAAGACCTAGATATCAGCCGTCAATACTGTATATTCCGCTCCCTATTTACCAGCTAAAATATGTGTACCTATAAATTATATATTCATTCCAAATATCGTTTAGTTTATATGAATTCCGCTACGGAGATAAATAGATAACTCTTTATTGTACATTAGTTAAATTACAGTACTTAAAATGAACTAACTAAACTATAAAACTAATACACGGTCGTACAATAGGCAGCCTTATTGCTTAAAGGAAACTCTTTTAAACAAATATTCTGAAGATGAGTGGCAACAAACACACACCATTACAAAGAAAAATCAAAACATTTCAAAATGCAATTTTTTTAATTCACTATTTACTGAAATTGTATTTTTTATAAATTTAACTTTTGGATTTATTTATTTATTTCCAAATATCAACAACAATTACATAAAACACTAATATTATTAGGGAGTATTATATATTATTAATTTGTGGCCTAGAACTAAAACCGTACCTCGTTTGCTAGCCTGTCTCCTTGATAGCAGTACAGGTACACTTGGAGTACCATCCCAAGCAGATACGATATCATTGCGATGGTATGAAATATGTTCTTAGAATCACTTTTGAAGACCTGTGACAGAATAGCAATTCCATTACATAAAATGCAATACATTTTTATTCCAATTAATGAATAGGTGATGAAGGACGAAAAACTTTGATGAGTATTTATATTTATTTAATGGTTCACAAAACAGAGTACAGCCGAAATATCATTAACAATTATTAATTCAATAGCTTAGTACTAGATCATACTCCAAAACATGCATACACAACTTGATTATTATCATCGAGCAGTTATCAATCTATGAGTCGAATGTTTACATTAAAAATTACATTTTTATGATAAATATGATTCAAGAAAAAAAAATATGTTAATACAAAATGAGGGGAAACAAATAAGAAATTTATAACAACTTAATGTATACCTAAATTAAATTAAAATAAGGTTGGTAAATACGAGTATAATAAACGAGTATTAAAAAACTTAGACCAAGAAGAGAAAACCATTTATTGACAGGAGAAAAAGCGGGCTGAAAAACACAGTATGTAGGTATAGGAAATTCTGATGTCTATAGGCCTTCGATATGACCGTATGAGCGTATTTTAGGATGGCGAGTGTGTCTATTGGACGACCTCTGTGGCGCAGTGGGCGAAGGTCCGCCTGGGATGCAGAAGGTTGCGGGTTCGATTCCCGCCGTGGGACAAATGTTTGCATGTTCTGCAGATATTTGTCTCGGGTCTGGGTGTTTTCTATACATGACATGTTTGTATTTACAAAAAATTATATATGTAATATATCAATCATGTGCTACCCACGACACAAGCTCTGCTTAGTTTGGGGCTACATGATGTTGTGTGATAGTCTAACATTATTTATTATTTTATTTTATTTATTAAAGCCTACAGTGAATTGGTGGATTAAGTGTAAGCATTTATTGCATTTACATCTTGGGAACCCAAGCCAACCTCACCGGTCCTCAGCCACCTGATTGCGGCATAGCGCAGCCTAACTTCACTGGCCTCCAACGGGTAGCAGCGGCGTTGCGAGAAGTTGTGCCATGCCATTCCCCACCCGTTTGCCCAGCTTGGGGATTATGGGCATATCCCCCTTCTTACTAAGGGAGGCCTGTGTCCAGCCACTGCTGGATCGCAACCAGTATCCGGCCACTGATTGATATAGGAGGTATTTTTGTTGTATATAGAGTGAATGAGTAGGTAGCCTATAGTATAGTAGGTAGGTATACGCGGTTTTAAAATTTTAATCCAAGCTCTTTGCGATAATGTCTTTCGGAGTCGTTGGTAGTACGATTCCTGCAAGGCAAAACATGTAGGCCAGTTGAAAATTCATGATCATCATTGTAGTGTACTGATAAATAATAAAGTGTAGTCGACCCGCGCGGCTCTCTCTGCAAGCGGCAGCTGAGGCGCGCGGACGTGCTATAGCGATATAATTTTGTGCATTGTCATTCAACCACCTTTAGTATAGTTTTCATGTACTCTACAATCATCATCATATATCAGTCCACTGCTGGACATAGGCCTCCCCTAATGAGCGCCATTGCGCCCTGTCCTGTGCTCGACGCATCCAGCTTCTACCAGCAGCCTTTCGTAGATCGTCACCCCAACGGTTATCGGTTTTTCGGCAGATATGGCCAGCCCACTGCCACTTCAGCTTGCTAATTCTCTGAGCTATGTCAACAACTTTAGTTATATGTTGGATAGTCTCGTTACGGATTTTATCCTTCAGAGAAACTCCGAGCATAGCTCGTTCCATAGCTGCGAGTGACCATGTTTAAAATTAATAATTAATATTATGATGTATCCACCATATCTCACCATAGCCAACTCGTAAGCAGTGACACAGATGATTATCATGGAGACTGTGAACTGTACAAGGATAGGCTCCGTGAAGCAGGCCTGGATGCTTTCTGCCGACTGCAGCGCTGCCTGGTGGCGCGAAACGCACACTCGAAGTCTCGCACTTACTATGTCCTCTTGCTCTCGTGTCAAATTGCGCTGGGAACCCTACAATAAATAAATAGCCAGACATCTTCAATCACACAGCATCATCTAGCTCCAAACAAAGCACTACGAGCGGAATCATTGGTGGAGCAAGTACTGTTTGGAATTCGAGGATCGATCTATGGGCTTTGTGTGGCGGAGATCACTTACCATCAGGTGGCTTGTCTGCTGTTCTAACAAGTTATCACCAAAAAACCCGCTGCAGCTGACTCAGTTACACGCCGAAATGATAGCAACCGTTCCTGTTTTCACAATCTTCGACATTTTATCTGTCGAAACTCAAAGAAAGTCAATTGACAAACTGTCAAAGTTTTGTGAAAACAGGACCGGTTGCTATAATTTCGGTGGCAGCAGTTCTAGTGTCACAAAGAAGTCATCTCACTGAGGTCATTGCTATCTCCCCACCTTTACAACAAGGCCGCTGCAAAGTGTCCTCAGTGACAGCTTGAGGAGTCGCAGTCTGCAGCGACAGATCGCCATCAGGGTAGTTATCAACAAGTCCATACTGATGTGCACCGTCGCGATCAGTATCAGCGCCAAACTCTGAAAGGAATTACGTCACTATCACTGCATAGTACACAGTCGCTTCCCGCTGTCTGTGCCTCTGTATGCTTAGATCTTTAAAACTACGCAACGGATTTTGATGCTGTTTTTTTATGCATAGAGTGATTAAAAATGAAGGTTTATTTGTATAATTTGTAGTCGTGCAAAGCTGGGGTGGGTCGCTAGTATTAGATAAAAAAATCCGCTGATAAGACACCCGCGACGGTGACTACCAGATCATAAACGAGTAAATGCAATGGTTTATTAACGGTGTTATTTTTGACGACCTCTGTGGCGCAGTGGGCGAAGGTCCGCCTGTGACGCAGAAGGTTGCGGGTTCGATTCCCGCTGCGGGACAAATGTTTGCATGTTCTGCAGATATTTGTCTCAGGTCTGGGTGTTTTCTATGTATGGTATGTATATATTTACAAAAAAAAAAACTGTATATATGTAGTATATCAATCATGTGGTTCCCATAATACAAGCTCTGCTTAGTTTGGGGCTATATGATGCTGTGTGATAACGTCCAGGATTATTTATTTATTTATTTATTTATTATTTAATTAAAAATATGGATATAAAGTTTTTATAACCGAATCTCATACCACCAACACATACGAGTTCATACATATGTAGGTAGACTAATGTCGAAAGCATCTAATCTAATAATAAAATAAATGCAAATACCTGGTGAATATACGCTAGTTCGTATATGAGAGATCTATATGGATCGAATGGATACCTAGAACAAAGCATAGTAACTAGTTAAATCCAAGCAGGCAGACCAGTTCAATGGCGGATCTCAATCACATCACAACATATTAATGTAGGCTCACGGCGGTCTCAGGTAGAGCTTACGCTTTTTCTCTCCTCCTGTCGATGTGGAATAAGATTTTTAAATCAGCAACACTCATTTTCTGTAACCCTTTGTCGGTAGTGCTTCTCTTTTAGCCTTAGTCTCACGCCAAAGGACGCAGTTGTGGTGACGGTGACGGTGAGATAACGATAACAGCGTAAAGGAGTGGCAAGATAAAATTGTTTTTTATGCCAAAACTGGCAGACGAAGAGGTGGGCCACCTGATGAAAAGTAGACCCCGCCGCCCATGGAAACCTTGATACTGATGCGCAGCTGAATTGCCTTCTTGAGGCTAGTTATGATCTCGAGAGGAAATCTAATCCGGGCTTCTCAGTCGTTGACATGTCGAAGTGGTAAAAAATATCTTTAAAAAAATTATGACTTTGGAGGCCTTCGAGCGGCTTAAAAACTCCGACACTAGAGTTGATCGCTGATTCATGCGACAAGATGAAAACTTATTTCCACATATTCAGATTCAGATGATGCATTGCTTTCATAATTATGTACATGTCAACTTATCTTCTACTTAGGTGGTAGGTGTCATAATTATGTACCCGGATAGGGTGTTGCAATTGACAGTCCATTCATTAAAATTAAAATATAAAATAAAACAATAGACTTGTATCTTAACATGATATAGGTACCTAAGCACCGAGACAAAGGCTAAACAAATAAATAAATAATGCTGGACACAGCATCATGTAGCCCCAAGCTAAGCAGAGCCTGTATTTAACCATATGACTAATATACTACTTATATATATATTTTTTGTAAATGCATACATTGCATACATAATATTATACATGAAAACATCCAGACGTGGGACCAATATCTGCAAATAATGAAAACATTTATACCGCAATCTTCTGCATCTCAGGCGAACCTTCGCCCACTATAACTTACCAGGCTCTCGTTGGAAGGTTGCCCTTCTCGGCACTGGCAATCCATCCCAAAGTGGTTACGACGCCTATGAAGTAGTATAAGCGCAGGTATACTGTACTTTCCTGGTTCAAGCTGACGAAATAAATTAATTGGGAAATTCTTCTCAAAAATAATGGTACATTTGTTTTACATGTGCTCAGGCTTTAAGTGTTACTGTCATTGATATATATTGTTACTATATGGTTTCTGTGAGTATTGAAAGAGCTTATAGAATCATTATACAACATGATCAGCACACTAATCTTACTAATATTATGAATTTATATATGAATGAAAGAATACAATGAATTTATGAATTACGAGTTTGTTGTTGTGGATGGATATTTGTTACTCTTTCATGCACAAACTACTTATTTATATAGAATTTATATATTTAGAACTACTGAACGGACTTTTATGAAACTTGGAATACACATAGTTAAAGGCCTGGATTAACACTTATGTTACTTTTTATCCCCGTACCACGTGCGCAAAGCCGCGGGCGAAAGCTATAGTATTATAAATGCGAAAGTATGTATAGATAGATGTTTGCTTCGCAATTAGGCCAGAATGCCTGTACGGATTTGGATGAAACCCTAAATATCTACTCGCGGTCTGAAAATGTTTATCAGTTTTCAAATTAGATTTTTTAGCACACTGTGTGCAGTAAAGTCTAAAATGCTATATCTAAGTACATACATATTGCTTTTTAATAGTTGTAGCATCGATTCTAATAAAAAGAGTATTCATGACGTTTTGATGATGAAACTCTTTCTTTATTAGTGATATTTATCAAAAATACTAGGATTGAAATAATAGAAATTGATTGAAAAACCATGGCAAGTTTATCCCTGCAACAAAGGGCTGAAATATATTAATTTCGACGAGCTTTGCACGGAGCAGGACTACACTACAGACATCATGCCATTAAAGTGGAACTCAAACCTCACCACAAAATTGCCCAACTGAATTTTGCGAGAGAATATCTTGATTTTGATTGGTCGAATGTTATATTTACCGACGAAAAAGCTTTTAAATCCAGTTAAATCGGAAGACTGAGTTTATGGCGTTATAATCGAACTCGGTATGATGAAGCTCATATCCTGTCTCAAAATGAATCTGGGCGCATAACAGTCAACTTATGGGGGTGGATGAGCCACGACGACGTCCGAGAACTGACTTCGTTAGAAAGTAGAGCTACTGCGAATAATTATGTGTCGCTTTTGGAAGAAGTGATGCTGCCTACTGTGCGCGTTGTGTGTGCGCGTTGTGTATCCTGCAGCAGAATTACCACAAATTGATTACGTTCAGGATAATGCACTAATACTAATACACACGGCCCGGGCTACTATGGCGTGGTTCAACTTGCATCGTGACATTTGTCTCATTCAACCTGCTGGGTCAGCAGATATGAACCCAATTGAAAATCTGTGGGCCATTATGGTTCAACGCTGGGACTGTCAGAACGAAAGAAACCCTGAAGCTCTTAGATCACATTGTGCACGGGTTTGGGATGACATCAGGGGGACTGATTTATGCGCGCGCCTTGTCGCATCTATGCGAGATAGACTACGTGCTGTCATAGCTGCTGATGGAGGCTATACTAAAACAATGTTAGTTTCCTTAAAAAAATAAAGACAATTATTTACAATTTCTACTTGATTATTTCTTCCTTTTTTAATTTTTAGTAACAAGAACTTGTTATCGAACGATCTGACTTGGGTGAATCTCTATTGCTTCTTCTATGCTCTATGCCTAATCTATGCTCTATGCTCTATGCCTAATATCATCGACCTAGTCGCATAGATTTGTGCATGCAATTACCAACCTTAAGGTGGTAAACTGTTTCAGACTGCGAGTGTACGTGGGTTTTTCTCCAGATACCACACGGGAGCTAAGCCGTGGGTAGAATCTAGGACTTCTAATAATATAAATGTTAAAAATTGTTTGGATCGTTGGATGTATATTTTGTTACTCCTTCTCGTCAAAACTACAGAACAAATTGAGCAAAATGACTTTTTTATTGTGAGCCGATACCATTAATAATAGCAGTAAAATACAACCAGACTCAATACCAGGCTTCATTTACCTGTATTATATGTATTTCAGTCTAATTTCCAACATATGATATACATAATTCTAGTTAAAAAAAAACTACTGTAAACGAACACGTAACGTAAATGCTTACCCGTTGATGATATCTCTACCTTCCGCTCTTTCCTCATCAATAAACTCTTGATTCCCTTCGTCAATAATGTTGAAGATTACTTCCCGCCTCGTCCTCATCACCACTATCTTAGACGCGAACGCCAGGTTCGTAAATAGTAGGAATGAGTCACTGACCATCAGAGGAATGTCTCCCCAGATTTGAATCAAATCACCAACTTGCATTATAATGTAGGCAACTGATAAAGTTGACGAACAGAGAAGGAAAAATTAGGTATGAGATTTCCCGGTAAGTTTAATTCGTACACCAGTTGGCGAACAGAGAAGGAAAATTAGGTACTAGAATTTCCGGTAGTGAATTGTACGTCACCACCAACTTGTATTATGATGTAGGAAATTGATAAAGCTGACAAACAGAGAAGGAAAAATTAGGTACTAGATTTCCCGGCAAGTTTAATTCTTACATAATCACGAACTCGCATTATGATGTAAGAAACTTGTAAAGTTGACAAACAAAAAAAGAAAATTAGGTACTAGAATTCTCAGCAATTAATTGTACATCATCACCAACTTGCATTATGATGTAGAAAACTGATAAAGTTGACAAACAGAGACGGAAAAATTAGGTAGTACAATTCCCGGCAAGGTTAATTGCGTACATCATCACTATTATTCCAGCTATTTTTGTATCAATGTTGGGCACTTGTTGCAGTACACTTGAAGTAGAAGAACAATAAATATGCTAAATACTTAGTTGAACTAAATCGAATTAAATTGAACTGAATAAATTAATCTGTCCAAAATAAATCATATTAAATAATCATCAATGTTTTGTAGTTGTCGCCTTGAACACTAAGTCGATCTGTATTTTTTATATTTCTGCATAGATTTTGTCTCTTGGCGGGCCAAATTAATAAAAAAAAGTTATCACTGAATAAATATTCAAACCTTGCCCATTCAAATGTATAAGGCCTAATTTTTCAATTGTATACATACGTACATTTTATACACATTTTTATTGATAAGAAAAATGGATGTAACATACAAAAAATAGTGCGTAACTGGGTAAAATTATTATTACAACGTAAAACATGGCTTACCATTCACAATGATAACCCAAAAAATCCAGTACGCCCCTAAAATTATGTTTATTCTTTGCGACCCTGTTCCTCGTACTAAGAACCCAAAAGATCTCAACACGTTCAAGACTATCGTTGCTGCCTTAAACTGATTTTTCACTAGTTTTATTCTAAATATCGGCATGATTTTCAAATATTTTTTCCTATAGTTGTATATTTTCACACGAATTGGTGTGTACAGAGTGAGTTGAGGTCACATATTGGTATTTATTTAGTAAACATCAACAACACCAGGTGTAAAAAACATTTTGTAGAACTTCCTATGGACCATACAATACTCTTTATGTTCGTTACAAATAAATAAAACTCTACTGTAATTCTTTGTAGAGGGGTCATCCGGGGAATTATTAACAAAATGCTTTTATGACCAGTGTAGCAATAATACTGTGTAAGATAATTTATTTCACACAATTGAAAACAACATAATACACTTCATGGTGATGCTACAGCGCAGATTGAAGGAGCGTAGGTATCCAAACTAGGAAAATCCTGTACTATAGCCTACCTATGCCTTCCGCCAGATCATTTCGAAGTGGCCGGGAGCCGGCTCTTTGCCAGTTCGAGGGTTAAGTAGATTTCTTTTATTTCAGAGTAACCTTGGCAAGATTCTATGAGACAAACTTTGCGTGACTTTGGCAAAATGTTGCGCACCCCTCGTTGATTGACACTCAAAGAAACCATGGCATATCAATTAAGCTATTACATAGTTTATTCTGATTATACCGTCCGGGCAGCTTGCTTCTATATTCCAGCAAGTAAATAAAGACATCAATTCAAAACGTACAATTAAAACTGACGAAGAATATGCATTGGTTTATTTATATTTAATAATACTGTAGAACCCCAGTGTTTTTAATTTTAGTTTTAATTGTCTTCAACTTGCTGCAGCAATGTGAAGAGTGAGTATGAGGCTTTGATAATCTGAAACAAATAAAACAGTGGTTTTAAATAAAGCCCTCTGGCCTCCGGTGGAGTGACGATCTGCGAAAATAAAAAAAATCTATATCTTCTATATCTATATATATAAAAGAGAACTATCCTCACTCACTCACTCACTGACTGACACACTCATCACGAAATCTCAGAAACTACAGGGCCGAGAAGTTAGAAATTTGGTACAGGCAGTCTTTAAAGAGTGTAAGAAACGGTTTTTGGAAATTCAACCCCGAAGATTATTGCATGAACATAACATAACATAACATAAAAATCATTTATTGACATAATGCAATTCAGTTATGTTTACAATAGTTTAACTTAACGTAATTATACAATTCTTGTGAAATACCTGTCAGTTTCCTCACTAGGCTAAGCCTGTATCGAGGAAACTTGGTACGATACATCAAATGTTTTTCGCTCAGTAGACAGTTATTTTCAATTTTACAATTGACAATAAACGATATTAATAAATACGATATAACTACCAAAGGAAATTTTAATATATGTAACTAAGTGGGTATCTACTAATAAAGTATACATAGTATATAATTATAAGAATATATATAATTATAAAACTTTAAATGAATAAATTATCTTATTATATTAAACATATAGGTAGCTTATAATCATAAATATGTATGAATATATTTATTAATTGTAAATATACATGTCATTTAATATATAATATATATATATAACATGCTAATAATAATTTTAGTTAAGATTCATATTTTAGAATCTCTTCCGTTTCTTCATACGATAAAGTAGCTAGCCATTTTAAAATTTGTTGTTTAGCTTCCCTGACGGATTTACTTTTTATGTCACAACATTTAGAAACTTTGTTGTAGACATGCAATTTCCCTTCCGGTTTTAATCTTTGCAAAAAAAGAAAATTAATTCATTCTCATGTTTCAGACAAAGAGCAAAATGAGGTAACTTTAACAAATTATGAAACTCCCACTTTCTCAAATTAATTTAGTAATTGGCTAATGGCTGTTACATTTTCCGGCGTACAATAGGAAGCAATCAAGCATATCATCCAATGAATCCAAGTATAACTTAGCGTTATTATTACATAATTAAAACAATGACAACCACCACACGTTATTGAATCATGGGTTTTTATTTCCAAATTTTAAATCCTAAGGTTTTATTCACTTTGTTTCAAATGTCAATCTTTAAAGCATGTGCAGACGACACGCGCCCGTCTCAGGGTAATATAAATAATGTTGAAAACTATCACACGGCATCATAAACTAACTAAGCAGGGCTTGTATTATGGGGACCTGTTGGGGACTGATATACTACTTATTTACTTTTTTGTTGTAAAAACATACATGTTATACAAAGAAAATAGCCTTCCACGAAAAAATTGTTTGCAAATTATACAAAAAATTCTGTCTCTCAGCGGGAATCGAACCCGCGAACTTCTGTGGCTCAGGCTGACCATCGTCCACTGCAGTCTGCACCACAGATGCATATACAGAATTAATTCTATATTAATTATTACTATATGGATGCGACTAGCACAAGACCGTGGTGGAGAGTTACTTAGTTAAACAGTGGAATTATTATATTATTCCATACAACCAATGAAAATTGGTGTCATTGAAAATTTGAAATATTCCTCGAGGGGGTTGAAATGGGGTGGTAAAATTTGTATGGGAAAATCTTATCGCGTGGTGTGATTTTCTTAAAACTTCGTCAGAACACTTTGAATATTAAATAAAAAAAGACCACATACCAGGTTTTTGAAAAAAATACCTTAATGGAGGGTAATCTATACTTATAAAATCCTTTCTGACGGATCAATGCACAGCCTAAACTGCTGGTTGTAGAGACCTGAAACTTAGAGGGTGTTCTTTGTATGACGTAGGCATCCGATAAGAAAGGATTTTCCAAACTTTTTTCCAGTTGCAAAGTTTGTATGGGACAACGTGATTCCTTGGTCTAATCTACTTATAATAAAAAATGGGGTTTCAAAGTTTTGAAGGGAGAATTTTAATGTATGGTTTTAATCTCATAAAACATACAACAAACGCTTCTCTAAGTGATTAATGTTACTGATATTTGAAAAACTTCACTAAACTTCACCCCAAAGGGGTGAAACATTTCTATAAATAATCCTATTTCTTGAAGTTCAAGTTTTAAACTTGGCATAAATATTACACAATTCAAATAATATGAGATATAAAATCCAAAACTACTCATTACCACTTTTTTGGGGTGTAATAGGTTAACCGACAACCGCTGGGGCAAACGAGTTCTTGAGTGGAGACCGCGGCTAGGCAAACGTCGTTAGGTCGTTAGGTAAAGTTTATTATTTAACTTTTAAACGCAAAATTCGTCACTACAGATTGTTATTGTTTCTAAGGGTGCAATGAGGTATTGTAAGGTCACTTTTAAACGCGTAGTCAGTTCGGTTTGGAAATTTGTACAAATATTCTTTACTACAGATGGTCTACCTAGTAAAGGGGTATAATAGGGTGTTATAAGGAATCTTTTAAACTATTCGTGTGATTGATTTGAAATAAAACACAAATAATGTTCACTACAGATGGTTCAGGATCAACCCATAGATAGGGTGCAACAGGGTGACATGTTATAACGAAACTTTTAAACGCATCGTTAAATTGGTTTGATACTTTGTCTAAATATTCTTCACTATCATTTTACGTATAGGTTTGTAACTATAGCGAGTATCTACTCGTTACTCTACTACATATCTGTGTATTATTGTCAGTTTATTATTATCATTTAGGTAGCTAGGTAGTCACAGTATATCTAGCTATCATTTCGGTGTGCAACTGAGTTGTCGCTGTTTTTATCGTTGGTTAATGAAGAAAAAAAACAAGGATCTTACAGCCATAAAGGTAGTGAGAGTAAGCGTGGTGAAGCCCCCAGCAGTGATCTTGGCAAGGCGGCGCGAGCGCACCATCACTACCAGCAGCGCACGCCGGAAGCGAGGGGAGCACGCGTACCAAGCGCACTCGTACGCAGCACCAGCTATCTCTGAACTCTGGAAACAATCAGTCTTTATTTTATTTTATTTCAAAGTTCACAAAATAGAGAACAGTCCAATAAAAGCTAACTTAACATAACACATTTGTTTTGACCTAGACTTTACCCAAACATGTAAACATGACAAGATTAAAGCAGAAAAAATGTTGCTAGCTCGAAATTATGATTAACCTAAAACAGAAAGAAATATTTAAGTACGTACTTATTACACAGTAAAACTAATATGATTCGTAATAAACTAACCTGATAATGCATCTCTTAAATCTAATCATATTAAGGTTGAAAATATCGAAGAATAATCAAGAATAATCAACTTATTGGTAATAAATAGGTTCATTACACGTCATAAAAAAGATCAATAATTAAGTAAAAGAATGCATTTAGTAGGTCGTAAAAATAATATTAAAATAAAACATGGTAGAAATCATTTTATAATAAAATAACAAATCATCAATATTGTCATGAGATTTTGCGTACAAAATTTTCGACATTGTAGAACGCCTTCTCGACCAGCCATGACTTTACTTTAGTTATAAAGGAGGGCAAGCTAGACGCAAGAATATGTTCTGGCAGATGATTGTACAACGCGGGCCCCATCACATGCGTGAGCGTTTTTGACGTTCAGGACAAGTCCGTTCCACTCAAAAGTCCGAGTCCGCTGCTCGAGCTGGTCCAGGGGGCGCTGACAACAACGGCCACGTCATCCACGTACAATATATATATATATGTTTCACCGGCTGTCACATACTCGGGCAGGTCGTTCAGTAGTAACGAAAAGAGGATATTTGATACCAACGATCCTTGTGCTACGCCCATTCTAGTCCCCAGGGAGTCAGACTTAGTCTCACTACCGTCAGCTACCAGTATCTGCGCTCTGTCACGCAGGAGATCAGTCAAGAGCGAGTGCGCCTGACCATTGATTCCATTGTACTGAAGTTTGGAGGCGAGTACGCTGTGATCTGCGACATCGAAAGCTTTCGATAGGTCGCAGCACAGGACTGCTACTTGCCGTCTCCCGTCGCAAGCCTCCAGCACCCGCCGCATGACCTCGCGAGTAAGCGAGGTAGTCGAGCAGCCAGCGCGGTACGCATATTGGCGCTCTGAGAGCGCTCGTGACGCCGCCAGATATTCAGTGAGACGGGTGCTAAGTCCGTTCTCGAGGATCTTCGCAACGGCAGGAATTATGGAAACCGGTCGGTAACCGTCAATGTCCTCACGTTTGCTAACCCAGCATCATTAGAAGCCAGCATCACTTTGCAGGCGTGCTTAGATGAAGGAAGTCTTTGAAGATTGTGTAGCACCATAATAACAAAGCGAACCTATAGATTTGAGTTGCTATGATCGTCATCACCATCTCCACAAGTCCATCACCAAAGTTGGCGACATAGCCCAGAAAATCAGCAAGCTGAAGTGATAGTGAGTTGGTCAAGAACCGATAACCGTTGCGGTAAAAGAGTTAATGAGTGGAGACAGCAAGGTGGAGTGGTGATTTGCGAAACCTACCTAGCTGGAGAAGAAGAACCTATTATGGTATTCTACCTGCCTAGTAGAAGCTGGATGCGTCGAGCTCAGGACAGGGCGCAATGGCGCTCATTAATGGATGCCTATGTCCAGCAGTGGACTGCTATAGGCTGATGGACGAAGGTAGGTACATCAAAATTTGCAAAGTCAAATATTAATAGGTTCATTATCCCGCTATATGTAATATAAGCAATAAGGAAGCATGCAAAAATTTTGTTAAAACGTGTAGATTTATAAATAAGTAGGTATGTTTGTACTTGTATATGGTATAACTGATACTAAATCAGCATCTTCTATCAATACCAATGGGCGTCACTGAGCCCTGTTCTCAGCTCGACGCATCCAGCTTCTACCAGCAACTTTTCGTAGATGGTCATGCCATCTAGCCAAAGGATAACCTAGAATACGTTTGCCGAGGCGCAATCTCCACTCAAGAACTCGTTTACATACAATTACGTTCTGGTTGACATACAAAAGCTACTAAAAATTATAAATACTTGTTCGGAGAGTTGTGTGCCTTGGTAGCAGTAGATGAAAACTTGAAAGGTCATGTTCAAGAGATATGTTCCCATGGACAAGAACCGCACCATGTTTCCAGTTTGCTGAAAAACAAAAATAAACCTAAAGAAAACAAGATCAGCTTTTATCCATTGAGTTGATAGTAACAATATATATAAATGCTTTTATCAGTCCACTGCTGGTCATAGGTCTCACCTAATAAGAAGGGGGTAAGTCCACGAGACCCACGCCCACGTATGGGTTGGAGAGAGAAAAGCAAAGCTTCTCGCACCGCCGACGCTGCTGCTCGTCGGTGGCCAGGGATTCAAATTCAATTTATTATTAATACAAGACATAACATTACAGATTAATCCAATGCGCTATATCTATCTAATTATGCACCATGGTGCCTAGTGCGAGTTTTTTTACCAGCTCGATCACGTTTGCCTTTACGCAAATTTGTATGGAAAGGAGTCAGTGCCACGCGTTTTTCACTAGATGGCGCTACCTCGATGCCATATAAATTTGCGTAAACGCAAACGCGATATATATATATATATATATATATATATATATATATATATATATATATATATATATATATATAAAATATATATATATATATATATATATAAAATATATAAAATATATATATCAAACTTATCATGCTGGCAATCAAAGGCTTGTTAAAGTTTATACATTACATATTATAAGCATAAACATTAATTAAAACTTTTATAATGGTAACATAAAGTAGGTATATCTAAATATTTTCTCTAGGTACTAGGATGACAAAAATATAATTAAAAATCAACACAAAAATGGGCAGGTAATCTAATTTACAAGCCTTCGCAATAACTGAGACACTTATGTTCAATCGTCGTCCATCCGCAAACACATCAAACTGAGGATACTTGGCAATGAGCGTATTGAGATGATGTTGCGCCCGTGAAATAGGGATAGCATAGGGATAGCATAGCTGTGCCACAATCAGCCGCCTGCCAGAGCCCCGTTACTTAACAGGTTGCGCCGAGGGCAGGCGAGGTTGGTTTGAGTTCTAAAGATCCCTTAAACCGTTGATCCTTGAAACCCCTTAAACCCCAATATATACTTGTAATGTATAAGATCTATTTAACTTAAGTTAGTCACCAAGTTCATACCGAGACGAGTTGGAAGGCGGTGACGCATATGATGCCAAGAGACACCGTGAACTGCACGAAGGTAGGGATTGAGAAACAGGCTTGTAGCTGTTCCACTGCTTCTAGCGCCACCTGGTGGCCACGTGCCTTGGTTTACTTCGGTGTTCTTGGAAGATGTTAGTAAGAGCGCATTCGGACTAACCCCAAAAACTATTGGCTAGTAGATAGTTCACGACGAATAAAACTGCAATTTGATTTACTGGGCTAGATTGATTCAGCTAATTTTCGTAGTAGTAGAGTTCTTTGTGGAGGGCTCGTCCGGGGAAGTACTGCCACTATGCCTATTTCTGCCGTGAAGCAGCTGTGCTGTGCGTTGCACCGTAGAGTACGTTCCAAAAAAACGTAATCAACGATGCAATGTCTTGTGATAGGTAATGGTTACGATTTAACATCAAGTGGGCCATGTGCTTGTTCCATTTTGAAGTACCATAAAAAGATCGAAATGGCAATGGTAGTGATTCTGAAAGAATTCCACTAAAATTATCGTTAAACATAAAGGAGCTGTCTCTTTCTTGTAGATGAAGATAATACAAGACGAAATGACTTTTAGCTAGTTATAACTAGTTTTAGCGATAAATAGTGTTACTCAGAATCCCCCACAATATATATTGATTCACAATGTGAACTATTTTATCCCACCTCAGCTTGTAAAACATTTACATACATACTACATACTATATACATATAAAACTGTATGTATAACTAATGAGTTGCACACTAATTTAACACTTGAAATCGAATTCACTATCTTCATATTACAAGTTCACAGACCTGACTGCCATGCACTAGAAGTGTATTAGCTCACCCACACAGACACATAGCACCAGCCTATATTAGTCCACTGCTGGACATAGGCCTCCCATAACAAAAGGGATACAACCATAATCCTCAGCTGTATTTACTACCACACTATCCACTATTTCGTTTTATAGCTTGAAGACCGCGCCTTTAAGAAGCACCATTTGGATGGGTGATCGTTTAGTGGCGTTTAAGTGTTGCAAAGACACGTTCAGATATTGGTTCCGGCAGTGCCTTTAGGCGGCCTAAAAGTAAAACCTCCGATATCAGAGATGGCAACTAGCTAATAATTAGTACTATTAAAATAAAGAAGAATACGGAACTCTAAATATTTTCGGGACAAAAAGGTTACTCAACATAAAGTAAGTCTACATATATGAAAGTTCTAAGGAATACACAGACCAACAAAAATAGTAATCATCAGTTTTTTGGCTGTTGGTACTGGGCTGTATAAGCACGTTCAAATTGAATCATAAAAACGTAGTAGCTCCGAGTAAATTAGATATACATAGTACATATAACCTGGTGTTCATTGACGCAGTCTCGAAGACGTTGAGTAACAATTTTCTCCTGCTCAGAAGTCAGCATTTGCTGGAAATAAAAAAGAATCTTCATAATATCTTACAAGCACCAAACGGTGTTGATTAAATAGATGGGAATTTCACTGCGAAACTGAAATAATAATGTACAAATTGAAAGTCGCTCAGCGAGCTATGTAGCTAAAGTAACTCCAAGCATAGCTCTCTAGCTATGTTTGGAGTTTCTTTCAAAGGTAGAATGAAATGAAGTTGTCTGACAGAGATTGAAAGTAACCGTCATAGCTGGGAGGATTAGTAGGCTGAAGTGGCAATAGCGCCCTGCATACGTAAAGATCGGACCGCGCATCGGGACTGCGTTCCAAACCGCAGTCCGATCTGTACGGTTTGGACTGCGGATCAAACTGTCGTGCTAATGGCGCGTAAAGATCGGACCGTGTATCTGGGACTGATCACTGACGTGAGGTTAAAACTATGAGATTTGTCTTCGCGTTGACATGCCAGATCGGACTGTCAGCCCCATGCATCTACACGTACGTTTCGGAGTGCAGGTTATAATGGCGCATGTTGTTTCCCGTGGTCCGAACTTTACGTAACTTTACGTTTTTATATCACCATTTTCTGATACTTGGGGCTTAACAACAAACAAACTTATACTTTTTTATACCAGTTTTATGCGAGTCAGTCCTTCAGGGAAGTTTTTACCTTGCCCTTGGCAATATCCAGGTCCTGGCAGAGAGTCCTGAGCGAGTGGCTCACCAGCTGCAGCCGACAGCGGCACTGCGCCATCAGCGTCGTCACCAGCGTGTCCTTGCCGACGTTCAACATAGCGGCGATGAAGAGGGCAGTCACCTGGTGGACGTACGTTAACTCGTACGCTGGTGACTTCGAGAAGTCGTAAGGGTACCTGCCAAGAACAAAATAAGGAGCTTTTATGTAACTGAGCACTTTCGTGATTCAAAAAGCATGTAACATGGCGATTTGTGGAGGGGTATGGGGTTCCATCTTTCATCTTTGGAAATCAAACCAACCTCACAATATATATAGCTGAAAATTACATACCAACCGCGCAGAGGTAATTCATTCTTCTCGGCACTAGTAGTCCAGCCGATCCCCGTGACGACAGTCAGTCCGCAGTAGAAGATCTGCTGCACTTTCGTCTCCTGATTACATCTAGAAAAACCAAAATATATATGTGGAAGCATTTCGGAAAGATGACAGTAGATGCAAAGCTACATAATAAGCAAATAGAATTAGATATGATTGTATAGATAAGGATGTAAATTAGTTTAACATTCTGAATATTAGACACGTACTTTGTACAGTGTGGATAAAAAAAAACACATGTCCACTCGCCCGCGGTTTCGCTCGCGTTGTAGCCGTACCTATATAAAGTAAAAACCTTTATGTTATTCTAGGTCTAGGACTAAAAATATGAAAAACATTTCACCGAAATCTGTTCAGTAGTTTCGACGTGAAGGATTACCAATTACACACACACACACACACACACACACACACATACAGACAAACTTTGGCATTTAAGATATTAGTGTGATAGTAGTAGTAGTATGACAAAGATTTAATTTTAATTTTATTACAAAGTTATTTCATAATTAAATTGGTTGAATTATTTACCTTTCAACAATAGCTTTAGCCTCTTCACCCACCACTCTACTAAGCACCTGATCAGCATCAGCAATGATTCTTTGGATAACCTGCCTCCGGCCCAAGATGTTGAAGACCTTCACCGCTTCCGCGATTGTGGTGAACAGAAGGAAGGCTGTTCCCGTCATCAGCGGTAGATTGCCCCAGATGAGGAACATGTCTACCACTTGGATGATTATGTACACCCCTGTAGATAGGAAAATTTGAATCTTGTGTTGATTTTGGATGAAGTTCAGACAGTTCCGTGAATTAAGCAGTACAGTCCGAGATCAAATATTACAATAAATCCCTAACTTTTTTTTACATTTTTACTTCATATTACAATTCAACAATATTTATAAATTGGAACGAGCGACGTTCAGACATGAGGTGGATCTTAAAAAAATGTAATTTCTCTCACCGAGGTGTATCTGAAAATACCTTTTATTTACTTATGTTCCCCGATTTTTTGGTATTTAGAATTATGATTTTTTAGTTTTCAAATAGGCTTATTATCCAATTAGGCTTGCTAAATGTGACCTGTGTTCATATATATTGGAAGCCTGTATATATATTGGATACGTATGTCAATCACGCCACTCAACTCTCGATTAAATCGCCTATCTGGGAAGGCACTAAGTGAGGAACCTATTATCACTCTACAGAGAAATTCAAAAACAGCAAAATATTTGCCGTTCAAAATAAAATAAAACATAAACATCTTCACGACTTTTTCCCCATTATGGATATCTTCAGATATTGCTCAGTACGCAAATCTATTGAGGATACCTTAACGGTGGTAGTCAGAGGGACAATAATATGGTAGTAATATTTGCCAATATTCTCAGAGTAATGTTACTGACTAGACCCACCTAAATTATACATAAAAGAGAACACAGCATAGCAATTATACAGCAGCTTTTTATCTCCACGCAGGTTGTCCGGGGCCCAGAAGCCGGTTAGCTGCAATGCCGTCAAAGACAAACCAATAGAGATATTTGCATTTTTTATGAACACCCCCATTTGAAGGCTTTGTAGCTCAGTTTGCTGAGACTCGGTTTCAACTGTCCAGAACAAAGGGAATAGACGAACATGGATGAGCACGGAATTGTTTATTACAAACAGAGGCAAACAACAGTTTTGTAATGGCTTTTCTGTTGTATGCATGTCTCCAAATTGTATTGCATTCTATAATGTACCTAATTGAATTTTAGCATACCTAAGTTTTAATTAGGGTATTATGTGATGAAATTAAAAACATACAAATTATGAGATTTCTGTTGTTAGTGTTCCTATTTGAATTGTAGGGTGTGTGGTCGGCACAATATATTTTAATTTAGTACCTACTAATAGTTTGTTTTTGTTCTATGAGTAACTCTAAAATAATTCTACCTTTTTATTGGCCTAACGATTTGCTTAGGTTTTTGTTATTTCTCTGTGTTCCTACTTGCAAATTCGTTTGTTTTGTCACATTTTTATAATGTTTGTTTCTTGTAAAGTTCAAAAAGTAGATCTAAGTAAAAGTCCGCTCCGCATGTTATTTATACAAAAAGGCAATAACGGAAGATCAGCGCTGGATGCTATAACCAGCATTATGCTGATTTATGGTATGGACCTTTTTGCAACATCAGTGTTGTTTGAAATGTTACCACCTGTTTTCTATAGATTGAGGACTGTTTCTGTTGTTGCAAATAAAAACTTATTCTATTCTATTATTAATATTTAATTCTTGACATAATAAATATATACCTATATGTTTTGACTTGCCTGTTATGTTATTGTAACGTTTATGGTAAATAAATAAAATCTGACTTACCTATCCTGAAGACGAGAAGACTCCTGGAAAAACTTTCTGAAAAAAAAACTGTTGGAAAAAATATGTTGTCCACCCCTTCTGTAAATTCGATAATTGCACGTTTGTGTTCGGAACTCAAGCAAAAACAATTTAGTTAATTTTATTTGTGTTTCTTGGCTATAGTTTTGGTTTCAAATCAATGGTTATGTTCAAGCAATTAAATCGAAGCTCGTTTAAATGTTACCTACCCATTTCTAATGAGTTTTGTTGGGAGTTGTTATGAATTTATGTAAACATGATGTTGAAGCCATAAAGCCATATTACCTACCTGCATCTAAAGTTATTATTCTATTCCTCGGGAACAGTATTTTTTTCTGGATGAAACCGTATGTCCTTTTCTGTACTCTGACAAAGATGAAATTTGATCATGACCATGATGAGGTTGAATAAACAAACAAGCACTCACTTTCGCATTTTTTATTTAGTCGTCATCTAGGATAAAATTGTGAAACTCGTAACTCCATCTGGCGCATGCATAGGGTAGTAATAATTCAGAGCGTCAACTTGGGTCATGTTGAACAACTTAGTGTCACTGCGCGTTCATAGATGGCGTATGTAGGAATTCTCTGATTTGCACGATGTTGAGCAAATCCAAGGCCTTCGTACGAAGAAATCTTCGACACCAGAGTTTGAAGCAGAGACAAATCATTTTCAAACATAGACAATGTGTGGGTTGCCAATGTGTAAAAAAATAACTCCTGCGTGCCAACGTAATCACGGTGATTACGTTGGCTAGCCCCCCTACCACCATCATCATCAAAAATAAGCAAAGTAAAAACTCTTACGTAATACTTGAGTGGCCCCTTAGTTATAATTATAAGTCAGAAATATTTAAAATTTGATTACAATAAAGTATCCTTTATTACCATTATACAGTTTATATTTTTTTAAAAGCAATTAAAACCTTTCTTTCTAGCAACGTAGGTGTCAATTACTTTAATAACGTAATAGAGTGGTGTTATAATATCTAAGATAGGTGTCAATCTATTTATTTGTCAGTGGTAAGCAACATAAAAACTGAGCTTAAAAATTTACTAAATATAAAACTGTTATAGAAAATAACAACCAAATAAATTCTAAATTACCAATGAAAATCGTATCACAGAAGATGAAAAATAAAAATAACATAACCATTCCTATAGTTACCTGACTCTTTATACTTTCACCCTTCCTCCCTTCCTCCTTCCCTTCTCCCTTTCCTTACTTCTTTCCGTCATTCCTTCTTTTCTCCCTCCCTTCCTTCCTTAACCACTAGTCTAGTCTAGAATAATAACTTATCTATGTTAACGATATTTGCAAATAAGTTATCTGTTTTCTGACTTCCTTCATTCTTCGTATGAGTAAGTGGCTAGTTTCGGTGCCTTCCGAAGCACGAAAGCGTTAAGCACTAAACAGACACCCATCCAAGTTGTGACCCGGCGCTGGTATGCTAAGAACAGCAAAGTAAGTCTCGCCACGAGAGTCATTGCATACGGGAGGGCCGAGCAAGATGGGGCCCTTAAGGTTTGAAGTACTATAAAATAAAAACTGTTAGAGTTTCTGTATAATTTAATGGTATAATGTAGTTACGTAATCGGTCTAACGTTTTTTGGAATTATTCCGGAAATCCCCACCAAGCCGCCCCACTGGTGGGGATTACTCAAAAGGGATAATTGCTCTGTATTATTACTCAACTACGAAATAAAAACAAAAAAGTGTCAAATACCCCATCTTACCCGCAGGGTCGGGTAAGATGGGGTATCCCTGGTGGCAAGATAGGGTACCCGTGGATAATTGCTGACAAAACTAGCGGATGAAAGTAGCTTCACCGATTTTGTCCTTCACTTCAGCATAGATGCAATGAAGCCACCTACCTCATAATCAAATGCAGCCCATCATTTATTTATCTAAATAACGACCTTTGCAACATAAATTGGAAATAATTCCTGTTTCCAGTGTCACAGTCAGATTTATCTAGTGCTGCACTAACTTTTCGCTGTTTTTTCTTTGTAAATAATATTTTTTTTTCACGTCAATCTTTTTCAATGCTCTTAATGCATGTTTTCGTCTTTATTATTTCGTACGAATTTCTTTCTTACAAAATGTCTTGTATTTAATTTTTGCAAAGGTGACATAGCAAATTTAGTAGTTTTTCACATTTCTTAATCAAGCTAGAGGTTTTACCAATAGAAGGGAAAAGCTTTTACTTGTATTGAATTGTCAAAAAATATTTTAATAAATGCGGTCTAGGTTTACTGAAGATCAGGCAAGATGGGGTTCCATATCGGGGTATCCCATCTTGCCCATTCATGCCAAAATGATTTCAAAAAAATATTTTCAAAAAACAGTGCACTGCATCAAGCCAAACTAGTTATTATCGGTGAGCCTGATCGTAGACACATTTGGATAAGTTTTCTTTAGAAAATAATCAGTATGGCTTGTGTTTGCTACTCGGTTATTGTTTAGACTAAATGGCATCATGGCAGCGCACAGTCAAGCGTGATAACGATTGTGTTTGGTTGATTAGTTTGGAAGAAAAATCTGCTTCTTAACTTTTGGAATTGCAGATCATTAGAACAAAAATGTTATACTCACCTGGGTAGTAGGTAATATTGATTAAACTACTGCCATACCATACCAGCAGTACCTACCTACCTACCTACAAATAGGCCACAATCTTAGATTTTGTTACAATGCGCTTCGACTTTTTGTGCCTCCACCACGCAAAAGTTTAAAAGCGATTTGTTTATTTCAAAATTCACAATCTTAGAAAAATATCACTGCTTGCGAACGAAATATAAGATCTCGTGAAAGTAGTGTCGCACGTTTTCATCCTAACCCTTTTGTTGGAGTGCATTATGCTGTGGTCGAACTGCTACTATCAGCAAACTGTCTGTCAATAAAGTTTTGAAGTGCAATCAAGCTTCAAAAACCTTGACTTGGAACCTTATCGCCGACATTTTAACACTCTTGCACTAAACATGAGTATCCTAGTTAAAAACGAGAACTGGCCTCTTCACGTGTGCCTGAACGTGCTCAATATATTCGGCTTCTTGGTGCCTGGCACACATTCAGATGCCGTGAAGATGTTTTTGAGGGTCTACTGGATCTTTTGGTTCTGTTTCTTAGTCGGTGAGATTTTGTTTAGTGGAATCCTAATTTATGTCGGATAATAACAAAACGAAGCCTAGACAAAAATATTATTAACTGTAGGTAAAACCAGCACTTTTTTGTTTGGCCAATTCAATTTCAATTTATATAATTGAACGAAATACATTATGTGTAGTATACAAGTGTAACACTAGAATTAGCAATAGTAGAAACTGTGTCGCATTTTCCAGTGCCCAACCTAAGGACAAGGGAAGACGTTCAAACAACAAAATAACAAAATGAAAAAGTTATGAAAAACGGATTAATAAAGACACAGGGACAATTTGTGTCTGTGTTGTGTGTATATCAAAGGGGCTGTAAAACAAATATGATTATTGATCAAATTTTTTTGTTTCCATTTATCTGGCTATGCAAATTTAATAAAGCAGCAGCATATTTTTTAACTAAAGCACCGTCTAAGCTTGCTAATGCGCTAGGCGTGGTAATAAATCGTGTTACATTTCCTAAAGTCAATAAACTCATTATTTTATTTATTTTTTTATTATCCCCAGGAATCTACATAGTGGTCCAGTTGGGAGATTTGATACAGATCTGGGGTAACCTACCCTTGATGGTGAGCACATCTTTCCTGCTGTTCACGAACTTAGCTCTGGCAGCAAAGATCGTCTTCGTCGGGTGGAGGAGCGCGGCAGTTCAACACATCATCGATGAAGATGATGTCGTGATGAGGGCTGAGGATACGGCTGAAGGCAGGCTAATTATTAAAGAGTAAGCTTCAAAGTCATCATTGTGTTGGTGGGTTCGAACAGCCCAAGATACGAGAAGGAGGAGGCCTTTTTCCGAAAATTTAATGAAATAAATATAATGAAATTAATGTGCCTATATAAACGTAGAGGGAAATAAAGGCTATTATCATTTATATTTATTTATTTTAAGCTTCAAAATCACTTCCATCAGTGAATGGTTCGTTTTCAAACTTGCATGCGTCTTATTGCTCACTGCCTATATGTTATTTTCTTGGCATATATATGTATTAATATTAACATCATATGTACATTTATGTACATGTACATGTAGCTATTATAATAAAAACTATTATTGTGGAATCTATTGTATGTTTGATAATAAATTTATTGCACTTTTTTTACATGCCAATACAACGAAAGTGTTAAATAAATTAGATGAAATGTAACTTAATATGATATGAAATCACAGCGTCTGAATAACTGAACAAGTGCAAGCAAGACAAGCCAAGGTTTTCAGGGTCTTGCTTTGAGATTTAAAGGAATAGTTGAATTTGTAGAGCCTACGCAGATGACGCTGAAGGCATTCCTAAATAGACTAGATTATGTAACGAACGAAATAAGAACACACCACCAGCGTGTTTTATAGAACTTTCCTATTGGTGTTAATAAATAAATTAACTTTTGTCCCATTTGTTTTCTAGCTGCAACCGTGAGACGACCGTACTTTATGTGATGTTCACCGCGCTTTCGGCTATCACCGTGCTAGGATGGGCGGCCAGTGCTGAGAAAAACAGCTTGCCGTTGAGAGCATGGTGCGTATTTCGCACACTCTTCAAAGTATCCCGTAATTGCTGGCATTTGCCGAGTAATTTTAGTCAACTGAATTTCACCCAGTATAATTTATAAAACATGCTTAGATCCAAGAGACCTTTTCGAAATGATATGCTGTTTGAAAATAAAATTAACGAGTCAGTGCTTTTTTCACAAATCGATAGTTCACCTGACTTCGGAATACAAATATTGTCAATATTCTACTGATAACAAACACGATGTTCTGGAAATTTATCGATTTTGTTTGTATCAATACAAGCGTCAAACAATGAATATCGACTTGATTTTTTTGCGATACAGCGTTTATATTTTATAGCGCCTTCACATGTTGGGAACGATCACATCAAGCATGATATGCATTTGATTTGATCAGTGCCTGGAGTTTTAATCTCTTAGTTCCCATGTTTTCCCCAAGTCCTAGTATCAAGAGCATTTTATTGTGAATTTGGGTCATCATCTTTTTATTTTCAGGTATCCATATGATGCCTACAAATCTCCTGCTTACGAAATTACCTACGCACACCAGGTAAGCTACATGGAATATTTTCAGAAGTTGTTTCGACTAAACGTGTCCATACTTTGAAGTAGGTTATTTTATCTCATCATCATGGTCATCATCAGCCCGACTTTATCCATGCTGAATATAGGCCTCCCGAAGTCTGTGCCATCTACCACAGTCTTGTGCTAGTCGCGTCGACAAACAGCAGAAGCTTGTGAGGATGTGATATTGAAAAGATCCTGCTTGTGAAATTTTTATTCCTTCTCCACGACAAAACGATTGAACGAAATACAGAGTAAAATTACATATTGCACATTATGTAGATTCACCACCACCACACCACACCAGCCTATATCAGTCCACTGCTGGACATAGGCCTCCCCTAATAAAGGGGGATATGCCCATAATTCCCACGCTGGGCATGCGGGTTGGGGATCGCAGGGCACAGCTTCTCGCACCACCGACGCTGCAGCCCGTCGGTGGCCAGGGGATTTAGCTGTGCCGATGTAGGCTGGGCTATGCCGCAATCAGCCGGATGCCAGAGCCCCGTTCGTTGTTTAGCAGGGTGCACCACGTGAGGTGAGGTTGGCTTGGGTTACGAAGATAGGGGTTAGAACCCCGTACACCCCTGATAGGGGTTGGAATCCCGTACACCTCTGATAGGGGTTGGAATCCCGTACACCTCTAATAGGGGATGGAACCCCGTACACCCGCGTACATTATGTAGATTATATATATTTTATTATTATGAATTTGCTAGATCCTAGACAAAGTAGGAATAAGTGTAATTCCACTTTTAACCGGGCCACTGGGTTTTACGCGAGTGGGGTTTAAAATTGCAATAAAGCTGATTGACTCACTGACAATCAACGCACCTCCTAAACAATACAACTCTGCGTTGTGATGACGCATAGCAAAAACGATGTAATTTCTACGACGCGTAGTGCGCCCCAGTACATTCGTGGTCGCTCTATATTATCGCCTCCCCGAAAACCTGAAATGTGAGAGTATTTTCCTTGCAAAGTGTAGAGGTGCATAAAAAATATTTTCCTGAAATTCAGCCGCTGTGTATGTAGTTGTGGCGGGGAAAAGTCTCCAAGCGGACGAAGTCGCACCCACTGGTACGAGTACGGAGTAACTAATAATAAAATAAAAATAAAATAATAATGTTGACCTACTAAAATTTACTAATATTAAGTCAATGAAGGATTTATTTAAGGGAGGCCTATGTCCAGCAGTGGACTGATATAGGCTGAAGATGAGAGAATATGAAGTCAATGGAAAAACCTCAATAATGACAAAATTACGACATTATCTAAAACGAGTCAGTTATCTTTATTTTTCTGTTTTTTTTTTTTATTAAGTTATTAGCGGGTTCAGTGTTAAGGCTGCACAAAGACCGACGAAGCTTAGACTGCGATTCGAATCCGATATGTCTTTTGGATTTTACTGTTTTTATCTGTGAATCGACAGTGCATAGCCCTGTCGATATCGGCAAGTCTGAACGTGAGCTTGGACATCATGATGACAACCCTGATTGCACTCTGCCGTTGCCGGCTGAGACTTTCTGCTATGTCGCTAAACAACCTCTGCAGTGACCTCCACCCAGGGAAGCTGGTAAGCTGTTATTATGTAAGAAATAAAGAAAATCATCACAATTTTATTGTTTTGGTAGTGTTTTATTTTAGAATGAAAATTGAAAAAACTCGATTAAATTCATAAAAATAATAATAATGTGAATATAAATGCAAAAAGAAATTGCATCGACCGGGAATCGAACCCGGGCCGCCCGCGTGGCAGGCGAGCATTCTACCACTGAACCATCGATGCTTATACAATGTTTGTTGAAAATAACATATAGCTATTCAAACTGTAAATATTACTTACAAATTACACTAATTAATTTTATCATGTTTCTCGCCTTCAGCAAACAATAACCAAAGACCAAGAAACGATAGTAATGTCTCGTCTTCGAGTTTGCGTGGAGCTCCACCAGGCGGCGCTGCGGTCGGCTGATGAGATCCAGTCCTGCTTCTCGGAGCCTATTCTGGGACAGTTCGCCGTCTCCATGGTCATCATCTGCGTCACTGCTTATCAACTAGCAGTTGTATGTAATACCAGGATACCAGATACAACATAGGTGGTAATACTTAATTGGCTTCCTGATCAGAAAGGCCAATTTTGAAATAATGTTGGAAAAACCCGAGCCGTAATTTTTTTCTTTTTTGTTAATCGTATTGGGGACCCACGATATAGATTTGATCTAGTGTGGGTTCCACAGCATACCATGTTTACCTCTAATTCCTCAGTAAACTTTGCTTAAGAAGTTAAAATGTCATGTCTAAAAAGCAAAAGGCCTAAGATTCAGAACACCTAACATTATACTAAGTAGGTACGATCGGTTGAAAAATCAAGTAGGTAGGTAGGAAGGTAGTAATGATGAAACGTGAATAAATTGGGTAAAAACTTGAAATAAGTAGGAACAACGTAAATACCTACAAAGAAAGAAGTCACTTACCTAATTTTAAAGTAATAATAAAAAAACTTAAATGAAATACGTAGTTATAAAAATATTTTATGTATATAGGTTCTAGGCCTATGGCCTATAATAAGTCATTAAAATATAATCTAAGACTATTAAAATGAAATGATTAAGTATAACTTTTAGTAACGTACTTTAGACTTTAATAAATTCCCAAGAAATCGTTTTTCCTACAGGAAGTCCAACAAACGTCGAAGAACGTAGTCCGCATCATAGGAATGACGAGCTACCTTCTCTGCATGACGCTTCAGGTGTTCTTGTACTGCTATCAAGGAAACCAACTCTCTTTGGAGGTAAATAAATAAATAAATAATAAATAAAAAAAAATATTTCAAACAATATGCTCATAAAATCAAAGAAAACTAATTAACCAAAATTACAATGAAAATAAACAAAACCACAAACAAGATAACTAAAATTAAAATTACAAAAAATATTATTAGAATTACAAAATAATATTAAAATTACAAAATAACAATAACAACACAACAACACACTGTCTGCTAGGCGGCTTGGCAAACGCAGTATTTACAACAATTATTTGACAATGTTGTCTTTTATTGTATTGTTATTTCTTTATGCGTGCATCCTCGAGGAGTGATACATATACCACACCAGCCTATATCAGCCCACTGTTGGACATAGACCTCCCCTAATAAAGGGGGATATACCCATAATCCCCACGCTGGGCATGTGGGTTGGGGATCGCAGGGCACAGCTTCTCGCACCACCGACGCTGCTGCCCATTTAGATGTCCCGATGTAGGCTGTGCTATGCCGCAATCAGCCGGCCGCCAGAGCCCCGTTCGTTGTTTAGCAGGGTGCACCACGTGCAGGTGAGGTTGACTTGGGTCCCGAAGATGGGGGTTGGAACCCCGTACACCCCGATACATATAGTGGCAGTCAAACTTATTAGCGAACACGCTCAGAATGCTGTTGGAGCTGGCCCGGACCCTGCGAACCAGAGATGCTCTCCGCTTGCGCATGGTGGCGTAGAAACAGTCCACGCGCGCCTCGGCGAACATCCCTGACGCTCTGCAGAACCAGGGCAGCCCCTAAACGCGCTGTTATACTGCACACGTAGGGCGCTGTACTGTTTTTGCGTATAGTTCACCCACAGGCTGCATGTGTAAAAACTAGAACAATATGCTTTAAAAAGCGTTGTATTTACCTCTCTACAGCAGTGAGCGAACCAGCGGGCTATCATGTTCGCTCTTACAGACAGCGCCCTTCGTTCTCTCTCAATGTCTACATCGTCTTTCAGGTCAGAGGTTAAGAGATGTCCCAACGTCCCAAGTAGGTTAAATTCCCGAACTCGCTTTAATGGAGTTCCTTAAAACTTAATGGGCGGTATGTTTTATTTTATTTTATTTATTCAGGAATAACAGACAGCTACAATATGTATAGTAAAATTTACATTAGGTACATAATGATAAAAAAAAAAATGTTAAATAATGTTATTTAAGGGACAGCTTCCTCTGGCCTGAAAAACCATGCATTCACTCTTATTCACATTGTATTTCAGTCCATGTTCTCTAGCGTACCTCTCGCAGGTAAGCATATAATGCTATGTTCTATGTTGTCTATCTTTAATCAAGTAGTTTGCTACTTTCACACCTGATACAGGTAAATATACGGTCTAAGATGGAACACGCTTGCCTAGAATGAACCGACTCGCTCTAGATTTGAAGATTTTAAGATTGTACTGGTCCAGGAAAACTGACGCCGGAAGTAAGTTCCACTCCTTACCATTTAGTACCAACAATCAATGTGGAAGGGAATCGTTTGGTTTGACAAGGTTGTCGACCAGGTATGGGTAGTACTTTGCAGTACGTCCAGTGATATAAGGGGGAAGGTGTGATCAGATTGTGAACATCTTGGAAACATTCACCAAAGCGGAACTTGTAGGAAACCGACAGCCTTGAAACTCGACGTCTGTGTTCGAGGTAAAAATTAGCGTTGACCAACGTATCATCGCCGTACGCCTTGGTGGTACGCATCATGTAAAAAGAACGCTGGAAAAAGTGTAAGGGGTGTGTTTATGCACGGGTAAATACCGACAAATCGCCTAATGCCCAGCTTACCTTACCGCCAGCATTCTTTTTACTTGACACGACCTTATAACTTATTGGAAAAAAAACTCTGTTTCATACATGTTATTTGTTTGCAGAGTACAGAGATATCGTACGCTGCGTACCAGTGCCCATGGTACTCCTGCTCGCTTCGCTTCCGACGCTCTCTGCTGGTAGTGATGGTGCGGTCGCGGCGGGTCGCTAGGCTCACCGCCGGCGGTTTCACTACCCTCTCCCTCTCTACTTTTACAGCGGTAAAATTATACTCGGCACTATTATATACCTGTATGAAAGAATCGAAAGCTATTTTGAATGTTAGCTCTTTCAACGTTTTGGCAGTATAATGCCTACCTAATCTAGATATTATATTAGATGTTCTTCAAGTGCTGTAATAACAAATTCTGCCTTATCTCTTCGTTTATGAGTATAACTATGCAAAACGTGCTGGATTTAGTAGTAACGTCCTTCAAGGTCACGTCACGCCTCAGTCGGATATCTAGTGATAAGAAAACTTAAACAAAAGGTTCAGTCAATAGATTTTATTTCTTTAGTCTTATTGTAACAGATACGCCCTCCGGATACCTAGATGGGGTGACGATCTGCTTAACCCAGCTTGGTAAAAGCTGGATGCAAAAAGGGTGCAATGGCGCTCATGGGGGAGCCTACTTATATGTCCAGCAGTAGACATAGGTAGGCTGATGATGATGATGATTGTAAAAGATTTGCCTTTCAAGGCAAATATTCCTAGTAAGCAATAAGAAAAAAAACTATTAGGGCACAAACGGTTTACAAAATAACCACATAAAGATGTTTACAACCATCATGCTGCCACTAATGGCGTGGCTTACTTCGGTGTTTTTCGCAGATCACTTTGGTTAAGCATCACTCCGCGTGGTCACTACTTGGACTGGTGACCGTTTAGTGGCACTTATATTTGAGCTCTTCCGTACTTCGGACGACACGTTAAGATGTTAATCCCGACTTATTCAGTCGTTAAGCCATTTTATTTATTTTATTTTATTTTATTTATTCGGAAAACAAACAGTAATTTTATGACTAAAAGTAAGACAATGTATGACACTAAATACCAATAACAAGTTTTCGCATATAGAAGCTATTAAGCACATGTTCATTCACAATTTATACAAAAAAAAAAAAAAGACATTTCCAAAAAAGTACATAATACATACAAGTAATTAGTCAACAGTTAGTGAACCAGATTGAAACCAGTGGTTGGATAGAACGCGTTTAAAAGTTTGTCGTTTCGATATAAATAGGTCTAGCTCAGGAATGCCATCCAGCTTGTTGAAAGAGTTAGGTGATCTAATGAAAAAGGAATTTTGCCTGTAATTAGTTGCACAATGAGGAACATAGAGAGAGAGAGAAGGTATTCTAACAGATCTTGTGGGAACACGTAACTGTATGTTACGAAGCAGACTTGATGAATCTACTAAAGATTGAGCTATTTTTGCTAAGGTAGCAATGTCCGATATAGTCCTTCTCTCACGAAGTGGTAGCATATGGTACTTTTTGCATCTCGCCTCATAACTTGAGTCAAAGCTCTTACATTTAAATTGTAGATATCTCATAAACCTACGTTGGATCGACTCTATTCTTTCTATGTATATTTGATATTGAGGGTTCCAAATTTGAGAGCAATATTCTAAAGTGCTTCGTACGTATGAACAATAAAGTATTTTAACAATTTTAGCATTCGAGAATTGAGAACATGATCTAATAATAAAACCCATAGCCTTATTTGCCTTTTTGGCAATGTGGTCTATATGTTTATCATATGTAAGCTTTGAGTCGTGTATAACACCGAGATCTCGAACTTCCTTTAAGTTTTATAGTTCTGAGCTTCTGAGGACATAGTTGTAATAAATAGCATTGGTTTTTCGTGTAAATGTGACTGAGTGACATTTTGTAACATTGATATCTAGGTTGTTAGTTTTGCAGTATTCTTCGAACCTTTCAAGATCTTGCTGCAATAAATGACAATCAATAACTGAATTAATTTGTTTATATATTTTCATGTCGTCAGCGTACAGAAGAAATCTTGAATTTAAGAAGCAAATGTTAATATCATTGATAAATAAATTAAAAAGCAAAGGTCCTAGTAAGGATCCTTGGGGAACTCCTGAAGGGATAGTACACCACATAGACACATAGCCATATAAAGCAACAGCCTGGGATCTGTTTTCTATATATGAAGTAAACCATCTGAATAGATTACCATGAATTCCAACGGATAAAAGCTTTTTTAATAATATTCCATGATCAATACGATCGAAAGCTTTACTATAGTCTGTGAATATTGCATCTACTTGCTTGCTGGTAAGCAAGTCCATATTTAATGTAGTGAAGTCTATAAAAGTTAATAAATTTGATGTAGTAGATCGATTTTTTAGAAACCCGTGTTGTTCAGGGATGAAAGAGCACGATAAAGTGTTGTAAACTTGTGTATAAACAAGACGTTCAAGTAATTTAGCAAAAATACATAATTTAGATATAGGTCGATAATTCTTGACATCTCCTTTATTACCATTCTTGTGGATCGGAGTGACAAACGCTGATTTCCATAAACGGGGGACAGTACCTTCATTGAGAGATCGCTGATATAAAATAAATAGTGGCTTGATTAGGTTTTCGGCACAATTTACGATGAATATTGGGGGAATTAAATCTGGACCAGCCCCTTTGGAAAGATCAATATTTTTGAGCAGCCTAAATACCATATCTGGATTGATTTGTATGTTGTTTATAGTGTTCGTACAAGTTGATAAGATTAACTCATCTTCGTTCAGCTCAGTGCTGTGGGCTCGAGGAGTTGAGAGGAAGTTTGAATGAAAGTACTCAGCGAAAATATTGCATATTCCTTCTCCAGTATCAGAAGATTGCCCTTCGTATGTAAGCGTAGTTGGGAGAGCGTTGGAACCTTTTTTATTTGACTTAATAAAAGACCAAAATAGTTTTGGGTTTTTAACTATAGATTCTTCTGTTTTATTTATGTAGGCACGGTAACATTCTTGTTCGACAGCCTTAGCTCTTTTACGAAGCAGAGAAAACGTTTCATAGTCTGACGCATTGCCATAAGTACGATATTTCAATAGATATTTCGTCTTCTCTCTAAGTATGTTTCTAAGGCTTGAGGTGTACCATGAAGGAAACTTTGATGGGTTAATAGTTTTATGAGGAATATATTTATCAATTAAATTATTTAAACAGTTATATAAATGATCAGTAGCATCCTCTACAGAATTATGAAATAAACACTCATCCCATTCAATAGCATTAAGACAAGATCTTATTTTGTCGTAGTCTCCAGACTCAAAGAATATTTTTTTGCGCGTGTTTAATTTTAGGCATTGGATATTAGTAAGAGTTAACGCGATATTGAGGGATTTGTGATGATCGTCCTCTGGTACTAGTGGATCTTCGCATGTATTTACAGATAAGTTAGTGTTACACAACACCAAGTCTAAAATCCTACCCTTAGAAATATTTCGGCATGAACTGTATTGATTCAGATTGCACTCTAAAAGGGTATCAAAAAAATATATTTGGGATTCACCAGAAATACCCGTAGGTTGCAGGTGATACCCATCAGATATCCAGTCAACTTCAGGCATATTAAAGTCTCCTAAAATCATAAATATGTCATCGGGATTAGAGTTAATTATAGTCGACAAGTTTTCAGAAAAATTACGTAATTGCAGGTTAAACGGATTCCCTAAGTTTTCACTGCAGAGATAAATAGTGCAAATATTTATATTATGTTTTATTCTATCTTTATTTTTACAAGTGATAGTGACCCATAAGTCCTCTGCGGAAGAAGCCCACTCTGAACGAACTATCGCTGATAATTCTCGTCGTACTGCTAACAATACCCCGCCACCCTTGGCTTGTTTTGTTTTACAATAATTTCTATCCCGACGCCACACCAAGTACCTATCGTCAAAAAGCTCGCTATCGCTAATGCTGTCCAGAAGCCATGTCTCTGATATTGATATAATATCATATGAGTTCATAAGTAGATTACGTTTGAAGGTATGGGTTTTTGTTCTCAATCCCCGTGAATTTTGGTAATATATGTTAAAATAAATCATTTTTAAGGGTGTAATAATAGCTAATGTGCATCTCCATAATTAATATTAATATGTCTTCAAAATACAAAGCACCATAACGGTCTGAAAAGTAGGCATCGTAAACACTATAAAAAGATAAAAATCGCCATAACTTTACCTTCAATATGTTCATAATAGAAGCGAACGCAAGATTATAAACAAAACAAAACGGACGAGAAGCAAAACGACACCAATTTATGTTGAAAATATTATTTGAGTTATTAATATTAGCAAGAAGTGCGGTAGGCAAAATTCCTCGTACCTTTTTTAAAGATAAAAAGCAAGCGCGTTTGCAAGCAATAATAGACATTGTGCAGTGTAGCGCGTACGCGTAAACTGGTTGAAATTGTATGATCACTATCCATAAACAAACCGGTTTAGCGATTAGCTGGTTGTCAATATCGTCGGGAGACGCATGACCCGCCGATGAACAAAAGACTTCAAGGTAGAATATGGTTCTCAAACTTGACACAAATGTTAGTACAGTATATCGTAGTAGGAACTTAACTTCACATGAAAGTAAATAAATTACGTGATTTTTAGCAGGTCGTTTTCGCCTTTGATAAAAAATATGGGCGCGTCGTCTGATTTCCTTGCCATAATTTTACAATGCTTTACCCATATGTATTTAAAATTCTTCTCCTTTGCCAGGGCTCTTGCTTTAGATAGAAGGATTTTATTAGCTTGTGTCAGATGGTCGTTGACGTAGAAGTTTGCAGGAGTAGTGAATCCCAAATTTGTCAAATTAAGGTTCTTGCCTTTGCGTGATGATACGACAAATTCTTCTTTTCTGTAGCGGCTGTTGAAGGCTACTATTATGGATTTCTCTGCATTGGGTACATGGGTGGGTATGCGTGCGATGTAATTTATTTCCTCCTTCATGACTTTAAAATCACATAAGTTCCCGATCTTCTGCACAATGTCGTACAAATTCTCGGTCTTCTTCTGCGGGATGCCTCGAATCTCAACATTGTTAGCTCTGGCCCATTGATCTCTATCCTGAAGTTCTCTGCTCAGCTTTTCCACTTCATGTTGAAGAATAGGAACTTGAGACACAGCCTTTTCTGTTTTGACAATCCTCGACTCAAGCGCAGTCAGTTTATTACCGAAATTGTTGATCAAATCGTGCGCCATGCTGAGAGAATCCTTCAGTCCACCCAGCTCAGATTTTATAGACTTGACATCAGCTGCTAACGACGGGTGCTAGGTCGAATGTTATTTTATTGAGCTGTTCCTGTATCTTGTCCAACTGACTGGGCTGCGGGGAGACAGCAGTAGCTGGAGATGGCGATGAACTATATTTACACTTTAAGCAGCGCCAGGCATTCTTCCGATTCTCGCCAAGTTTGCGATATCCAGTTTCGGATACTCCAGCACACTGGAAGTCGTAGCGCAGTTTGCAGACACTGCAAACGGGTCCGTCGGTATGGTTAGAACCACAACTTGCGCAGGCAAACATTGTGAGGAAAGAGAAAAAGTTTGACTAACACTGGTTTACTATTTCACTTAACGAGCGTGTGCTTTCGAGAGGGGCTAAATGCCGAATGCCGAACGCCGAATGCCATGTTGGACTAAAAAGTGTAACACCAGAGCTGACCACCAGCTTATACAAAGAAGGAAGGAAGGAAGGAAGCTACCACTAATAGAAGCCTTATTTAATAAAACAGTACCTACCTACATTATAATGAGTAAAGACTTTTAAATAATAATATTATAAATCCTGCATATAAATATTTAAGAGGAAAAAATAAATATTTAATGAGGATTATCTGTTAATTATGTTTATATTATTATTATATTTAGCATTTTCACCTAAAAAGTAGGTTATATGATTTTTGTTCAAATTAAAACATTTTTAATTAGCCTCTTTCATTACCTGCATTAATATGATATCCGTTTTGAGAACAGGAAAAAAAAATTTTTTTTTTAAAGTAATGAGTTTTTAGTCATGATTATTTGTTGGTTTTTGAAATTGGAATCGAAAGTCGTGGGACGTCTTTGAGGGATTCACACCTTCCCACTAATGAAAAAACAAATCTTCTTTATAATAGTAGAATAAAGAATTATAGCGTTTATTAGATCCTTGCATTTATAGAAAGAAAAATCTGGCGAAACCCCTTTGATAGGCTTCTTTGATGTTTGCCTCCAAATCTTAAAATATTTTATAATTTTCAGATTATCAAGGCGTCCTATACGTTTTTCACGGTGCTAAAACAAGTTGAAGACAGAAAATCATAGTTTTAGTAAGCATTTTATATAACAAATACTTTTAGCTTCAACTAAGAGTTTACCCAACTCTTAAAGCCCGCGCACACAGAGAGTGGTCAGAATTCTGCGATAGAGTGACCATTTACCGCCCAAGAGTTCCAACGCACACAAGCGGCGGCGTGCAAATTCTCGCGTTCTAGTTTCGTTTGGGTCTTTGCACATGCAACATGTCACTAGAAAGTTCGTCATCCGATGAAGAATTATTGCTCTTGTGGAGCTCAGCAGCTTCTAAGAAGAAAAAGAAGTATTGGGTGCACCTAATTAACACAACGCGAGAAGAACAAGGCGAATTCAGTAATATTTTTCAGGATTTACTTAAAGATGAACAACGATTCTATATTTATTATCGAATGTCGATTAATAGTTTTAATGAATTGTATAACATCATAAAACCTGATATTGAAAAACAAAATATTATCTACTAACAAAATACTAACAGACATCGCGGCGTTCCGGCGTTGTGTCTTGGCGGGAAAAGAACTCTTGGAACCCGACGTTCCGCTTTGACCGCCGCGGTCAGACTGCCCGCTGTGTGCGTTGTTCTTATAGACTCAGTATATTCTAATGAACGCCGAACGCGGAACTCGGAACTCGGAACTCGGAACTCCTGACCGCTGCCTGTGGGCGCACGCTCTTAGTTCACTGCAGTCGTCCCATTGCAGTAGGTAAATACATATTTGAAATAAAAAAAGATGGTTTAAAAAGGGCATATTAATTTACCAATCGATTTGTTTTAGAAGCCCTAACGTTTCGGTACGAAATTATGGTAGGTCTAACTATGAATAGGTAGGTATATTATGCTAACGAAGTGGATTGTAATCAGTTTTGTGGATTTAGTAAATAAAGAAATACCTACGACAAGCATTGTTTTCCTCTGTCTATCAAATAAATGACTATGGTACCATAATAATTATTAGGAATTATTCAAAGTATTAAGAAAGTTATTATAACACTCACTGCTGAAATTATGAAATGATGACACATTATGTGAATATTAAATAAAATAATAGGCAATAAACTCTTAATCTCAGGTAACTATCAAGTTATCAGTTGGATTTAGCTGATTTATTGTAATAATCGAAATATATATAATAACTTTTTGTCATAAATTATTGTTTTTATCTTTGATAGTCGACAGAAACGAGCCCACATTTTGAGGGCGTGTTAATTAAGTACTTTTATGTACAGGAAGATTTTATTTTAAATTGATTTTTATATTTTAAAATAAGAAAGGTCATATAATATTTTGATTTTGATTTTGAGATATCATATTTAAGTACTTATGTATGTATAGTTGCCAACTTGGTGATACAAAAAATTATATTTATTACAAAAAATACATGAAAAATAATACAGAAATTACTCCGCACTAGAGCTAGCTTGTTAGAGGTTTTAGAAATAATTTGATTGTAAGTTTATTTATTTAAATTTTAAAGTGTCATTCAATAAACTAATGAAAACATTTTTTTAAAACCTCTTACACAGTGCGGGGTCCACTGGCAATCGTTGTCTCATTTTTCATGTTATTTACTATCACAAAAATATTTGTATGTTTGAAAGTAAAATCATCCTAGTCAATAAATTCTGTGTTTTCTTCAAAGGTTCTTAGTTGATGACGTTGATGACATTTTGGCATCATCCAATAGCTGCATGAGCTGGAGGCGTGGGTATCATGTCATGGACATACACCGACCAGCCAGATAGAGGCCTTATCTCAATGATTAGTTGATATAGATGATAGTTCCTAGGATAACTTAGGCTCACTCCAAGATTAGATTCTCTATGATTCCAAATAAAAACGCGTGACATTGTAAAACGATTTTCCGGAACAGAAACTTTGTTGAAATAAATAATACCTTTATTTAGGACCATACAGATGTTTACATAGATATTTAAAAATATCAACGACACAACGATACATGATACCTTATTATAGTACCTACCTATAGAAGGTCTTATCGCAAAAGCGAAGTCTTCCAGACGACCGTTAAACTAAGACTAAAAGGGGTCCGAAAGCCGAAACACAGACAACTTAGATGGGCGTTTAAAAGTCCATCCCAACCCGAACTAGTTATTAACTGTAGCTCGGTGGCAGGAGGTTTCTTAAACGACCATCCTCTTAATAGTCTGTGTCAGTTTTCGTGACATGAAACATAAAATAGGGAGCTGAAAAATGCCCGAGTTGGTTCCGGTAAAGGTACTACGGTCCCCACTTGACCCCAGATAAAAAGGCGTCTCCTTTCTTATTGTTAGTTTATATTTTTTTGATTTTTTTCTTAGTATAATTTTAGGTAGATCTGACTTGGATTCTGAGAGGTATTAATTTGTATAATTATTTTTCGTTATTCGTTTTGGTTACCTTCTTACTTAACAGTCCACCTGTTCTTCACGTATATGAGTTACTTATGAGTGGAAATTTTGTTGGATTGTGATCGACATAATAATTAATTTAGTATTTAGGTTTAAAGATTTAAGTTTTATTGTTCTGTTTGTTTCCCAAATAAATAAATAAATAAAATGTCCAGCAGTTAACTGGTATCGTCTGGTGTTGTTTTTGTTATTTATGAACGTGCTACCTGTATAACATGTACCAATTTGATATGAATTTTTAATGAGCCGACTTAAGAGCTGACGTGTGTAATGAATAATAATAATGAAACTGTCGTGCAGAATTGAGGACGCTGTTATCCTTGACAGAAGAGTATCATTAGGGCGAATTTACCAAATGGTAAAACGGATCGTTCCTCGCCTTCCAAAATTTATTTCAAACACTTCTACCGCTTTTACTTAGTTATCTATTTAATTCCCAGTCAGCTTTAACGCTTTGACAGCGAGAAACGGAAAAGCGTGTTCACATCATTGAGATATTAACAGTATTATATCAATGGTTCACATGGGCGAAGCGCGTTTTACGAACCAATAGACAACGTTAGCTCACAGTTAAGCAAATAATGTATGAAAAATTCGCCTTTCGTTCATATCACCAATTAGATATCAGTCATGTTATTATTATTCTGCATTAAAAGTCCATATAAATATGGTGAAGGTAGTGAGGCAAACTGCCTAACGTCCTATGGTTAATTTCCTATATTTTTGAATACCAGCTCCATTCTTCATGTTGATCCGACAGACAAAATATGGTGAGTCTTGGTCCCCGTCTATCACTTACGGCTGATTGTTGTCTCCGGGCTGACTGTTGAAACCGGGATAACCTTCCATACCATTGTCTGTAGGACAAACATCGACAGCGATGAGGAATGGTTATCCCAGTCAGATGGACCATAATCAGCCCTATTTGCAAAGTTTCCTGCAAGTATAGGATATCTCAGTAAATTAAACAACTCAATAATGTTCTAAACTTATTATTCGCCTACAAAAGACGACCAAACAATTTCTAAACTTATTTTATCAGGCGCACCAGTCCAAAACTTATTTAACCTATAACTAAACTTATTAGCATGTGACGCCACCAAATTCCACACGCATTCCCTTCTTTTTTCTCTTTTTCTTCTCGCTACCCACCGTCAGTCTGGCCAGTGCCAATCTTTTTTTTAAATTTCCAACGACAACATAAAACCTTTTTAGAGACAAAATCAATAAAACCTTACACAAGGCATGTACCTTTTCAGGATTTATAATCGGATCCATTCAAGACATAGGTACGTAGGATTAGGGCTCATATAGGTATACGAGCGGCAAATTGCAGCCGCCGCCGATGTGTGAACGGCTGCCGCCGACGACGGGTCTCTCCTCTGTCGTTGACATCGTGTTGCTCGTGTATATAAGCCCTTAGCGCTTGACAACGCTACAGCACGTCTCAAAAGCTCAAAAGTAGCATATTAGCGTACACTCCGAATGCGGTACTGATCCTCAGACTAAGCCACTTTGCTGGTCTACCCATTGTGGCCTTCCAGCACTTTAAACAACCTCTGCGTTACCACAGATGAGGCTAAATTCTGGGAGCGTAAGCTATACTGGCTACTTTGAGTTAAAAATGTTTATTTATCACCAATACGAAGAAGATCAAGTAGCTTTAGGTCATGAGGTCATTCAACTTGAGACATACGTTTTTATTACCAAACACCAAGGCATTTACTGCCGATTTATTGTTATGGTAATTATAAATATTCTAAAGAAATATTCACATTATTGGCTTTAATAAATTAAAAAATAAAAACTGATCTAATTTGAAACTTATCGTTGGGCGTTCCAACCCAGCATAGGTACCCAGCGTGGGGTTTATGGGCCTTCTTATTAGGGGAGGCATATGTCCAGTAGTGGACTTCTGATATAGGTTGAAGAAATTTCTGTTAAAAATAGGTCATAAAGGTACATATTAAAATTTAAAGGCCTACTAGACCACGCGATATTTAGTCTGTCTTAGTAAGACTGCCTTACACTTACTTAGCGTAGTATATAATGAGTAAGTCACTAACGGCCGGTTCCTATATTATACCGTTACCGTTGACGCTTCGTTTTCCCTTGAAAAACTGTCAAAAATTAACAACGAGGCGTCGAAAATTTGACAGTTTTTCAGGGGAAACGAGGCGTAATTGGTAACGGTATAATATAGGAACCGGCTATAAGTCAGGCTTGACTAATTCGTCAGTAAGAGAGTGTTACTAAGACAGACTGAGTACCGCGTGGTCTAATAAAGCGCTATCCACACATTTCCGACGACGGGACGTGCCGTCCGTCACCCGTGTTCACACATATCAGCGAAATCGGTATCAGTGTAATTTGTTTCTTTAGCTGATACGCACACAACGCGTTGTCCTTATTTAACACTCAAGAATTGGCAATGATTGCAATAGCGCTAGATGAAGAAGCTGATAACGATAGATGAAAATCGGACAACACTGTCAGGCCGTCCGTACCTCCGAGCGTGCTCCGGGACACTGACGATCCGGATGCGCCTGACACGGAGCTGTGTGAACAAGTTCATATAAGTTGTACGTAACGGATTTATTCCCCGTCTCTGACGGAACACGGCACGGCCGGGTACCCGGGAATATGTGTATAGCGCTTAAGCCTTTACGGAAATTAGGAGTGGATTCGGTAAAGATTGAATCATCTATATACCTGACAATGTGAACTAGCCTTTACCATAAGTGGGGATAAATATTGGCTGTATCTAGCAGCCTACTCAGTACATCCAAGGACGGTCGGACGGACAATGCGATCGGTTCTGCTGTTTGTAATCGTAGTCGCGTGTGCGCGCGCATGCTACTGGAACCGGCAGTGCCCCTTCCCGCTGCATTCCACGAAGACGCCTTACGATACTGTGAGGGGTGATATCAGGGACTTTGCTACTCCGCAAAGTAAGTACCTACTTATTGGATACACTGCCTACACTGTCTCAACCAAAATTAATTAATTAATTACAATAGCCTAGGTAAAGAAATATAATTCTAATAAGTCCGTCAGTTAGATTAACTAAAAATAATGTCTTGTCTTCATGATTATTTTTAATTTAGAAAGTCAATAAAAATTTACAAGGATAGCGTCAATGTTTGGGAGTGGGGGCTCGTGAATAGTGTACTAAGCCGTCACCAACGTCACTTCAACGCACTATATCCATGGTGATATCTTTGTAATTTCTTGTTTGTTTGACAAAAAAATACGTGTCCAATATTTTTTCATAAAAATAAATGACGAACTATGTTTAATTTTTCTTCATAAATTCGTAAAAATGAAATGAGTATTCATGTTTTTTTTTTTACTTCTCAATATCTTTAGCGTTTATAAAAATGGTCGCTATGCATTAATTTAGAATTAAATAAATAATACTGGACATTATCACACAGCACCTCGCCCCAAACTAAGCAGAGCTTGTAATAATGGAAACCACATCATTTACAACTTATATGATTTTTTGTGTAAATTTATATAAATCTCTTATCTCAATCATCATGTAGCTCCAAACAAAGCAGAGCTTGTTTTATGGGATAAATTACTTAGAATTATATTTTGTTTGTAAATACAATACATAACTATTATACATAGAAAACCCTCAGACCCGAGGCAAATATCTGCAAATAATGCAAACATTTGAATCGAACCCGTAAACTTGTGCGTCTCAGGCAGACCTTCACCCACTGTGCCATAGAGGCCAGAGGTGGAAAAACATCCAGAACTGAGACAAATATTAGCAGATTTAAACAAACATTTGTCCCGCGGCGAAAATCGAACCCGCAGCATGCGGCTTAAGCCTTCGCCCACTGCATCACAGAGTTCGTCAACAGTAACAAATTCTATTCAACAGTTCAGACGGAAACATGTGAAACAATTGTACAGTCAGCAACATAAATAGATTAAATAAATAATCCTGGACGTTATCACACAGCATCATGTAGCCCCAAACTAAGCAGAGCTTGTATTATGGGAACCACATGATTGATATACTACATAGATACATTTTTTTTTTGTAAATACATACATATCATACATAGAAAACACCCAGACACGAGACAAATATCTGCAGAATATGCAAACATTTGTCCCGCAGCGGGAATCGAACCCGCAACCTTCTGCGTCACAGGCGGACCTTCGCCCACTGCGCCACAGAGGTCGTCAAATTTTAAAATCGTTTAAATTTTAAATTAACTCTAGAGATTTTAAAACAGCTATAATTCAAAAAAATTGAACTTGTGATCAAACTGCTATGCTTTATTTTAAGATATTACTTAAAAAAATGTTGTTTAATTGAGAAATTGTATGAAAAAACTACTCACATACGTGTACATAGAGTCACGCCCATTTTGTATTTCAGGTAAGTTAAGACCACGGATCTCCACTAGCTATGATCCACCTCTTTTGCTTCTTCAACTCTCATCACATTCTTCAAAATATATTTAAAAAAAAATTATAAATTTTATTCAGGCAACAATAGAAAAGTACAGGATGTTATAACTTATTCTACGGCCCATGAATGATACCTAAGAATGTATACCTTACAGACTAACATACATATTATAATAAAGATACATAATGTATTTACTGATACGTTGTGTAATCTGTGACGTGTGACGCATTTGCGCTGTGTCGTGTAGTCGCCCGCGAAAGCGACGAAACAACACATTTTTTGGCCAAAATTCAACCTTTATAAAAGTCGACAAAGTCGGAAAACGCACCACAAAAGATTTGAAATCATTGTGGCGAGAATGCAACTGTTAGACCCTTAACTGCTCGCTCTCGTGCTGAAATATATGCTCGTCGGTGTAGGGTATTTTTAACCTGACCTCTATCCAGCATGTCTCTGATTTGATCTTAGAACGTACGTTGAGGTCTTCCCCTTCCAACTGTCGCAATCACACTCGCCTCATATACATTTTCCTTCATTCACTCCAAACCGCTCTCTTTTCACACTTTCCGCACTATCTCTTTAAGTCACACCACTTCTAAGAGCCCACATTTCTATTCACTTCTCAGAGCTCTCATTTCTATTCAAAGTCAAGGCCAACATTTATTTATTCACTTGGAACCTTTATTTACAACAATTTGTAACCAATGAGGTTTTAGTATTGGAGAGCGAACTTTGAACAAAAATATGTGCTTAATGTATTCTCTAAAAAAAATCAGGCACAAATTTTTATTCAAAGCGTGCATTCCCCAGGTACGAAGTACTATTATTAATTTCATGGACCAAACAAAGAAGAATGACAAGAAACTCAGCGTGGCTTATTGGAAGTTATAGCCATTTTAATTTTTTTATTAATATAGTTACGTACACATAACAAAAATAGAAATGCAGTAGCAATATTAGGTGCTAGTCGGACGCTCTATCATAACATCCTATCTATTATGGCAGTTAGCCACTAGAAATCATTGTGTTTAGGTAATTTACATAAACACAGTACATTGTATGTTAATCAGGTCATTCTGACCATGGTTTCTCACTTATAAACATATTTAGTTGCGCAGAATATGTTTTAAAAGCTCACTAGAAAAAAAACCGGCCAAGGACGAGCCATAATCGCACACCGAGAGGGTTCCGTACAGACTTGTAGGTATGTTTTTTCTTCAATGTAACTACAATTTTATACTTTCTGATTTGTTCCTTTTAGCTAAATTTCCTGATTGTAGGTCAATGGGAATAGATTTTGACTTGCTTGCGAGTGTCAAAGTATTCAGCATAAACAGCTATATCTTTTGATTGTATTGACTTAAGTTTGTTTTTTCACAACGCCAAGAGCTGAGTACCTATTTATTATAATTTCATCTATCAACAACTGAGTATGGATAAAGATACCCTTGACGAAAAGTTTCCGATCTCTGAGCTTTGAAATTTATATCGTAATACCATTAGATACGTACGACTTTTATAATTATCGCGTAACTGACGCAGCACCTTCCATCTGCCTCTCGCCAAAGCAATCTCCTTTACTTCTCTATATAACATCTATTTTCTCTTCAATGTGGCTCATACAATTGATTCCTGGCCTTCCTCCATCTCTCTTTCGTATGATTTTCCGTTGGTAAATTAAAATCCTTTGCCTGCTGACCGCCGATGCGCTGGCCTTTTTGAAGGATATTTGAATAAATCTCCAATGATTGCACTCAATCGAAAGATTTGAAGTTTATTGATACACTACTGTGTTTCAGTATAATTTTTGTTATCATAATTTTTTTGCAGTTGCTCTTTGGGTACCCTATTTTGTAACCTGTATTTAATTTAATTCTTTCACTTGGAATGTTATGTATGAATATATTTTGACTATAGAATAGAATTACCTACCTTTTCAAAAAAACCGACACAATATTTAATTGTTTGAGAAATAAATGAAATGGAATATTCTCTTGCTAATCGTAGATTGCAAAGCTGTCAGCGTGTGGACATTGAACCGGCATGGGAACAGGAACCCTGGCACCAGCGTGACGGAGGACATCAAGTATATAGCCTCTTTGAAGGACGAGATCATTGCCAGTTATGAAGCTGGTAAAAGCCTACTGTGCGCACAGGTAAATCCTACAAATAATAATGAGTGAGTGTGAGTGAGTACTTATATGAACATAATCATAAATAATAACATTCATTCATTTTGCATTAATAATAATGCGAAAAACTGTTTGGATTCTTGTTGTTTCAAATTCTCGTTTTAAATTGAACAGAAAAGGCTTAACCAGGTACAAAGCGAGGAAAGCCGGTGGATGCTGATTAGTAATTAATAATTGTATAAAACCTGACTTAATTTATAGTTCGCTTACATGGTACATGTAAGATATTTAAAAGATAAAATATTTAGTACAAATTCCGCCAATTCTCTCTGACGAGTTTCATAAAAACTCAACAGAAATTCGACAATGTTTCTTCGCCGAATGTTTGTTTCTCGGCGAAGCAACACGTCTGCGAATTTTTGCGGAGTGCCGAAGGCGGACAGAGAGTCTATCGTTTCCTGATGATGCCTTATGGGGAAGGCGAAATATTGTCGAATTTTTGTTGAATTTTATGAAACTCGTCAGAGAGAGTTGGCGGAATTTTTACTAAATATTTTATCTTTTAAATATCTTGTAATGGATTTCCGCAAAGTCACTCCTGATTCAATTCATTATGGTTCATGTAGGTATCTTATCACAATCAGGGGCCTGATTCTGACGATTCGATATATTTGATTAAATAATTATACTATATCGCGAGGACTGTCCAATTTTCATACAGTTTTAACATTTTCTGCGATAAATATCTAATCCTTAGAATCAAATATATTGAATCGTCAGAATCAGGCCCCAGGTTACATAAGCGCCATAAGCTGTTTAAATAGATATAGGGTAGGGTAATTGTTGTTGTTGTAGTACCTACATGTGAGCTAATAGTTTACGGAGCATCTTAGTCACGGACAATAGATCCCAAACTGAAAAGAGCCCTATGGGTAACAGGACTGAAAATATACATCATCATCATCAGCCAATATCAGTCCACGGATGGACATAGGACTCCCCTCATAAGCGCCATTGCGTCCTCAACTCGACGTATACAACCTCTATCATACATGAATAAGCAATTAACCTTATTGCATGAAAAGATAATAGCATGATGTACGAATAGGGATGATGACTGGGTAAAAAAATAATAAAACTAATTAGTCCGTGAGTTAGATTAACAAAAAATATTGGAAACGTATTTTTTAAATTATTTAATCAATAGAAATTAACAAAGTTGAAAATCAATAGAAATTAACAAAGTTAGTGAGCGTCAAAGTTCGGGAGTGGGGGCTCAACAAGCTATATCTTTGTCATTTTTAGTTTTATTGACAAAATAAAAAATACGTTTCCAATATTTTTTGATAATTTAAATGACAAATAAAAATTCTAATTAGTCCTAATTAGAATTTTTAAGGCATCTAGCGTATTCGTGGCCGAAATACCTACTTACAGTGTGCACCCTGATACATCAATCCAACAGAATATAAGACAGGGCTATGATTATTATTATATATTACTAGCTTCCGCCCGCGGCTTTACTCGCGTGATACCGGGATAAAAAGTAGTCTATGTGTTAAACTAAGTTCATTCCAAGTTTCATCCCAATCCGTTCAGCCGGTACGGAGTGTAGCGACCACAAACATACACACACAAACACAAACTTTTGCATTTATAATATTAGAGTGATAGTATTCAAAGTAAATTGCAATGTCTTACACATAGGTTGCAGTATAATTATATACATTTTCACTCATGTGCATGTAATTAATTCACTACACTGATGTATGAAAGATCAGGTGTAAGGTATGAATGGATGTTTAAAATTGTTAGCTTTGACGACATAACATTAACGAAGTATAAATCTTGGTTAAGATGATGTGAGGTAGAATAAAATAAATACATTAGTTAAAATAATGTTATAAAATCATCATGATCATCATCACCTCAGCTCGGAATCACTATTTCTAGTGGACTCATTTTATTTTTCAAGCCTCCTTTGTCGAGTGCTTCTCTCATCCATATTTTATTTCTACCACCACCACTACCCCACACTAGCCTGTATCAGTCCACTGCTGGACATAGGCCTCCCCTAAAAAGGGGTATATGTCAATAATCCCCTCTCTGGACATGCGGGTTGGGGCTGGCCGCCGACGGCCAGGGCCTTTAGTTGTTCCGGTGCTAGGCTGCACTATGCTGCAATCAGCCGACCGTCAGAGCCTCGTTTGTTAGATAGCAGGGTGCACCACGTGCAGGTGAGGTTGGCTTGGGTTCCGAAGATAGGGTTTGGTACCCCTTACATCCTCATTCATATTATTTCTACCATTCTTTATTAACTACGTCTTCTTTGTGGTGCTTTTCAGGATATCGACAGCTTCAGAAGGTGGTCCTGGAACGAAACCCTGGAGGTCTCTCAGTCTTTCCTCACAGGTACTGGTTACGAGGAACTCTATGACATTGGGTCGAGGATCCGCGAGAAGTACCCACATCTACTCCAAGGTGCTGAGGAGGAGTATTACTTCAGGCCTACCAATGAGCAGAGGACCATCACCAGTGCTATTGCGTTTGCGCATGGCCTGACTGAGGGGACGAACTTGACGCTGCCTATTGATGATGCAAGGGCTCGAGATGATGTTGTCAGGGTAAGTACCAAAACAACAACAACAATTATTAGCCTGCTGTTGCAAATGTTAATCCACTGCTAGAAAAAGGACTCCACGCTAGGTGGGTTGGGGATCGCAGGGCATAGCTTCCCGCACTGCCGGCAGCTCTTAGCCTCTACAGGGGATTTGTATATTCCAGTGTTAAAGGTGCTATGTCACAGCCAGCCAACAGAGCTCCGTTTGTTTCTATCATGGCGTACCACGCGTCGTGACGTTGGCTTAGTTTCCAAATATGGAGTTTGGAATAATTGCTCCCCTACGTACCATAGTTCTACATATTCAATCACATTACTTCAAATCACATCACATTACATTCACATTCACACATGCGAAAGTTTGTGTGTGTGTTGTATGTGTGTGCGTGTGTGTGAATATGTCACAGATATAGAAGACAACTAGATAAAGCCTTAAAATTCACTATGCTCTGAACGTCAACTCATACGACTGATCTCTACTTTCTTGTCAATATATCATTTGCTAGAAATGGATGCATACTTTATCTCAATGCGATTTCTGCAACTTCGTACTGTTATATCCCTCTATTGCATACAAAACTAAAAAGTAGTCAGCCGAAAATGCAACCTGCATTTTCAGCCAGTACTCTAGTCAGTCTCGGTCCTCCCTCGAAACGAGTCGAACGTTTCCTAAATCTATTACCAAATCTACTATTTCAAAATTTATTTTCGTGTTTCCGAATTCATTATTAAAACTAATTTACAGCAAAAACTTTATTTCTTTTTTTTAAAACAGTTAACCAGAATCCAATATAACAGTACCAGGGCATTTGGATGAACCTGCATAGAATTTCGTTCGAGCACCCTGGTACGATGAACTTTTAGATCTATTTTAAAGTCGCATTGATATATGTATGCGTCCATTTATAACTGATGATATTGGACATAAGAAAGTAGAGATCAGCCGTATGAGTTGATGTTCAGAGCATAGAGAATTTAAAGGCTTGAGTATGTTATCGCTGTTGACGGATACGTCAAGGAGGACATCGTTCATTCATTCATTCACCATGTTTGTTCCGACGTGGTTCCCACTCAACCGTAACTGCTGAACGGTTTTGAATGATAAAATGTATGGAATAGACATAGTTTTCGACCTGGATTACTCATAGGCTACTTTTTATCCGGGTAGTTATGACAATAAACTGCTTGGTTATTTTAGTCCACATTTACGTTTTTAGCTTCAAGATTAATCTTCAACTATTTCCTCTATTTCCTTTATCTAAATTATGTCTCAATGTAGCACAAATAAACAATATGTCTAATATAAAACCGACCTGAATCCGGAAGTCTATAAAGATCAACTAAATGTAGGCATCTCCAGAAAACTCCCATAAAAGTGTTAAATTATCAAATTATTAAGAGTAAATGATTCCAAGCTATAATCCGTCCGTTGCGTAATTTTCTTTCCTGATACTGTAATTATCTTGATAAGTATAAGCGCTAACCATGTTCACGATTTACCTTTTAGCCATACCAGAACTGTGACAGGTACCAGCAGGAAGTGAAGACAAGTCCTCTGCTTGACGATCAGATGGAAAATTATTACAAAACTGCAGAATTTATTGCTGTAAGTACCAAAATAACAGGAGGAAGAATTTAACCTTTGACAAGCACTGTAGGTACTTCGCTCTATTGGATCTTCACCAACGGTCACTTATGTATTCTAAATTATTTTACTTTAATTTGTTGCCCATAAGTAAACGATCATGAAAAAAACAGTGATACAAATAAGTATAATTCCTATAATTTCTTGAATGTAAGTTTTTTTATTGTATTTGAAGATGGAACAAGCACATGGCCCACTTGATGTTAAATGGTAACCATTACCTATCACAAAACATTGCATCGAAGATCACGTTTTTTCGGAACGTGCTCTACGATGCAACGCCCTGCGTCCATCAACTTGAGGCATGAAGATGGTAAGCCTCTTGTGCTTGTATATTTTTTTGTAAGTAGGTCTATTATGTTAAACGTATCAACAAAAAGTGTACCATTTACACAATAAATAATTTAAACAGTTTGACCTTGTTGGTATAAGAAGCAAGAAGCAAGAAGTTGCGGGTTCGTTTCCCGCTGCGGGACAAGCGTTCATATGATCTGCAGATTTTCCGGTTCTAGGTGGCGTGCTACCAAAGTGTACTCATAGTTCTTGATACCCACACGGATGACAATCTAAGAGTGGGGTCAATATTATGTAATGGATGTTGGGTGCTATGTTATCTTAATGGCGACCTCTGTGGCGCAGTGAGCAAAGGCCAGCCTGAGATCCAGAAGGTTGTGGGTTTCATTCCCGCCGCGTGACAGATCTTTGTTTGTTTTTGTATGTCTTTGTATGTTTTGTATTTTTAATTTCTCGAGTCTGAGTGTTTTACTGTATGTATATTAAATATGTATTCACAAAATGTATTTAAGTACTATATCAGTCATGTGGTTCCCATAGTACGAGCTCCGCGGGGTGATCGGCTAACTCTGTTGCAAACAGAAATTATTGACACAGATCCCGTTTTAACAAACTGAGACAGTTTTTCAATTGACGTTCATTGAATTTCGACGAATGAAATGTCAAAAATTGTAAAAACAGGATTGATATCAATATTATGTTTGCAACAGAGTTAGCGAATAACCCCGCAGACTGATCACCCCGCTGCTTAGCTTGGGGCTACATGATATAAAGGAGGGTGTAATCGGTTGCGACCTCGTATCTTCGGAACCAAGCCAACCTCACCTGCACGTGGTGCATCCTGCTAAATAACAAACGGGACTCTGGGTCCGGCTGATTGCGACTTGGCGCAGCCTTAGCACCGGCTCAGATACATCCCCTGGTCGCGGACGGGCAGCAGCGTCGGCGGTGCAATAAGCTGTGCCCTGCTATTCCCAACCCAGCCCAGCCAATCAAGTCCAGCATGGGGATTATGGTCATATCCTCCTAGTTATTAGGGGAGGCATATGTCCAACAGTGGACTGATATAGACTGGTCTTGTTGTTTTTGATTCTATACGATAATGTTTAGCAATATTTATTTATTTACGTTGTTATATTTCCTAGGTTCAAAAAGCAGTCCAGCAGCGCCTAGGCATCTCCATTAATCTGAATCCAGATAACATCTACGCACTTTACGAGATCTGCCGTTTCGATAGGTCGTGGACGAAGACCCTCCAGTCGCCCTGGTGTGCCGCCTTCTCCGACCACGACCTGGTCGTGCTGGAGTATAGAGACGATGTCAGGCATTACTATAGGAACGGATATGGTTCTTGGGTGAGTTTTAGCCTGGTTATCCTAGGACTAAAAGGAGGATTGGAAAGTAACGAAAATTGACTATGGATTTTTAGGTATTACGCATTAGGCTTTCTCCCGCTTGCAAAGCGTCCCGTAGGCGCGCTTTCTTACGCTGACGCGTTGTCCTAGACATGTTTTCTATACAAATTGAGATACTTGCATACATAGATATAGTAAAGAAAAAAGATCCAACCTCTTTGCTTGCATACAATGTAAATATCTGCGGCCCCACGCTACGCGACAGACCGCGTTGCAGTGATAGAAGAGCCTTAGTTCGCCTGTGTACTTGTTTTATCTTGTTAAATGAAGAATTTTCTATTTGACGACCTCTGTGGCGCAGTGGGCGAAGGTCCGCCTGTGACGCAGAAGGTTGAGGGTTCGATTCCCGCTGCGGGACAAATGTTTGCATGTTCTGCAGATATTTGTCTGGGGTCTGGGTGTTTTCTATGTATGATATGTATATATTTACAAAAAAAAATTATCTATGTAGTATATCAATCATGTGGTTCCCATAAAACAAGCTCTGCTTAGTTTGGGGCTACATGATGCTGTGTGATAACGTCCCGGATTATTTATTTATTTATTATTTATCTATCAGTGTAACAATCCAGCATTATCAATTACGTGTAAAAACAGGAAAGGCATCGCGGAGAATTATTACCACAGTTTTAATTATAGTTATTTATACGGTGTCATATCTGAAGTAGAATGGTCGAAATGTCCAATTTTTTTACACACCCACAAAACATTATCTTCAGTTATTGCTCAGTTGGTACGCTAATCTAGTCCTACGCGAGTCTTCCCATGTAGGTGAGGGATACTTAGAGACAATTCAGACCGCTCGACATCGGCAGATGTATCATCCACGTACGCCACCTATATCTTCTCACACTGTGAGGTTCCAGAAGAATTTACTCCTGCGGACAATCAAGCTGTAGAATGGTCTTCCTCGCTGCCGAGATTTTCCAAAAAGACTACAATATGCAGCGTTTCAAACAGGGCGTTTAAATTTTTTTTAATCGTCATCAACGCGCATGTAATACTAATTTGCTAACTTAGTAGTTTAGAAGTTAGCATAAATCCACGTGACAGGGAGGGAGCAAGCAAATCGACATTCAAAATTGAAAATGATTTTTTTCTAAAAAGTTTTTATGGTACAGGTTAACGTCAACCTAGGAGGTCCAGCATTAAAGGACCTTTACGAGAACTTCGCAGCAGCAGTGCAGGGTCAGGGCAGGAAGCTCACCTCCTACTTCACCCACGACACCATGATGGAGATGGTGTGGTGTGCGATGGGCATCTTCAAGGATCCCAACCAGTTGGAGGCATCCTTTAGGAACCCCAGTCGAGTTTGGAGGACGAGTTCCATTGGTTGTTTGTCCGTGAACCTAATAGCTGTTCTTAATAGGTGAGTTTGTTCTTTTGGTAGCTAGGATCAACTCTAGTGTCAAGTTTTTATGTCATAACGCCTCTGACTTAATGACTGAGAATTTCTTGACTGCAAAGTATGTGGCGATGATTCTTAAAAGGCTTTCGAAGTAAGAAAAGTTATATTTTTGAACGGTTTGAGTTTCTCTCATAAAAACTACTTATTTGACTAAAAGCGTAATGAGTATGAATGTGACGGGATGTACAAGTAGAGGGAGGTCGAAGAAGAGATGGATAGATAGTGTGAAAGAGGATATGAGAGTGAAAGAAGTGAATACAAAGTTGACAGCCGGATAGGAGTGAATGGAGAAAGAAAATATGCTGTGCCGACCTAACCTCGAATGGGATAAGCAAAGTGAAATGATGGTCTATAGCAGCATAGCCAAAGCAAACAGCAAGACTCAGTATTTCCTCTCACAGAAATCCACTGGCCTATCAGAGTTGGCCACTAACTCAGTCGAAGAAGAAGAAGAAGACTAGTACAGGATACGCTGTTGTTAACACTCAACACCCCAAAAGTTACTCTAGCTTGTGTATAACTGTCGATATCGTGCAGAAAACCCTCGGGAATGGCGCGGAGTTTCAGGGCCAACTCACAGCCCGCTCCGCCCAGCTCCGCGTCCATCGAAACGCAACCTCATTCGAGGCCCGTAATTAACGTGTTAACTCAACATTATGATAGGATTATCTTTTATGTAGATCAAGGGTTGGTTTAAAAAAAACTATGAGAACCTCGGAACCATTACAGCTTTAACTGAAACAACTATCTGCAGAACATGCAAACATTTGTCCTGCTGCGCGAATCAAACCCACCTGTAGCCCCTTCGTGCTTATCAGCCCCATACGCGCCGCAGTCTTCAATAGTTTTGCTTGATCGTTGTTTTTTTTAATTTATTTATTTTCTCTCACAAGTTGATCTTAAATAGGTACCTACATAAGTCACATAAGTGAAGTAAGTTAGTAAGTTACATAATTCTTACAAGTAGGTAGCACAAGATAGATTAAAAGTAACATTCTGAGAGACTGGTGCATGAAGGAACCTGTATTACAGGTCACCAGACCCAATCCGAGATGCTTGATCTGTGTAGTTTGGTTTTTAAACAAATCATCCAATGTTATCTTATCCGGATCACACGCAAATTTGATGTTATATGTATGATCTTACGCATGATAAACACCGATCGATTGATGGCTTTGATGCTTATCTTATTTCGTATTTTCGGTCGACTTGTCGGTAACATCGTCTTCCTACTCGTATTAAAATTTACACTAGTGTAGATATTATTATCAAATTTATTTTTGTATAACTTTGTAAGCACTACAAATCTATCTCCACACTATATACACAAAGGTTATCTGGACGAAAATGGCACTTAGCATTAAGTTCGCCGTTGTACTTGCAATAAATAATTTTCTATCTATTTATCCTTCTACACTATTATTCTGGTAGGCGCTTTGATAAACAAATAAATGAATAACGCTGGACACTATCACGCTGGCATGATGTAGCCCCAAATAAGCAGAGCTTGTTATAAGGGAACCACAAGACAGATTTTTTGTAGAGACATATTAATAAAGTTAAAAACCTGGCTCATTGAAGAATATTTTTAGAGTATGATCGAGTTCCTAGATAGATGACTATTTGATGTATAGAATTTTAATGTAAACTTTATTTAGTTAATATTCTTGATTTTTTTGCTTGCTGTGTATACGGTGAAGTATGTGTATATTAACTAAAATATATTATGAGACCATTATTGTACCATACTTCAGGTAAAATAAATAATTTCATTTTATTTAATTTATTATACATAGAAATTACCCAGACCCGATACAAATATTTGCAAATCATACAAACATTTGTCCTTTGACGGGAATTGAAACCCCAGCCATCTGCGTCTCAAGCGAGCCTTTATCTTTATAAACCTGATTTGCGTAAAAGACCTAGGTAAAGGTAAAGGGTGTATAGCTAAAATAGGTTTACAGCAATGATATTTGCTTTAGTTTCAAAGTTACCACACGTATTGGCCTAACCATGTCTTTTATTTGGGTAAGGCTGACTAGTTGAGAGGATGGTACAGGTAGATGCTGGGCAAGCTCTATCTTAACCATGGCTCAGATACCTACTAGTGTCCCGATCAGTGAGTATAGTGACCACATGACGCTGATCATCTAATGTATTTATTTATTAGGATCGCCAATACCTTAAATCCTACTATCCTACTAATATTATAAAGGCGAAAGTTTGTGAATATGAATGTTTGTTACTCTTTCACGCAAAAGCTACTTAACGGATTTGGATGAAACTCTGAATATATACAGATTGTGACCTGGATTAACACATAGGCTACTTTTTATCCCGGTACCACGCGAGCGAAGCCGTGGGCAGAAGCTAGTATCGATATAATGTATGATTATGATAGTTTGGTTCACATAAAGAAGCAAAATACAGGCGTCCACAGCATATAAAGTAGTCTATAAAGATTAGTAAGTTCAACCTTACATCGGCGGCCTCTGTGGCGTAGTGGGCGAAGGTCCGCCTGACACGTAGAAGGTTGCGGGTTCGAATCCCACTGCGGGACCAAGGTTTGCATGTTCTGTAGATATTTGTCTCAGGTCTGGGTGTTTTCTATGTATTATATATATGTATTTAGTAAAAAAAAATTACATGTGTTTATCAATCATTTGGTTCCCATAAAACAAGCTCTGCTTAATTTGGGGCTACACGATGCTGTGTGATAACGTCCCGCATTATTTATTTATCTACAATCTAACCAAAACATATTTTGTCTAGTTGTGAAGAATCAACTGGCCCCACCCACCGGGTCCAGTTCTTCATCAACGAGAAGGAGACGGAGATCTGCCCGCCTGAAGGCTGCACCTGGCAACAGTTCCAGGACAAGTTCCAAAGGTTCACATCTTCTAACCTGGAGTTCTGCAGCTTAGCGTACAAGGTCCCAGAATTAGCCGAGAGTAACGGTTCCTTTGGAGCACAAGGGTTGTTGTCGCTAGTTGCTGCTACAGCAGCGTTATTGACGTTATTGAGATGAGAGGCCAATCAGAGGCTGTGACTGTGATATTTTTTACATTTTAATTTATGTTAAAATTTGGAAGATTTTAGTATAGAAGATTTGTGATGAATAATTAAATACATGTAAGAACTTGTTCATAGAATTTCTTGATTATTCCTACTCCTTCAAAGCCTTCAGAATAGAAGTATGTCAGTTTTTTACTTATCTTGCCTGAAAACTTGCTTCGAGAGTTTTAGGCTAATTCCAGGAACTCTCGAATGGGTGACTACTAGTGGCATATTCAACTGAGCATCTAGCGCTCATGCTATCATATTATAGTTTCCTTAATTTCTATTTAAAAAGTTTTAAGCTGTGTTTTTCTATAGTCTTTGTTTTTATACACTTTGTAAGTAGGTAGCCATATTAGGGTACTAAGATAAATGAAACCAAATATTTAAAAGTATTTTATGACAACGATATCGCTTTATTAGATGTCAAAAGGGGGCCGAGATGCAGGCGCGCCCCGACGCGGTGCGGGGGTGGGGGGCGTGTCTCGAGAGCTCATTCGCGGCCGCGGCGCGCGCGCATCTTGTCTCCCCACACTCTCGATACATACTCCACGGTAATAAATAATATAAATAATAAATATCAACAAGTTACAAAATATCCTTTCGTAAAAAGATCAGATACCTAACAGTGTATATTTTTTTTTATTTGGCTTACAAAAATTTTTACAGTTTCTCGTTTCACGTTTAGTAACACGTTAACGACTGTTATGTATAAAAAGTTACATTAACGAAAAATCTGTACAGTCCGTTTGTTTTTGGTTTGGAACGTTTAGAAATCTTCAGGCGCCAGGTCGAACCTTGGTGGGAAGGTACCGAAGCCGTCGCTAAGAGCGGGGCGCGAGCGCTGGGGCTGGAAAAAAACACAAAATTAATACAAAAGTCCAATTTAAGGCCCATATTTAAGAACCATGTTTGGGAGCCAATCCATCTCTGAGAGTCCCTGAGCTGAGATTTTGTACTGAAAACTGCCAACAAATATATACTTCAATCACATTTTTGAATTTAGTTCTTGAATACAGGCCTTAGTTTCTATTCACTACGTGCAGGATATCATGCTGGTCATGCTTAATAAATATATTTTAAATAAAATCATAAATAATATAGATATATATTAATATTAAAGGGGGTAGTTCCAGGTACTATTCTCTATAGGAGCGCACTGTTCTCGGTGCTGTGGGGGCGTGCAACAAAACGTTGCCAACTTACATAAATCTCCAGAGCTGTTTAGGGACGCCCTTTAACGGACGCCTGAACGAAAGAAATTAAGCTTTAGTTTCTACAGAGTCCGTCATAAAATTCAAAAGTCCTTTAATCAGAGGCAACCAAAACATCACACAATGACTGCAATGTATTAGTAATTGTAGTCGGGCAATTTTACTGTCCAACAATTGACTATGGGTACTTTTCAATGAATCTGTCTCGGCTGTTTTGGTTGTATAAGAGAGCTAATTTTCCAATTGTCAGATAATCCAGTAAGCTTATCCAATTAATTCGAGTACGAGAAACGTATCCTGTTTTCAAATTATCTGGTAGTAACTGAGCATTGAAAAATTGGCCCTGAAGAGGGTTGTAATAAAGAGTGTAAGCTCACCGCCGGACTGACTCCTCTCGCTGTGGATCCCGCGCGTCCCTTGCCGCGGAACTTGCTGATGGCCTGCTCGGCGAGGTCGGCCCTCTCTTCCGCCTCCTCCAACTCCTGCTGTGCCTTGCGGAACTTGGCCAAGTTGAGCGCGGCAATCTCTTCCGCCTCCTCGATCTGCCTCTTGTATGTCTTGATCTTCTGCTGCAGCTTGTCGACGAGGTCCTGCATGCGTTCGTGGTTCTTGCGGTCCTCCTCGGCCTGGAAGCTGAGCTCCTTGATACGCCTCTCTGATTTGCGGAGGTTCTTCTGTGCGTCAGCGTGTCTCCTCTGTTCGCCGTCAAGCTCGTTCTCGAGCTCTCTGACTCTCTGTTCGAGTTTCTGGATAGCCTTCTTGCCTCCCTTGAGTGCGTTAGCCTCGGCCTCGTCCAGCCTGACCTGCAGTTCCTTGATCTGTTGCTCGAGGGCTTTGCGGAGCTTCTCCTGGGTCTGGGCGTGCTCCTGCTCGGCGCGCAGCTCGTCGGCGAGACGGGCGGCGTCGACCATTGCCTTCTTGGCCTTCTCCTCGGAGTTCTTAGCCTCGTTGAGGAGCTCGTCGAGGTCGGAGTGCAGGGTCTGCAGCTCGGACTCGAGTTTCCTCTTGGCGGCTGAGAGGGAGGCGCTCTGGGCGGAGAGCTCGTTGAGCTGCTCGTGCGCGTCTCCCAGCTCCTGCTCGGCCTGGCGGCGGGCGCGGTCGGCCTGTTCCAGGAGCGTGCGGGACTCTTCCAGCTCGTTCTGAAGGGCGTTAGCGCGACGCTCAGAGATGCCGAGCTGTTCACGGGCATCGTCGCGGGCGCGCTGTTCCTCCTCGAGGGCGGTCTGGAGGTCCTTGATCTGGCCCTGGTAGCGCTTGATGTTCTTCTGCGCCTCGGCGTTAGCCTTGTTGGCGTGGTCGAGGGCGATCTCGAGCTCGTTGATGTCAGCCTCGAGCTTCTTCTTCATGCGCAGGGCCTCAGCCTTGCCCTTAGCCTCGGCTTCGAGGGAAGCCTGCATGGAGTCGAGGGCACGCTGGTGGTTCTTGCGGGTGTTTTCGAACTCCTCCTCCTTCTCCTGGATGCGCCTGTCGATCTCTTGCCTGACCTGAGACAGCTCGAGCTGAGCGCGCAGGACCTTGTTCTCCTCCTGTTCGAGCGCAGCCTCGGCCTCCTCGAGGGCGGCCTGGAGCTCGTCCTTCTCGGCTTCTAGACGTTTCCTGGCCTTCTCGATCTCGTGGATGTTGCGGCCACCTTCTCCGATCTGGTCGAGCAGGTCCTTGACCTCGTCGGCGAGGTTCTTGTTCTCGCGGCGCACGGCCTCGAGTTGTTCCTGGCCCTCCTCGTAGGCTCCCTTGAGACGGAACAGTTCGGTGGAGTAGTTGCGGCATTCCTTCTGGCTGGCATCGAGCTCGGCGGCGAGGTCGTCGACCTTGAGCTTCCATTCTCCGATGATCTTGTCGAAGGCCTTCTGCTTCTTCTCGGCGGCGTTGGCGATGGCGGTGGCACGGTCGACCTCGAGCTGCAGGTCCTCGACTTCGGTAGCGAGGCGCTGCTTGGTCTTCTCGAGGGCAACGACCTTCTGGTTGAGGGACTCGATGGTCTCCTCGGCCTCGGCGAGGCGGGCCTGGAGCTTGCGCTTGGCTTCCTCGAGTTCCTCGGAGCGGGCGACGCCCTCGGACTCGTACTTGGAGCGCCACAGCTGGGCCTCGGCGTTGGCCTTGGAGAGCTGGCGTTGCAGGTCAGCCTTGCCTTCGGCTTCCTCCTCCACTTGTTCGCGGATGTTGTCGAGGTCGTGTTCCAAGTTGCGGAACTTGCCAAGGAGGGTAGCGCGTTCCTGTTAACAAAAATAAAAGTTGGAATGACACAACAGCTCAATTTTCATGAAATTATTATCATTTTGACGACGTTGGCTGAATGGCCAAATAGCAGGCTGAGAAGCAAGAGGTTGCAGGTTTCATTCCCAATGCAGAACAATAGTTTGCATAATAATCATTTAGATTTCTTCCGGGTCTATGTGTTGTGATACCATGACGTACTCAGAGCTTCCTACACAGGAGTAAATCCTAGTTTGTGATCAAGGCTATCTATGTGACTGTTGGATTTTATTTGTATCTTCGTGGTGCATACATACCCTTGCTTCCTCGTCGGCGAGCCTCTTGGTGTCCTCGAGCTGGGTGGTGAGCGACACCTTGATCTTGGAGAGCTGAGACACCTGGGACTCGGCCTCCTCCAGCTGGCGGAGCAGGTCAGAGTTCTCGATGGACAGCTTCTTCTTGGCGGCATCCAGGTCATTGAGAGTGCGGTTGGCCTCATCGGCCTTGGACTGCACCTCGTTGAGCTGGTGCTGCAGCTGCTTGACGATCTTCTCTTGGGCAGCCTGTTCAAATGTCACAATTGAGCAAAAAGATTGGAAGATGTTTTGGTTTAAATGTGAATAGTCGACTGGGTATTTCAATTGTGATTAAATTCAAGTGTTATCGTTAATTCCACCCGTCCAAACGTTATCTTAAAAATGTTCGACAGGATAATTGACGCGATATATCGTGAAACCTTTTTGCAGGGTAAAGGGGAATGGTGTTTGAAGTTTTCTGTTGTTGATTCTTAATTAATGTTCATAGTAGGCAATATTGGTGGGTTAGATAAAAAAAACAAAATTAAAAAAGGTTAAATCTTATTCATCAGATTGGTATATTTATTTTATTTTAGTCAAACAATTCCATCATTCTATTAGATTTTATGGTTGGTTATTAATTAACATGCATGTTTTAATTACTCCTACGTTTAAAATTTAAAATGTATTAGTTCATTCTTTTAAAGCAGTATTAGCTTTTGTCTCATTGTATGGTATGATTGATTATATAGAATTACAGTTAGTTTTATCATATTAATGGGATTTGTTATGTGTTTTGATGTATATTGTTTTCTATTAGATCCTTTCATTGCTATAAGCTGCGAAGCGTTGTCTGCTGCAAGGCTGCAAACATTTAATCATAATCTCTCTGTCTACCTTCTCGTTGGACAAGTGGTCGACTCCAGCGCGAAGGTCATTGACTTCGCTAAAGTATTGAGAGCGCTCTTTCTCAGCCCTGGATAGACGACATAACATTTTAATATATCATTCAGAACATGGATGTTGGGATCCTAGCTTCATAGAATGTCGTAATGTCGAGTGTGTGAAATGTCTCGGATACAAAGGTTCCATGCAGGGGGCACCCCGTGCGGTCCCATGCCTCTACGGACGACATGTTACCTTCTCCCTCGCTACTTGATCGACAGCCGCGCGGGTGTTGTTAAGCTCGCTGTAGCAGGATGCACGGTCGTGCTCTGCCCTGGATTTTGCATTCAAGTCAATAAAAAATAACTAAACTTATTTCGGGAAAGAGACTGGTCTATAAAAACCGCAGATGTGCGGCAGTTAATAGGGAGTTTAATACGCAGTGCGATAAATTATCTGAGATCGATATAAATACTCACTTAGCCTTGAGCTTGTTGAGCTGGTCGAGCTGCTCGCCCATCTCGCCGACGGCATCGTTGTGCTTCTTGCGGAGGTTAGCGAGGGTAGACTCGTGCTGGATGTTGGACTCCTCGAGGTCGCGGCGCAGCTTGCTGAGCTCAGCCTCACGCTTCTTGTTGAGCTCGATCTGGGCCGAGGTGGCACCGCCAGCCTCCTCCAGACGCTCGCCCAACTCCTCGAGCTCACGCGCGAGGTCAGCGCGCTGCTTCTCAGCCTTAGCGCGCGCCTGGCGCTCGGACTCGACCTCCTCCTCGAGCTCCTCGATGCGGCCCTGCAGCTCCTTGATCTGCTTCTGGAGCTTGCTGACCAGGGACTGCTCGTCCTCGAGCTTGGCGGTGAGCGAGCTGATCTCCTTGTCCTTGCGCTGGATGGTCTGCTCGAGCTCCTTCTTGTTGCGCTCGAGGTCGGAGACGGCCTCCTGGGTGAGCTTGAGGTCTCCCTCAACCTTCCTCCTCTGCTTCTCGACGTCGGCGCGCAGCTTCTTCTCGCGCTCCAGGGAGTCCTCGAGCTCGTCGAGGGTCTGTTCGAGCTTCTGCTTGACCTTGTTGAGGTGGTTGACCTTGTCCTCGGCGGCCTGGAGCTCCTCGGCGGTCTTCTGGGTGGTCTCGCTCTGGAGCTTCTTCTCCTTGTTCAGCTTGTTGATGAGCTCGTCCTGGTGGGCGATCTCGTCGTTCAAGTTGCGGATCTGGTGGTCCTTGGTAGCCTTGTCCTGCTCGGACTTCTGGCTGCTCAGTTCAAGGTCTTCGATGTCCTTCTTGAGGCCAGAGACCTCCTGTTCGAGCTTCTTCTTAGCCTGGAACAGCTGGTTGCGGGCATCTTCCTCCTGGGTAAGGCGGTCTTGGGTGTCCTAAAAAATAAACTTAGGTTAACAATAACTCATTCCCGTTGTATACAATTGCGTAGGAGCAGGTAGTTTTGTGTTATTGTTCGTATCTGGTTCATGTCTGTCGACACCTAGTACAGCGATTATCGATTTGCAATAAAATCATGCAAGTTGCAGACTCACAATATATTTTTAACTCTTCAAACTATTTCCCGTATAAACAAATTCGGTGTTTATTTAAAGAATCACCGCGAGTAGCGTGCTGCTAGGTGAATCACTACACTGTAGGCCTCACTCAATGTTGCAAAACATGAATGTTTATCTTTCAACAACATTTCATTTTGTTTAATTAGTAGAGCTCATTAACCGAAATTCATCGAGCCGAAGATTTTCACGACCTAAATATCAAGCGCTGTTTATTATAGTGTCACATCCCGGAAAGTGATTTCATCGTTCACTCCTGTCACCAATCGGAATGGCTATAAATCATTTAGTATTTTATGATGGTACTTACCCTAAGCTGGTTCTCGAGGTCGACCTTCTGGGCGTTAAGCTTGGAAGCACGCTCCTGGGTCTCGGACAGAGATCCCTGTTCTCCCTCGAGCTTAGCCAGCAGAGCGTTCTTCTCCTCCTGCAGCTTAGCGGCGACGGCCTCGACCTCCTTGCGCAGCTTCTCTTCCTTCTCGAAGGCTTCCTGGGCCTTCTGTGCCTTCTCCTCGAGTTTCTGTAATAATTTTTCACTTTCATCGATCCCGTCCCACTCGGATATGTGTACTGCCGCCATTTTCGATTGGTTTGATTAAAACATAAATGTATAAAAAGGAATGCAAGTGTCGGTTCGTTCGATTGAGGAGGGGTGCGCGCGCCGCCGACCGCTCCAGTACTGAGCCTCCTGCTGGAGCGTTCCAGCGGCGCGGCCGCCCCCGCGCCGGCGCCGCGGGCGGACGCACCGTTCCAGAAATGGAGCAGCAGGTGTTTCGGTGTCGCGTAACCGACAGGTGGGCGCGGTCGGTGCTATTTGCGGTTCTGATTCACGCACCTTGCGGTAGTGGGTCAGAGCAGCCGATCGAGCCGATAGACGAGACACTCACCGCGAGCTCATCCTCGACGCGGGTGACGTTGAGGAGGGGCTTGACCTTCTGCCACATCTTCCACCAGGGCCAGGTGCGGAGCTGCAGGTACTTGCGCAAGTTGCGCTGGACAACTTGGAGAGCCAACCTGGGAGTTAAATGTTTATGAAGCACATACTTCCGGTGACACATGTTTTCCGGGAGACTATATCGCTTTGCCATAACTGTATTTACCTCTGTTCCTGCAGCTTCTTGTACTCCTTACGGGACAGGTAACCGCGGATGTAGGCCTGGAGCCAAGATACGATCTTGGACAGCCTGTCGTCACGAAGCTCCTCCATCTGACCCAGGACTCCGGCACGGAAGAACACCTGCTCGCATATTTAAGTGTTAGGAACCATCCGGGTCAACGACATTAAGAATTTCATTTCGAATTAAATTCTGCTGTATAAAAATATAAACATAAATTCACAAAGAATATATTGTTAGTGAAAGCGTTCGAGATTGTATCTCAAAAGAAAACATAAAAAACACGTAGATTGAAAGATAAATACAGATGGTTACAAACACATGCACAGAAAGTATAGAAGAGCTTAGAAGGACGTGTACTGTGTCGCATGCAGTCTACCTTCGTCTTCCCCAGACGGAAAGACTCCGCATCCAAGCCGGTATGTTCGAGAATTTTCTCAGTGGCTTTCTCAGGTGTAATGGGGTCTTTGATCAGGTTCGGGCACAGAATTTTGTATCTGCGTTCAAGGAGCATTCAAATATAAAAGTGGTGTGTATGTATTATTTGGTAGGACGGAAGAGGAAAAAAAACTGGGAGTCTTGTACATTGGACTCCCTAAAGGGTAAGCGTTATACTAAATACTTCTAATATAAGTCAAACTACATTATGACACCGGTCTCAAAAGGTGCATAATTCAAGAAGCGTGTAGACAAGCCTAGCAATCCGCGCTGTGTGTTGGGATCGCCCGCCGCAAACCGGAACACTAACTACTGAGGATATTATGACATGCCTTGGTGTGACCGAGACGGTACGATTCGGGATCCAAACCAGTAGCATCCAGGATAACTTGGGCGACCTTCTTAGGGTCGGATTCCTTCTCCGCAGCTTGAGGGGCCAGGATCTTGTAACTATTTACCAAATATGAACACACAATGAGGGTATGGTATAAATGCAAGATATAGGACAGTTTGATACTGTGTCTTCTGTATCATAGAGGGTTCATAAAAAACTTACAGGCCTAACTAAAAACACATTTAGGATATAAAGTACAATTTGAAAGGACTTTTGGTGTGTGTTTGAGCACACTTTTGATATAGGGTTGGATATCCGTTCAGGGTGCATTCAACATTATTTACGAAATACTAATCATCGGTATGGGTGCAAACGGAAGGGGTCAAAATAATCTCTATTCTTTAGAGAAGTATCGATGGTGGATGCATATCTATGACATGCTATCACCAGATGAGGGATTGAAGTCCCATCTTGCCTTAGTGTGGCCAATACGATAGCTCTCAGGGTCGAGCTGAACTGACTCCAGACACTTAGCGGCGGCTATTTTAGGCTCTTTCTCTGCAGTCATGATGGCTGGTGCAAGAATCATGTAACTGTTCATCAAAATATTTATCAGTATTCATTCTAAGTTGAGATTTTCGAAGGTAATCCAATTATCAAATCATTGTATGTTTCTAAACTAAACATAACCACGTGTAAATCAATAATAACCACCATTGGTATCTAAACTAAGTCGTGCACCTGTAAGAAGATGCGTGATTGACGAGTCATCAAAATAATTTTAGACTGTTACTCAGCTGTTACACGAGCTGTCTGACGTCAACCAGTGCAATAAATAAAATCGACCATGAGTGTTCCAGAATCGAAAGAATTTTGTTTAGACTTGCGATCCGAAAATATGATCATATAAAAAAAATTAATCCTTTGGTATAATAAAGCAGCTGTTTGATGAGTCGTTTTCTCATAAATATTTTTCAGAAATATTAAAGTGCGGTTCAGAAATAGATTTAGGTCGAGTTGTTATTTAAAACTTACCGGAGCTTGAAGTCGGGGTAGACCATCCTGTTGGGGAAACCTTTACGGCAAATACGGATGCCTTCCAGCACACCGTTACAGGTCAGCTGGTGCATGACAAGGTGAGAGTCAATGAGACCTGGTGGGATAAAATTACATGTAGCGAGAAGTCATAGTATATGTAGTCGAATACGATACTAAATACAAAGATTTTTACACAAACAGCGATTTAATATTTATACAGACAAAACAGAATAGATAAAATGGAAATACTTGTACAAAAGTATCATAACTACTTATCAGTGCTTAGATTTTAGGTAAGATTTTGAACCTTTAGTAGCAAGGAGAGTAGTTTATATAGGATAGAGTTGTTAAAAGTTAATTTTGATAAAACTCTCGAAGGAATTTAGAATGGATGATCTAGGCACTTACCAGGCTGCTTCAACTCGTTGGGGATGATACAACGTACGAAGTGAGGCTGGGTAGATCTCAGAGTTGTCATCAGGTTGTTAAGTTGTTCCTGTTGGTAACATAAAAGTTACAACCTATCGTTGCTATGAAATTTTTGTTAGCAAGCTTTAGTAAAACGTTATGTTTACGGAATAGATGGTATTTTGGGTTCATATTATTTAATGAAGAAATGCTTCATAAAATAATTATATTTGCACAAAATAATGTAATAATGATGTAGAGAAGTATTTTGATGGATCTGTGAGAAAAACACACGACACACAACGGTTTTGGTTAAAACATTAAAAAAAACATTGACACACAAAAACACTTGTTAAATTTTGCTCAGCCTATAGCAGCCTGTAGCAACGTATGTGAACTACAATACTGCTGATAATACTGATATGATCGACACACTAGGTCAGTTTGTGCGTTCACTAATGAGTGAGAGTGTATTACAATTTTCTCATTATAGATGTATGATTGATTATGTATGAGAGAAGGCAAATTTAACCCCTCTTACAGAACACAAAAAAAAAGGAAATAACTCTCTCGATGTAGAGCCACATCCAAGTAGCTGTAACATCAACGGTGATCAAAACCAAAATCTAAAACACGATGTATCTCGATATAATATACCTTGTAAGCGGAAGACACAGTGGCGAAACCACCTCCCTTCTTACCGCGACCTCCTATGGATTACATTAACATGCGTATATTAGTACAAGGACAATCACAGAAGGATACATGGCGGAGATGCCGGGACAAGACTCGATGACACTACTCGCAACTTGCCGGCCACATGAGCTGTGCTGTAAACTATACATTGACGAACATGACATTAATGTGAAAGCGTGTGAGGCTGGCCCTAAAGCGACAGGCTGCGATAATGTACAGCTCGATGCAATCCATCCGATAGAAGCCAGCCTAAGCGTGTTGATAGACGAAGAAAGCCACGTAGGAGGCACAGAAGCAAATCATGGACATCGTATTGCCAGTTTACCCTGTATAGTGAGGATACGGTCTGGAATGCAGACCCCTTAGCGCGCTTGCCACCAGCGCCTATTTATTTGAAACAAGTGTCAGTATATTTGGATAGAAATGATGCAAATTACTGCTTTCCATCAAAAATGACTGTAAATGATGTCGAATTAGATGGACCGAGCCGTGAAGTATCCGTAAGCTCAGTGTGATATGGTTCGTTGTGATGATGGTGACGTCGTTACACTGTATAGTGGCGATGATATGACGATGTATGTTCACAGTAGAAGTATAACAGCTCATGGTTTCTTCCGACGAGGCTCAAATCAAACTTTATATTTAAATTAAGTTGGATACTGAAATTAAAGTCTTATAAATCAAAAATATAATATAGACTAATCAACAAAGTGAAATAATACATACCCTTGGCTGCGTTAGCATCTCCGGACTGACCAGGGTGGTCAGCGAAGATCTCAATGAGCAGTTTGTTCTGTCCCTTCTTGAACTGGTCAACGACGGTGTCGTTAAGGGGGTCCTTGTTCTTCTCAAGCCATCCAGTGATGTTGTAACCGACCTGGTTTGAAGTAAATAAGTGTATCAAAATTGAGTAGTCAACATTGTCATGCCTCGTCTAAAGATTTTTATAAATGTATGAAATAAAAAAGATCAAGATACACATGCTGCTGAAATTACCTATTGAGAAACGAAAGTGAAAATTTTCATCAAATACAAAATTGTGACTGGGATCCGATTATAAGTTTACCAAATCCTGTATAAAGTAGTGCAAAAGATACTTACGTTACCGGCGTAATGGCCGATGGCGAAGTGAGCGGCCTGGCAACCAGGCTTGGGGGGCTTCGGCTTCAGGAAAGGAGCAGACTTGCCCAAGTGGTTGTTGTTCAACTTCTCAACGAAGGTAAGATCGGTGGCTTTCGGGAACATAGACTCTTCCTCAAGGATGGAGAGGATACCCATAGGCTGGAAACGGACCGATGAGATTAGAGCGATAAGTAGTTTTACTCACGTGATGACGATGATACTGATTATCTAAAGAAAAATTTAATAATATTTGTTTGATCAATAAAATTTATTTGACAATGACATAAAGTAAATTGTATCCATAGTAATTTTTACTGTACTGTTATATCTGTTGCTAAAAACTTTATTTAGTATGTATTTAAAAATCAAGGGGATGATGTCTGTGACTATATGCGATGGGTGTCTGATATAGTGGTTATGCGTTATATTCAAAGCCACGAACATGCATTCGTAATTGTATACATAGTTTACACATAATATAGCAATTTATTTTAATCTGTGTATTAAGAAGCCTATTGTAACATAACCTGATAAGAAGCTTTTGACTAGATTTTTTTTAGAATACTCGTGTGCCAAAATCGACTTGGAAGCATTATTTTTCATAACAGCACATGGTTATGCAAATTCAAAATCTCAGTATTGTGCAATGCTATCAAGGGGCAGTGTACTTGTATGTTTTGCATCGCCGGTGTTGGAAGATCTATGGAATGAAGGCTAATTTATGCAGCATCGCTTGCTCTTGCAATACGCGTGGCAGTGGTTCAAGCGATATATTTGCTTACTTATTACCGGGAGGGGGAACAGCCATATTTACTTTTGCATCTGCAGGCGATGACTCATAACTCAAAGCCCTGCTAATTTGCTCCTACTCTTCCAAGTTATAAACTAATACCTTTTCTATCAAATCTATTGTTGCTTGGAGATCCATACCAAAATCTATAAAGACCCATTGGATCCCTTCTCTCTCGTATTCCTCTTGTTCTAGTACGAACATAAAATGGTTAAAGTACTGTTGCAATCTCTCGTTCGTAAAGTTAATACAGAGCTGATTAAACCCGTTCATCTGCACCCCGGAACATGGAAAAGATAATCGTGATTTATCTCGTTAAAAATTGAAGATTCGAAGGTGTTGGTTGAAGTTGGTTACTGTACCTACGTAAAACTAAAACAGAGAGATACACACGATAGAAATCACACAAAAAAACACAAAGAGCTTTAGAGCATTGTTCAGGTCACTCGAATAAAGTCGTCTTTGGCAAAAAAAGTTCAGATCATTGAATATAGGCTAGCAGATGACCATATTCGAGGGCCCGATGGCGTGAGGCAAGCGTTCATCGTTGCTTATACGCCATCTACCTTTTCAATAAGGTCAATGCAATTTTGGAGATCCATGCCAAAATCAATGAAAGTCCATTCGATGCCTTCGCGTTGGTACTCTTCTTGCTCCAGCACGAACATGTGATGGTTAAAGAACTGCTGCAGTTTCTCGTTTGTGAAGTTAATGCAGAGTTGCTCAAAACCGTTGAACTGCAGGGATAATCGGGGTAAAGGTTAGGTAAGGACAAAAGACATAGCGGCTACGGATTTTGTTCCGTAGTTAGTCCCTATCACAAAATTAACGACGCGGACGAGTCAAAGTACAAGAGCCTGTCCTTTCTGGCTCAGAGTACGACGGACATGCAGTGATAAGGCCCCGCCGTGACTGCTCCAGGCGTGGACGGGGCCTGTCCCTAGTGACAAAGGTAGTACGACGAGCCTGTCTCTTCTGGCTCAGAGTACGACGCAGGTATCACGACTCGTCAGGACCGCTCCAGGCGTCGATGGTTGCTCGCACTCCATCGACAATTACCTTCTCGATAAGATCGATACAAGCGAGCAAGTCCATTCCGAAATCGATGAAAGTCCAGTTGATGCCCTCCCTCTTGTACTCCTCTTGCTCGAGTACGAACATGTGGTGGTTAAAGAACTGCTGCAGCTTCTCGTTGGTGAAGTTGATGCACAGTTGCTCGAAACCGTTGTACTTTTGACGAGAATAATCGAGATGTTAAGTGGACATCGAAACACAGAGTTATTTTCTATTCTATTAGTAGCGGGTTTTGGACAGCTGAAAACTAACACGTATGGCACTAATTATCTACTAGATGGCCCAGTTACAACCGAGAGTGTTGCACTTTCGGTATACCTTCTCGATAAGATCAATGCAGGCCAGCAAGTCCATTCCGAAATCAATGAACTCCCAGTGGATTCCTTCTTTAGTGTACTCTTCTTGCTCCAACACAAACATGTGATGGTTGAAGAATTGTTGGAGTTTCTCATTGGTGAAGTTAATGCAAAGTTGTTCAAACCCATTGAACTAAGAAAATAAACAGGGATTAATACGGCATAATCGTTTTACTTCACACTGCTCGAAAGTGTAGAAGCGGAAACCAATTCTTAAAAATAACCTGGAAAGTAAGAGATTATTACTATTGTCATAGAAAGTTTACAATACAGTAAACATATTAAATGAATAACTTTAAAATGTTCATGAACGAACGATAACACGATATAATTTTATCAACTGGTTAAAAAAATCGTGATGATATTTCTTCTGATTTAGTAAAAAATACTTTTATTATTTATTTTACATATTTACTGTGCAATTTTGAAATTACTGTTTAAGATGAACCATTTAAGAAATCTTATATAAAAATTTGGAGGAAATATGATCCTATTTAAACAGAAGTTTAAATAAAATAAAATATTAATATATTTAACAATATTTGTTAAATATTGAAAGAAAAAAAATCTCAAATGGATTCACTTAAAATCAAGTTCAAGTCTCATCTGCCCAGATACTCACGTCGAAGATTTCAAAACCAGCAATATCTAGCACACCGATGAATTGCACCCTCTTCTGCTTGGTGTCTAGGGTCTCGTTACACTTCTTGACGAGCCACTTGAAGAGACGATCGAAGATACCCTTGCAGAGGGCACCGACGGAGTTAGCAACCTGGTCCTTGTTACGACCCTGGGTCACGAACTCGTTTCCGACCTTGATGCGGGGCTTCAGCAAGTTCTTGTACAGGTCCTGGCAGTCAATGCCGAGGAGCTTGGCGACCCTCTCACCTTCCTGCAAGACGACAGAGAAACATTTGAATTTTGAGAGTCTGAGTAACAATGGCACAACGGATCTATCTCCATTGAGAATTTTAGGAGAGAAGTGGTTGTTACGGGATACAAGTGTGATTTTTATGAAACCAAAGATAAGTTTTTGGTGAGCAATGATAATAAAGTTTTCATTGATGATTATGGAGAACAGTTTAAAGATTTTGAAGTGAATACATAAGACAGTCCTCATACAGACATACCTCAGTGCCGTCGGCCTCAGCCTGTTCCTCACGACCCCTCTGTTTGAACTTCATGCCACCCATGTGCATGACGGAGGCGGTAATCTTGTATACGTTGTCCTTCTCTTCTTGGGTGAAACCAAGGATGTCGAAAGCTTGCTACAATATTTAAATTTGTTTTACACATCGTATAAATTCTGTTTCAAAATATTCTCTGACCAATTAAGATAAAAGAGAATTATATATTGGAAATAATTAAGTAGGTACACAAGTGATGTGACAAATATCAAAACATTAAGGGTGCGACTTATTTTTGTAATGCGCACAACTCAATCCGGTTTTACATCAAAAAGTTGTAGGTGATAACTATAATAATATTTACACTTAACAATTCACAAGAAAATAGAAGAAAACAGACAAGGTAATGTTGAAAAAGTTTAATACAATTGACCAGAGAATACGTAAAAAATTATCAGGTTTTATAATCTTAAAGCTAATATGAAAACAATTAGTAGGTATAAAAAATAAGCGTTAGATTTGAAAGCAAGCGCATTTATAGGTTTCTTTAGGTTTGGTGCACAGGTTTGCTGTTTTGTAGCTGGATGTGATGCAAATTTTCGCTATAGACACGATTTATGCCCTTTAGGTATATGCACACTTCTAACTAAATTTCGATCTATCAGTGGTTACTGTCCTAGAAGTAAAAACTGGTGGATCGATAAGTTTGTCTCGGATCATTTTCATTTTTTGGGGGTATAATGCTGAAATGGTAAAACACTAACGTGAAATAAGACCGTATTCCAAATCCAGTTACATGAATCTTTTTTGAAAAGGTCCACTAAATTAGGGAATTTCTATCCATTAATGTCCTTATTAATGGTTTTCTCTGATATTCAAAGGGCTGCATAACAATGCAGAGTTCGTTCGTAGAAAAATGCAACGGATTGACAAAACTACTTCCTCCAATTTTGCTACACTTACGTCGGTCAACGTGCATTCCTCACCATCGTCCATGTTGGGGATGGTAATCTTACCCTGGGAGACGTTATAGTAATCGTAGATGTTGTCGGACAACAAACACTTTTCTGTTGACGAAATCACCAAATAAACATAAATTCACAAAATAATGAACCCTCTAAATTGCTGTTGACGATCCTGCCTGTATTGAGTAGGTACGTATTAGTTTGTGTAGGTGCTGGTGCCAAAACGGGGTTTCGTGACATAAAACCTGTGCAATAAGCCCTTCGGAACTCTTGCAAGGAGCGGGCAGGTGATGTGTCTGTCAGATATTTTGTTGCAGAAACGTGTTCACGGATATCTGAAGCAACTCGCACGCTCCATGCCAGTCCGTGACTTACGACTGTCAGTTGGAGCTCCAATGAATCGTTCACTCCAGGTACCCGTGTCTTCCCTTGACTTATGAGGGGATAGTCCGTGATGCGGTTGCTTAGCATCGTTATCTCTGCAAACACCAAAATCTTCTGACATACACATGCACGACCGAGACACACCTCGGCTTGAAGCAGCAAGCGGTTAGCCAAATGAAAAAGAAACTTATAGAGTGTGATAGACACAGAGAGAGAATGATATGAGAGCCAGTAGTCAATTTCTGGACTCACGTCGGTAAGTCTCATTTCCTCGCCGTCGTCAACACCGGGAATGACCGTCTTGCCTTGAGCAACGATGTTGTAGTCGTTGATGTCATTTGACAAGAGGCAGATGCCTATAAACGACACCAATTACAGTCACATTTGTTAACTGGTGTGCTAACACAAGTTAACGAAAACACATGCCAAATCTAGGGGTCTGTCTTAGACTAGCTAGGGGGAGTAAAGACCAGGTCTCAGTCGGTATAGGACGAGATGTCGACTGCCAGCCGGTAGTTTACGGCGGCAGAGGACGTTCACACTCCGAGCAACTCTCCACAGCCTCTGTTCACCAGGGCTGGACTTACGTCAGTAAGAGTACATTCCTCAGCATCGTCTACGCCGGGGATTGTAGTCTTTCCTTGCGATACGATGAAATAGTCATAGATGTCGTTTGACAGCAAACACATTTCTAAATATTGAAATTTTGTTAGTTTACATTGTGTGAACAGGTTTCAATCTGTGATATCATTGTGTGTAGGGAATAGGATGTTGTATACGTGTGTTGTAATATATCAATTTTGAAAATAATTATTGTTAAATTGTAATTAATACTTAAAATATTTTTAAGAACAAACAGAGATATAATTCTGTTTGTATAAATTGTTCGTCACTCAGACGTTCTTGGATAAATCAAAATACTTCCTTTAAAAATAAAATAAAATTCATAAAAACCAAAATAGAATTATAAAAGAATCAATTGAAATTCTAACTTGAAAATTGAATGATAATAATTTAATATTCAGCTTGAGGCCAAATATTATCATGTGTAGGTCATACGCACCCTTAAGTCCGGGGACGGATCCAGACATCATCTGGTAGAAGATGTGGTAAGAACGCTCAAGTGTTTGCTGAGAGATGACACGAGCCTTCTCAAGCAGGTCTGAGGAAAAAAACATATAAATTGGCTTCCAGCAAAAGCGAAACCTGTTCGACATTAGATACATTATAATATATTTTTATTATAAGTGCAGTAATTAATTAATAAACGTTTATTACATAACGTGGGAAAGGGCGATATGTGATGATGATGATATTTATTATGCATCCAAATAATAACAATATATCAAATGGAGAAACGTGATATATCCTTGTTGGTGTAAGTTAATAACATAGTGCTGTATTAAAACAACTATTTTAAATTTGATCTAAAGACTTAATCATCTGAGAATTTAGGACTGTGACCGCTTATCTTCATTCCAAATTAACATTTGAAATTTAATTTTAATTCAAATTTTCAATCATCGTCCAAGAAAATAAAATTTATCAACTGTATTGAGGTTTACAACGTGAGACCAATAAATTAGTTCTAAGTAAGGCAAGACTTTGGAATACTTACAGGTCTCGATATCAGCTCCAGCCAGTTTACCGGAGGGTCCGAAGTGGATACGGATGAATTTACCCTGGGGAAGAAAGAAAATACCACTTATAACACCACAAATAACAAGGTGATTTTTACAAAAACAGAGTGTGTGTCTGTTGTTTCTACACTATGGTGTACAATAAATAATTTCCATTCATTCATTCTCTTACAAACGATTTGGGAATCCAGCTCTTCGATACTATTAATTATCGAAAGCAAGAGATAATATATCAGCGAAAAGGATTCTTCGGTATTGGTTTATCAAAATAATGCTAATGCAAATAATGATGGGTCAACCATCGAAGAAAATTTTAAGTTCTTCTTGATTCAAGATTGTTATATTGAAATGAGGTAAGTAAAACATAACTTTAACTTTAATCTAAGAAGATATTTAGGTCTTATATCAATTATAAGCATGTGAAACATACTTTAAAAATGTGGATAAAATTATTTCCTTAGCATGTAATCATAAAAAATAAAAATGTACTTACGAAACGGGAAGAGTTGTCGTTACGCACAGTCTTGGCGTTACCAAAGGCTTCAAGAACAGGGTTAGTCTGCACGACCTGGTCCTCAAGGGATCCCTTCTTCTCCGCGTCAGGGTCCTTCTTGGTGGAGGCACCGACGGTGGCGAAGTACGCAATTACCTTCTTCGTGTTCTCAGTCTTTCCGGCACCAGACTCTCCGCTGGAAGGTAGAAGTGTTTTTATTAAAACATTATACGGGAGTTCGTGTCCTTCATTTTACAAGATTTTTCTTTCTCTGAACGTTTTAGTTTATTATTTAGTTATTATTGATTTAGTTTTTTATGTGGATTATTTTTATCAACTATAGCTTTTTTAGTATGTACTCAATATGACAAATTAAGATCATTATTAGATTTTCGTTCTCAGCTTTTTCTAATGACATCCAAGTTGGAAATATGTCTTTTTCTTTCCATTGGAAAACAGATTCAAATATATCACAGCTCATAAAACAATATACATACGTAATCAACATAGATTGATTCTCGTGGTTGGTCAACATGTTGACGTAAGCTCCGTCGGAGATGGCGAAGATGTGAGGGGGCACCTCCGAACGACGCTTGCCTCTGTACAGCCTGGCGCATCGTGTGGTGTACACCGGGAACCTCTTGTAGGGGTTGATAGCCACACAGAAGAGACCGGAGTACGTCTGTTGAGTCAATGAACGTATTATAGAGAGGTTGGTGAAAGTGGAAAGGGTAAGGAAACTTGTAATGTCCGTTTGTGAGGTGTGAAAACAGTAAGGATGATTGGAGTGTCTGGAATAATGAGATTGGACAATAGGGCGGGAAAATAAAAATTGGAGTGTTTTATGGATCAAAGGACATTGCCTATACCTATACCTACATGTGAACTAGTTAAGATAAAGAAGATTATGATAGTGATTTAGGGTATAGAAAGATTTATGGTTATGTTAATATGCACAGGTAAAGGTACCTATGGCACATTTTGTACTTTAACACTCCTTAACCTCTTTTTAAACATTGGCCTGATGGCCAATATCATGTTTTATCAGATTGTGGGTCCTTACCCATCCTTATGGGTTATATAAAATATAATAATAAAATAATAAAAATGGGTTTTCTTGAAAACTGTCAACATACATTTATAATAACAATATTTTGATTTATTTTTATCTTTGTTAAATGTATGTAGTAAACCCGTAATTATTTAATTTGTCTCAACCAATTAATCTAGTTTTACGTGAAAAATGGACACACGGAATTGGAAAATAAGAATAAAGAGTAAAAGAGAAACATGTATTCTCAAAGCGAAAAGGGGGAAAAGAAAAAAGTTTTGTACACAGGCAAGCAAAATGCAAACAGGCATTTTGTAAAGAATGATGAATAAACTTACAAACTAATTAAAATCACACAAACCAACACAGAGGGAGTATTGTATCGATACTTTTGACCACTGTGTTTTTCAAAAATATTTGACAAAACTTCTTGCTTATAAAATTCAGAGGATTTTTTAAAATTATATATAGAAATAGAAACAAAGAGGTTAGGAAAACCATAGAAAAAAATCACAATAAGTTTTGTCAAATAAGTAAATAGTTTCTTATAGTTATTTGAAAATAGAATCCTGAAGAAAAACAAATCGCAGAAAGTAGAGCGGGGTATTGTAATGATACCTTTTTGCTCTGCAACAAAAAAACAAGGAGAGTACTTCCTGTTTCCGTTCTTTGGAAGTAAACACAACACAAACTAATCTAAAACCAGTAAAAACCGTTCTAAAAGATCAACAATTGAAAAAGATAAACGAAATAAATCCTCTGGACGTCGCCGGGTCCTTTGCACCGTCTTGTCCTATGTAGAAGGGTTCAAGATCGGCTCCAAGGAAAAATCCTGTTTAGTCACAAGAAGGATATGGAAAACGGATCAATAGACACATTTTCTCAATGACTGGTCTCACTACATTGACCTTTTGATAATGTTAATTAATAAAACGTTGATTTCTAGCCATGAGTTTAAAACACAATTAAATTTTGAATCACTGCCCAAAATTTCGGCCAATTAGTCTATAGACGGAGAAACTTCTTGATGGATCGGTACAGAAATATCTAAATGATAAATAAAATGCACTGAAATAGCCACCGCTGGCATGCCAATGGTCTATTAATACCCGAATGAGATATTAATCCAAGATGAATTGCGCCGTTCACGGACTGCTATTGCACTTTAGTACTTGGTGTGTATCCAATAGCATCGAGAAATGTGCCTAGAGTGTTGAGAGATAGGGGAGGTGAGCTCATGCAGGGCACTCAGCAAGGCCGGAACTCTGCGCCCGCCGACTTACGTAAATAAGCTGATGGTAATATCTCTGCTTCAAGTTATACAAAACTGAAGCGTCGTTGAGGTATGTCAAGTTGGACATGTCCTCGCATTTCTCGTACTTAGGTGGGTTGACTTGACCTACTAGGTCCTTCTTGAAGTCTTTTGTCTGCGGGAAAGATGTTTACATTAGAGTTAGGTAGTGGTAAAGGCGCTTTGGCGCCTACTTACGTAGATAAGTCTCGCATAGTATCGTTGCCGGAGGTTGTGCAGCACGGCAGCGTCGTTAAGGTACGTCAAGTCGGCCATGTCTTCGACTTTCTCGAATTTCGGAGGGTTCACTTGTGAGATGAGTTCCTTTTTTAAGGTCTTTTCCTGCTCATTCAAGATATACGTTTAATAACTGGCCAAGTTACATTACAAAAATAAACAATCATTATACTTGATTGGTTAGAAGTTGAAGTTCATTGTTCTTAATCAATACCTTTTATATGCCTTCCAAAATTATCGCTTAGTATCGATAAATCAAAACTACCCATTTCATCAAATTCTGTACACTTGCAATATTTACAAATAATCTATTAAATGAATGATTAAAGTTATCAAACCATTCTAAAAAAGCTAGCGCGTACCTAGCGAAAAATTTTATTAATCCTTATCAGCCGTTTCTTCGTGTCATCCATTATAAAAAAACCAGCTAAATGTCATTATAATCATCATCAGCAGCATCATCATAGTCCGCAGCTGGCTCAGGCCCACGTTCACAAACATGTTATCAAGAAGCAATAATTTACCTCGCCTCCGGGAAGGATGACGGTCACGAGGTCACCCTTGGTGGCCTTGATCTCGCCCTGCAGGAAGCCCTCCTTCTCGTCAGGCACCCAGCATGCCTTCTTGCCATCGTAGGGTTTGCTCTGGTCCGCACGCTTCGTCTCCAGGGAGACGAACAGGTACGGGGTCGGATCGGGGTCATCCCCTACTTGGGCAACGACCTTCGGCATTTTCGGAGGGCTAACGAGACTTTTGGGCTAGTCGAGACACGAGAACGTTGCCCTTGAGCCTTCCTGCAAGAACACCGGTGGTCAGAGTCGCGCGGAGTGAGTGGCGGCGCTGCGCGTGCGCGTGCTATTTGCGGGTGTAACCCGAGTCGCGCCGCCCGGGAACGCTGCCAGTTTGCGTAATACTCTATGCTCGCGTTTTTATTAGCTATCCCGAACGGCGAGGCCCTTCGCGGATGTTACGTCACGGATGCCTGGACGCTGGACGCGCGCCAACCGATTACCGTGCCTGGATTGTTTATTGTCTTTTATGGTGCTGGTTGATGGGTCAGTGGGGTTGACTGTTCACTTGCTTTATTTATACGCTTCGACTTAGTTGAATTTACTACTATTTGTTCAAATTAAAGTTGCTTTGATTTAAAATACACTTTAACGTTTGCTTTATTTCAATTGATTCAGTTTCAGCATTCAATTCACTTCTGTTAACTGTGATTGTAATTCAAGTTTCCAATTAACTAAAAAATTTAACTTTCCAATTAAAAGTTTGAATGATTTTTTTTCCAATATCTAAAATATTTAAACTTTCTCCAACTGGAATTTGTTTTTAAATTGACACTTCAGCAACTGACAAACATTGAATTGACCACTTGCATTTAATTTAAGTTCAAAGCTAGCATTACCAGTCGATCCAACCACCAGTGCGCTCAGCAAGCAACTGTTCCAATGAACCATTAACCAAACACCAGGAAGCTCACACTCCGAGCTGACACTTCACAATCAATCCAATCACGATAGCGGTGACGTCACTATGCACTCGCGGGTTGCACTCGCAATGAACCGCACGCGCCGTGCGTGCGTACTCACGTTTGAAGCCGTTCTGACCGGCGGCGGGGCGCTAAGTTTCTTTTTATACTCGCAATACGATACCATCGCGCCCGATCACCCCATTTTAGGCGGATGCCAGCCGGGCGCAGCTACACTTTCAGCCGAGCTTAGCTTTCACTAGGCCGGCGCGCGCGCAACCGCCGCATACAAATTCAAAAATCAAAAAATTAAATTCATGCCTTCCAGCTTTCAGAGAAAGCAGCTTCCAGACGCTTGTTTACAAAATAAAACCTGGAACGAGCTCTGGATACCGTTATTGTAATTGAAATGGCCGATGTGAAGTAAGTTTACGTTAGCTGGATGTTTGATCTGATCGAGTGATTGATGAAAAGCCTCATTTTATTACAGCTCGTTTCCTCGAGTATTTTAATCATAAAACTAAATGAACTGTTCCTTAATCAATGAATAGGAAACGATCACTTTTATTCAGTAAATATTGGAGTATGCAGCTGTCGTCCGTTCTTCAAAATATTAATTATGTTTATGTGTTTTAAATGTAGCCCCGGCCGTCCAAATTATTAATAACAGTCAAAAAGTTTATTTATATGTTCCAGTTTTATGATGACCCATCTTTCGTGGAAGATTGTTATTTTTGTTTATTCATTTTTCATGTTGAAGGAGTTATTGATTACTCATTAACGAAGGTTTTCCAGACACCTTGTTATTCTATTAAAGAAGTAACAGCAATATTTAATATTACATTTAGTACAACGGCGTAGACGGTAAGTGTAGACCTCCGCTACGCCAGGGTCTACGAAATGCATTTTTTCTTAAAACTTTAAAATACATTGAATACAATGAAGTAGATTAGAGACTAGCTTCTGAGCATGGTTTTGCTGTCGTGCTACGCTGACTAAAAAGTAGCTTTTAAGTTCTTAATAACAATTTATTTAAATATTTTGAAACTAAAAGGAATAAGGCGTAATACATTTTTATCTTACTAAAAATAATATGACTAAATTACCTTACGTGCAATATAAATTTAATTACTTTATGCTTTTACTAAGGATAATTGTAACAATAGGCAAATTCCGAAATTGAGTGGGTGGGCATATATTTACCACATGAACGTAGATAGGTATCTAGACAAAAAATGTAAAAAATATTTGATCACTGGTCATCGTAGTGCGGGGGGTACTACGAATTCCTGTGTTGCGGGAGGCTAGTTTCTTCCTTGTTTAGTTCTAGATTTGAATTATTTATTCTCTGTCTCTACAAGATGTAAGCATTTCAGCTCAATCTATTAAGACGGGTTTATGCCCATAATTCCTACACCAGGCAAGTGGGATAACCGTTGTAAACGAGTTCTTGAGTGGATACCGCGGCTCGGCAAACGTAGGACGCACTTTGGCCAGGAGGAGTGACGATCTGCGAAAGACTGTTGGTAGAAACTGGATGCGTCGAGTGGAAAATAGGCTGATGATGATAATTATGATGAATTTCTATATCACTTATCCAATAAAATAGTTAATGCACACCTCATATGTTTCCATAACACTCATGTTTAAAGATCGGGTTCGTCTCATAATTTCATTAGTCTTCGCAACTATCAAAACATGTCAAATAACCTGAGAATGTCTATAAATTTCTTTCAAGATTTTGGTGACTTTATTTATGATTTATTGGTTGTGAATGTACGTTAAAAATATTTATTTATTTTATGAAATACAGTGTAGGAGCAAAAAAAAAACTAAACTAACTTACATTGTATTCGAATTTTGTCAGCAAAAAAATAAAAACCTAGTAGAGTTTCTGTCAATTCTTCCCTGTTTGGTCGCGTTACAAATTGGTTAAATTAAAAACATTGACGATTCAAAGTGTACTGTAATATTCCTACTGAATAATAATATTTTACTTTCCACATCCACATCCACATCAGCCTATATCAGTCCACTGCTGGACATAGGCTTCCCCTAATAAAGGGGGATATACCCATAATCCCCACGCTGGGCATGCGGGTTGGGGATAGCAGGGCACAGCTTCTCTCTCTCTCTTATTTTACTTTACTTTAGTTTAAATGGTGTTACAATATGTATGTATTCACAAAAAATAACTGTATACATGTAGTTTAACAATCATGTGGTTCCCATAATACAAACTCTGCTTAGTTTGGGGCTACATGATGCTGTGTGATTACGTCCCGCATTATTTATTTATTTATTAATAAAATTGTTAGTGCCAGTAAACAAAATGAATTAGGACTAAGTACAAAATAAACACAAACCTAAATCTTACGTCAATTATAGGTGCCAACTTCATGCTTCATGAAACATTTGCTCGGTTTCTATAGCAATTCATCATCATCATTATCATTCACAGCCTGACTTCACCTACTGCTGGGTACAGAAGCCTCATTTATGAACTCATTTGCACACTGAAATAATAAGTACCGGTCCTGTTTTTACAAAACCTTGACAGTTTGTCGATTGAAGTTCTTTGAATTTCGGCAGATGAGATGTCATTGTTTACTAGTAAAAGCTTTATTCAACTAGTGCCATTCACCACGATCCTGTGCTAGTCTAACCCACGTACAACCGCGACTTTGACAATGTCGTCGTGTGTCAAAGATGGGCATCTTGCGGCCGGACGACCCACACTCCTAAAGCCATCCCTAGGCCACCACTTCCTAACTATCCTACACCACCAGTCATTACCTCGTTTCGCTTTGGGTCCTGTCCTGCTCCATTTCAGTTCGATAAAGCGATTTCCGTCCTAGACGTTTAAGTTAAACAATAACTTGGTATATTATCATTATTTCGAAACATGTACCTACATAAATAGCACTTCGTTAATTTCTGATTTTGTTGTTCTTTGTAAAGCATTCAATGGTTTGTTTCTAACTAGAAGTAAATTAGCAATTTGTTAAAGTTTTAAACTATGTATTTATTGTTTATCTTCCAAAAATAAATAAAACTCAAATCGAGCTGATTGACTGACTGATTGACAATCAACGCGCATTCCAAACCAACCGTACGTCCTTGAGACTTGAAATTTCAAGGGAAATTTCAATTTCAAATATAAATTTCCTTGCAAAGTTAAGGGGAGAAAGAATTTCCTGAAGTAGCATTTGAAGGGACGCGGGCGGGGGGAAATTATCAGATCAAAAAATTAAAATAACTGATAATAAATAGAAAATAAAACACTTCAACTTCACTTCATATGTTGATATTTAAGGCTGCTAGCGTTCTTATTTAATAAAATAAATAGTCAGTTATATGCCACAATCTGTGTAATAACCGTGATTTCTGCCTTTTTCCACTAAATAAAAAATACAGTTGAAAAAATCCATGAAAATAAGCGTTTTATTTTTTTAATTATTTTACAGATTGTGGTTTGTAGCTGACTATTTGTCTTATCGAAAAGGAACGCTAGTGCCTTAAATATCAACATATTAAAGTGTTTTATTTTCTATTTATTATCAGTTATTTTAATTTTTTGTTCTGATATTAAAGCCAAAAACTGACGATAAAAAATGTGTATACCTACACTAACTTCCGCTCGCGGTTTTACTCGCGTGGTACCGTAATAAAAAGTGGTGTGTAGTCCATCTATATGTTAATCCAAGTCATAAACTATCTACATTCCAAGTTTTATCCATATTCATTCGGCCGTTACGAAGTCGAATGGGAACAAACACACAAACTTTCGCATTTTAATATAAGTGTGATATACATATCACACTTATATTAAAATGCGAAAGTTTGTGCTGCTAAAAATTGTTAATGTTTAATTTACATAATAATACTTTATTCCCTGGTATACATACCAGGGAATAAAGTATTATTATGTAAATTAAACATTACATTCACATTCTAACCAAGACTCATCCCATATGATGGTGATGTGACTGCTCTTAAAATAATGACCTATTTTTAGCAGCTGGAGTTAAATAGATGTGATTCACTGGATAAGCACGTAATGTGCATGTGTGAGTGTCTCACTACTTAGCTATGATTTACTACTACCTAAGATTTATGTATTCTATGGGACGCCCTCCAGCGAGGTGGAGTGACGATTTGCGTAAGGCTGCTGGTAGAAGCTGGATGCGTCGAGCTCAGAACAGGACGCAATGGCGCTTGTAGGAGGCCTATGTCCAGCAGTGGACTGCTATAGGCTGATGATGATGATAATGATGATTGAAACGTGATACAATACAAATCATTTACTGCTTTCACATGGTGTTAAAATGTATATATATATTACAGGTTATAAGTATCTCACATGCACCCTGTCTTAGGGTATAGCAATTTGGTAGGCAGACCGAGGCTTTCTATATAGTTAGGCCTAGATAACAACTTGTCATTGCGTTGAATAATAAATATTTTTAAAGATAAGTAATTATTAAATGAGAATGCTGTCAATGATTGAAAATCATTATACGAGTAGGCGTGTAACTATAGCTAGTTGTTTTTATAATAATTTGATTATGTAGGTACTCATAGTAGTCAATAAAGTCACAGCGGATCTATGTCACTCAGAAGCCGGCTTTTGACTATGAGATATATTAAATCTTGAGATATAATATTTTAACGCTCATCATACATTTTGAACGACACACCTCCCCGGACACCGCACCTCCCCCTGCTTCGCATTGAGTTTGAAGTTTCAAATGCTCACGTGTAAAGATGTAATAACATTACATCCCATAGTTCAAAGCCGCTTAAAGTCAGGCACAGCAAACGATCCGACCAATCCTAGTACAATCTGATCCAAACATAGTAACTACGGCGCAACTACGAACGATCATTCGCATTCAACTTCAGAGAGACATAGACACGTTGTGTTGTGACTATTGTACCTCCCTGTAGACGACCTCTGTGGCGTAGTGGTTGAAGGTTCGCCGGAGACGCAGGAGGTTGTGGGTTTCTATTCCCGCTGCATGACTACCTCTGTGACGTAGTGGGCGAAAGCCCGTCTGAAATGCAGAAGGTTGCAAGTTCCATTCCCGCCGCGAGACTGTTTGTATGATCTGTAAATATTTGTCGCGGCGGGATAATTATTAATATATTATATTTATAAATAAAATAAAATAAATAATAAATAATGCTGGACTATCACACAGCATCATGTAGCCCCAAATCAGAGCTTGTGTTATGGGAACCACATGATTGATATATTGTATATATATTTTTTTCTAAATACATACATATCATACATCCCAGACCCGAGACAAATATCTGCAGAACATGCAAAAATTTGTCCCGCGGCGGGAATAGAAACCCGCAACCGCTTCGCCACAGAGGTCGTTTATTTACGAAACAAAACCAAAATCAAAATCTAAATAAGTTTATTTAATAAGCACAGTACAATTTGTTTTTTTTTTATTTAAATTTACAGCAATTCATAACGCGACCAAACAGAGAAGAATTGGCAAGAAACTCTGCTTGGCTTATTTATTTATTTATTTATTTAATAGGTACGCCAACAGCTTAAATATCAATACATTGTAGAGTTACACTGACAAAGTTTTCATTCTGATATAGAAACCAATTACAGGCGGACAATACAAATACAGGAATACAAGGAAAATACAGGCTTATATTTTAAATAAGTAATATGGTTCCTATAATACATGTACACGTTACCTCTGCAAGCATGGCGTGTTAGTATACAACATTATTTACTTACTACTATTGGGTGCCCCGTATCTTTATTCGCGTAAGCTTCCATTACATCCATCCCTCTTACTCTCAAACAAATAATATGGTGTTGAGGGCACAGCTTCTCGAACCGCCGACACTGCTGCCCCCGGGTGGCTTGCAGCCCTGCAGAGGATTTATCCGTGCCGGTGTTAAGCTGCACTCTGCCATGATCAGCCGGCCGCCAAACCATTTGTTATTATTAAGAGTGCACGATGCATGTGTTGTTGGAATCCCACACACATACCAGCCTATATCAGTCCACTGCTGGACATAGGCCTCCCCTAAAGGGGGATATGCCCGTAATCCCCACGCTGGGCATGCGGGTTGGGGATCGCAGGGCACAGCTTCTCGCACCACCGACGCTGCTGCCCGTCAGTGGCCAGGGGATTTAGCTGTGCCGATGTAGGCTGTGCTATGCCGCAATCAGCCGGCCGCCAGAGCCCCGTTCGTTGTTTAGCAGGATGCACCACGTGCAGGTGAGGTTGGCTTGGGTTCCGAAGATGGGGGTTGGAATCCCATAGCACCTTATAAGCTATAGTGAAGTAGTTATGTCTGTTGATTGATACAATCACAACAAACACTCATTCATACAATTTTCCTTGGTACTGTATTACGCAGAGCTATTATCGTATGACAAAGTTCTTTGATCTTTTGGCGAACACACTCGGAAGTAGTGAATGTTATTTCGAACCAAATAAGGACTGATCATGTGGATAGTCTGTATGCCACGAAGGGAGATAGATAGATAGATAACACCTCATTTAAACGAGGAAAAGTAAAGATTTCTCGGTGCTGTTCGCATCTGGATTATATACGCCAAGTGCTTCTGTGGGGATTCCAATCAAAGTAGGGTAAAAATTTAAAAAAAATTTAGGCTGAAGGTAGAAAAGTTTTAGAATATATAAGTTATTGGCTTAGCAGTTATGGCTTCGCTCTCGTTATACAGGAATAAAAAGCCTATGTGTTAATCCAGATCTTATACTATGTTTATTCCAAGTTTCAGCCATATGAGTGAAGTGACCAGAAACATACTCACACACACAAACTTTTGCATTTATTATATTATATATAGCGTAATTAGCTTTTTTCCGCGGCAACTCTCGCGTTTTGTATGGAAAATTTCGAGAAAATTGATTTATAATTACATACATGTTAGTATTTTTTCTGAAACTACAAATCCTATTCCCCTAAAATGTTGTGGGGAGAATTGGACAACATTGTGAAAAGTATTCATAGCTTTTATTTAAAAAAGAAGAGTAACACAAAAACGCATTGCAGCGACACTTTGTTTATAAGTTTAATGTTTTGGGGATGAATTTCCCCAAAAGTAGTATTTACAGAATTTTCATTTTTGCAATAATGTTACGTTCGGAATATAAATTACATTTGTATAAAATATGTTAAATTAAAAATAAATGAAGGCACTAAATAAAATAGAGTGAATAAAAACGCCTCTTTAATATGTAAGGAGCTATTCGTTATTTTTCTATCCCTATGGAGGCTATATTCCATATGTTCCTTGCATAGTTAAGTTAAGTTAGTTAAGGGTGTAAATATATCCTAAAATTCAGCCCCATCGCGCTCGTAGCGATACTTACTTTGGTATTCTTAGCCAATCATCTGAGCTAAGCAACACTCCGCATAGTTACTTCTTGGATGAGTGACCGTTGAGCCGCATTTAGATCTGAGCGCTTTCGTGCTTCAGAATTCACAAATTAAGGTGTTGGTCCCTGCTTTTTCAGTAGTTAAACCATGTCAGAGGCCTGAAGGCCAGAGTTGGCCACTAGCTCATACTTAGAAGAAGAAGAAGAAGCCCGGACAGGGTGTAGCGGGGGAGAACCTCTCGGCCGAAGATGTCGCGGGACGCCCTGTAGTTTATTTATAAGACACCGCCAAAGCAATGTTTTACTATCGCTAGATTTTGCGCGAATCTACAAAGATATTTATAAATAAATACTTTGGCCTCTAGCAACTAATAAATGAACATTTCGGTACCTGTTTGTGTTAATTAAATGGGTATTCAAATATTGTGATGTATATCTGAGACTTGAAGAAAATGACTAATATAGTTTAATGATGTATCTATTTTACTTACCAAAGATTATTATTACACTGAATAAACACCATTCAATATATTCAGTTACTAACATATCAAATAAATGTTATTATAGCGCTCGTAGTTTGGAGTGTAAGGGGTTCCAACCACCATCTTCGGAACCCATGCCAACCTCACCTGGTGCATCCTCCTATCTAAAGAACGGGGCTGTGTCGGCGGCTGACTGCGGCATAGCGCAGCCTAACACTAGTACAGCTAAATCTTCTGGCCACCGACAAGCATCAGCCCAGCGTGGGGATTATAGGCATATCCCCATTTATTAGGGGAGGCCTATGTCCAGTAGACTGATATAGGCTGGTGTGTGGTATGGCTCGTGGTCGAGATATGTTCTTAGTAGATATGATTACTTCCATGCTTCGGAATCAATACGGGATTTACCAGCCGCTAAGCAATATCGGAGGCCTTTGGGGGCCTAAAAACTCCGTTATCAGAGTTGGTCACTAGCTCACAATATGAAAATAAAGGAATAATCGAAACAGTTTAAGCAGGTTAAAGCCTACGAAAATATGTTTTAAAGATTAATCGGCGAGGGGTGTTTGTCTATACAAACGTATCCCCAAATGCCTAAATTTCATTTATACTTTAAACGAGTACCTAGGTTATTATTATTTATCTTCAAGGTCAAGTGACAATCAAGCTATGTAGTGGCCTCCCTGCCGATGTTTTCTCCAGAGACTATTATATGCAACGTTTCAAAGAGGGCGTTTTTAAATTTTTTAAAAGGGTCAGCAACGCGTATTTTACCTCTCACAGGGGAACCTGTCTATTTAAATGCCTGACTGTTGTCAGTCACTGATATATTATAGTCATCACTAAGTATAAAACAGAATGTACCAAAAATCATGATTTAATGCAATATTAATGGTAATCTCATCTATGCCTGATGAATGGTATTGGAAAATCTATGAAGATCTCATCCCTGGCTGGTCGCCAGTCAGTCTGTTACCTTCATTCATTTCTGGACCTGGATCTGCGTCAGCCACTTGATCAAAAGTACTCAATATTAACTTTGCCTTATTATGTTATCGGTAAAATAATACCTAGCCTGGTACCGACATTGGAATCTCTCTTATGTCGTGAGTATAAGCATAAAAGATATTTTTCTACTATTATGTTTTTATAGGGCGTATAAAATTGAATTTGGTTTGCTATCATAACACTGTTTTAATAATCGCGTAAATATTTTTAAATATTAAAGCGTAACAATAATAATCGCCCTTTTAAAAAAAAATGCTGAGATAACGTATACATTTATTATTATATATCTTATCTTCAAAATGACTATGCAGCTTTGACGTATCTTAAGCAGGTAAAAATTAATATGTATCTTTTTTATTAATAACACTGTATAATTTATGGTACTTATTTTGGTAGTAATACGATATTATGCATATCATTAAAGGTACCCACGGTGTAATTTCATAAGATTGGATGATGAGTTAAAGAAACAGATGTGGAACACAGCTTTATATGTCTAACTAACTCTCTGCATAAAGTGAGATTGAGATGTATTTTTTGCAATTAGGCTAGTAATTTTTAACGTAATACGTTTATACTAAACTAAAAAAAACTGACAAAAATTAAGACAGTCACCACATGGTAGTGCCCATAATGCTCGCTGTATTATAAGGGCTATGTTTCAACGGGACACCAACGCAACCAGTCGACGCTACCACCAAAATGCTCCAGCCTATAGAGAGTTACTCATCTCGTGTCCGTTTGGGTAAAACAAAAACAAAATGTATACAGCTCTATAGAGAGTTACTCAGCTCTCTATAGAGCTGTATACATTTTGTTGGTAGCAGGATGTTTATGGCCTGAGGACTGAGGCATGAGCCCCAAGTTGATGGATATAGAGCGAACTCCAATTCAAATTCATCCTTGAGATAGATTTAGGGCTATATTTCACCGGGACACCATGGCGTTGTCACCATTCGCCGCTACCAACAAAATGTATGGTGGTAAACGGACACCTCAGGCCATTAATGCCTATGATTTTACCACCACCCACACTCTTAAGAATAAATAAATAATGCGGGACGTAATCACACAGCATCATGTAGCCCCAATGAATGGAGCAACATCCTTCACGGAAATAGCCATGGTGGCAGTTCTTCCCGGACGAGCCCTTGACTCTTTAAGGTAGGTAATATTTATTGGACTTCCATAAATGCATGTTGTTCAATTCTCTTCAATATTTAGTGAGTCAAAATTTACTTTCTCACGCAGTTCAATCATCTAGATTAGATGTAAAGCTATCAAACTATTGATCACTAAAACAAACTTTGAACTTCGAAAGCGCAAATTTTAAAGCATAGCTCTAAATCTTTATAGACTTTAATACCTCGATAAAATCAGTAATAGCATCCATACTGAAATACACAAACAAAAAGAAATGTAGTTATATTACATACTTCCTAAACTAAAATTATCTAATAATAGACAGACAGATAGATCTAACACTTGATTGATCACCACATTCATACAAGGAAATAAAAAACCACGTTGGTTAAGCAAAACTCCGCCTGGTAACTACTTGTATGGGTGACCGTTTATGGGCATTTGGATTTGAGTGCTTCTATGCTTCAGAAGGCACGTCAAGATGTTGGTCCCAGCTTTTTCAATCTTTAAACTATATCGGTGTTTCAAAATCCTATGGCAAAAGTATTTCCAGATTGTTCCGCAAGAAGGTCCGACTGTTCCGTCGGGAGGTACATAAATTAATAAATAATAGCAGTTCGTACCCGGCGTTGCTCGAGTATAAAAACTTTTCGGGAGAATAATGCCTTTCCTGATAATAACGAATACAAAGCCGAATCGGTTGAGCCTTTTCTATGTGATGATTTTCATACATGGGGTAATTGATTTTTATACAGAAGTCTCACAGCTTTTGAAGTATGACCTGGGAATTTAATTATAAACTAGTATACGGTATGGGGTATACTACCCATTTCATTTCAACTCATAGAATAATCAATATCTTTGAAGTCTTTTTTCTAAATTAATCTAGTTATTAATTTATTTTCCCCTAACAAAAAAATATTTTTCTGAATCGGTTCATACAAGACAGAGTTTGCGGTAATAAAAAAAAATACAACCTAAATAAAAACCTCCTTCTTTTTTGAAGTCGGTTAATAAAGTAATGGAAGTGGCAAGAATGAATTCGTGAAGTCTGAGAACGATTCACATAAATGTGTTGTCAAAGAAGAGAGCAGTTTTTGCGAAATGGAAATCTTTATAGGAACTTTCGAAACTTGTATTTCTAGAACATTCCCGACATGTTCTAGAATTGTTTACTTTGTCATTTATAGCAATATGGCTACCCACAACGTTTGATAGTAATTAACGCCGCCAACATTGAATCGACAGGAATGCAATCTGTGATCGCCAAATGACATGCTAATGAGAGCGCTAAGAGAAGTTATTATTTCATGGCAATTGAGTTTTAAATCTTACTCTCCTGCTTAGGTAGATACCTAATTGTTTTTTATACATATTTATAAAAAACGTACGCTAAAAATAATCAAAATCTAGCCTTATGTTAGGCTAATTAGTAAGGTCAAATTTACATTCTTTAGTTTTATAGTAGATGTCGAAGATTTAAGATATAAATATAAAAGAAGACCCCATCATCATGTGGGATATATAGCCAGGAAGAGAGAGAGAGAGAGAGAGTTTTATAGTATAAATTATTACTAAGATTGAACACTTTCTTGTGACTTTGTTCTTGAGTCAATAATGCAATTTTTACAAATATTTACACTATACTAGCTCAAAAGGCTTAGTTTTTTTCAGTTGTCTCATTATTTCTGTGTGCTCTATGAGCTGAATGGCCTCAACGTTCAAGTGATGGTGAAGTGAGTTTCTGCATTTTTGAATCACTTAATGTTTATGTCCCGGTAGAGGTCATCATGTGTATGGCGAGGTGGAGGTGATACAGATAGATCAGTCCACTGTTGGACATAGACCTCCCCTAATAAGAAATGGTATAATCCCCACGCTGGGCATGCGGGTTGGGGATCGCAGAGCATAGCTTCTCGCACCGCTGACGCTGCTGCCCGTCGGCTGACAGGGGATTAAGCTGTGCCGCTATTCCGCAATGCCGGCCGCTAGAGCAACTGTTTCTAACAAACAGCATCACGACTTTTTGCTTAGATAACAGGTGCATTTATAATACGAATTACATTTACTACTTACCTTTATCTTCCTAGGATGTTACAATTGATCTACTTACTTATAGATATTTCGTTCATTCTTTTTGTGATACAGTTTTGTGGTGTCTTCACTATCGCATATTGTCACTCTCTCCGCTGAGGAAAGAAAGTAAAGCCGACTTTTGACTATGGAATATATCCTATATATTATTATCTTGATATATAATATTTTATCACTCATCATACATTTTATAAAAGACACGCCCTCGGACACCGCGCCTCGCCCTCAGTTTGAATGGTGACATTCGTGTGCAGAAGTGTCAAAGATGACGTGTAATATATAGCTCAAGAGGATACATTACATCACATAGTCAAAAGCCTGCTTATAGGTATCTTCCCCGAAATATCCGAAAGTTACAGTTACAGTTTACAGTTAGATTAAGTCAGCTGTTTTCTGGCAAAAAACAAGTTTTTATTTTCCGCAAACTAAAATAAACATCACGGCGTCAAATGAACAATCGGACATTCTTGGCAGCGAGGGTCGAACTCGCGTGTTTGGCGCACGTTTTGAACGCGCTCCTTGAGTTACGTGGGCGAGACTTTTGATGCTTACCGTATTTCACGAGATCGATTACTGATAACTAATAACTTTTGAAAGCTCATCTTCAGCCTGTATCTGTCCGCTGCTGGACATAGGCCTCTCCTAAAAAACGCCACAGAGCAGCTTGGAAATCGCCACTTATTTTTCTCGCTAGCTAGCTTTACCCGCAGCTAACCAACTGGTTATTACGTAAAAATGTACGATAGCTATGCCTCAGCAAACGCTACGCGTTCGATCAGAGATTTAAATTCTTCTGATAACACCAACACAATGTTTCTACTAGTTTACGCCCGCGGCTCTACACCCTTGGAACCCAATTTCCAATTTTCATTTTTTTTGTACATTTTCCATGGAGTTCGCTCCCATAATAGGAGTTTAAGTGGCCTTTAGCAAGTCCAAGTTATAAGTATTTTAGTTGGTTCTAAATATAATAAGATTGTGTAAATATTTTAAATGTATTAAAATGGTTCACTGCACATGTTGATTACCACTGTGAGTGCAGTAAACAATTGAAAAATAAATAAAATAAAATAAGTAACATTGCTGTACTTATGCCTCCCCCAATGAGTGCCATTGCACCTGCAGTAAACCATTGTCCAAGGACAAGGACGTCAAGACGCATCCTGTTGGTACAGCAGCCTTCCGCTGATCGCCAATGCATTCGGCAGTAAGGCGTTTTATATTATTTTTTTAGTTTTATAGTCTTCCTTAATAAAGGGGGATATGCCCATAATCCCCACGCTGGGCATGCGGGTTGGGGATAGCAGGGCAGAGCTTCTCGCACAACCGACGTTGCTGCCCGTCGGTGGCCAAGGGATTTAGCTGTGCCGATGTAGGCTGTACTATGCCGCAATCAGCCGGCCGCCAGAGCCCCGTTCGTTGTTTAGCAGTGTGCACCACGTGCAGGTGAGGTTGGCTTGGGTTCCGAAGATGGGTTTGGAACCTCATACACCCCGGAGGCCTTCGAGCGGCCTAAATACTACACACTAGACTTTATAAAAAAAAAGAAGATTATGTTCCTGGTAATACAGCGTCCTGGTACGTGAGTAAATGTTACCACTTGACGATGTGGTGTGAGTGATGGAAGGCTTAAGTTAGTGCTCTCGAATCATATGCAAAAATTCCAGCAGTTCCGTTTCATTTCCTTTACAGACTAAAAAAATCACCTAAAAACCTCTGCCGTTCCAAAGGTAATTACAGTAAATCAATCTCTGTCCGTCTACCTGTCTGTCTGTTTCTGTAATATTTCGTACTGATGACCTTGCTGATCCAACAGCTCTCCACAAAAATAAGTTTTATCAAGATCTGTGAATCATTTTCTATTTTCCTTTGAAATAACTCCGTCTCAAGGAAATATCAATGTTAAACATTGAATAACTTTGTTTTATTTTGCATAATTCGACATCACATTTGCTGGACTTATTATTTTTCATTTGAGGATCAGATTTTGGCAAGGAGTGAGTAGAGACACTCATCCAGATATATAAAACTGTATGAAGCTGACTGACTTAGACAAATACAATTGTGGGAGAGAGGTTGGATACCCTCCAACAGTCCTCCAGTTGGTTGGTTGGTTGGTTGGAGGGTAGTGCGGAAACCCATAGTTTCCGAGGAAAAAATAATTAATTTTGAGGTTAAGTATGGAAAAAGGAACGAGTTTATCCGGCTAAGAACTAAATTTGTCGACATAGCTCAGAGAATTAGCAAGCTGAAGTGGCAGTGGGCTGGCCATATCTGCCGAAGAACCGATAACCGATGGGGTAAACGAGCTCTTGAGTGGAGACCGCGGCTCGGCAAACGTAGTGTAGGACGCCCTCCGGCCAGGTGGGGTGACGATCTGCGAAAGGCTGCTGGTAGAAGCTGGATGCGTCGAGCTCAGGATAGGGCGCAATGGCGCTCATTAGGGGAGGCCTATGTCCAGCAGTGGACTGCGATAGGCTGATAATGATGATGATGGAAAAAAAAATATACGCCAAACACTCTATCGGGAGAAGGAGAGAGAGGGATATTTGGAAGTACTAGGGTGGGGAAACCCTGTGACCACTTTAAAAACCTAATAACGTACTGCCTATCTGTGTCAGTTCATACGAATGGATATTTGACTCCGGTATGGGCACTCGCCAGAACTCTCGCGAGGTCGCCCCTGAGTGACGCTTCGTCCACTAGTCCTTCGCTCCACTACGCTTCGCTCTTCTTGTCCTCACAGGCTAGCTCCACTCAGGATCTCCCACGCGAGCTTCTTGCTACGCATTTTTATATACACTTTTAGGGTAGGGACCATCAGGGGTAGGGGCAACTGGGTGTTCGGTTTTCACAGATGACGTTTTTCTGCTGCCCCTACAACAAATACTAAAAACAGAATGAAATAAATATTTAAGAGGGACTTCCCATACATGTATAGATATAATGGTACGGAACCCTTCTTGCGCGAGTCTAGCTCGCACTTGGCAGGTTTTTAGTTGTTATTTGTTGTTATAGTGACAACAGAAATACATCATCTGTGAAAATTTCAACTGTCTAGCTATCACGGTTCATGAGACGGGTCAGCTGGTATTTAAACATTGAAAATTTGATTTTAGCAGTTCCAGCTATCGATACTGTTATTATTTATCTCAATGGTTAGCAAAGAGTATAAATTCTTCCGTTTAATCCCGTGAATACCGCAGGTGAGTAAGGAAATTACAACAGGAGTGGAGAGCAGCATTATACCGATTATGAACCTGCCTGTTAAATAAATAAATAAGAAAAGATGTTCATTTTTCAAACACTATTATTTTGGGGCTGAAATAATATAAACTTTTTATAAAAAATAAACCGACTTCAAATAAATCACTTCTTACTTTTTGCCCTAAAGAATTTTGAAAATCGGTTCACAACTAACGGATATATTATAATTTCATTTATTTTACATATAACTTATTTTTGATGTAAAGAAAAGTTGCATTCACTTTTTTTTTATTGACTAGCGTTATCCAGGATTTGATCTAGCCTGAAAAAAACATCTTCATTATGTTGGGTACTTTCAGTTCAGGACCTTTGAAAGTGAGTACAGGTCCTTTGAGTGAGTCGGTTCCTTATTAGCAAGCGTGCTCGATCTTAGCACACATCTTCACTTGTTTCAGGTGTTATAGTGGTCAAACGCTTGAACTATTTTACGTAAAAATTGGTCCTATGAATATGGAATAATGCAATAGGTATCCATTGAGGTTAAATGATAAAAGATAAGTTTTAAGTGAACGTCCCGTTTTGTAATAACGAGAATTCTTGCGCAACATTATCTGAGCAGCGTACCCACTTGCGGGCAGCAAGTTGCAATACATGCATGATGAAGCAACAAGTTGCAATAAACGTTTGATTAAATACACTTACAACTTCCAAGTAACACAGTAATTTGTCAAGCACAGTCAAAGCGCCATGGCGACAATCGAACAAGCGATACGATCTAAATCGGTCGTCCGCCCTGCCGGCTATTTCAGCTAGACTATTAATAGCCACAAAGATCGCTACTAGATGTGGGTCGAGATTCCTTTTGCTTTTCTGCTCATTTGTTTGTTCGCACGTGCACACCTTGCATAATACACATCATATGATTATTATAATAACTTTGTTTTCTAGATGAATGCTTGTCTTAAGAATATTTGAACTTTTTATAACTTTTTTCTGTTCTCTCGACATCATAATTTTCTTTAATTTGAATATTTTCATGTGATTTTTATAAAAATTATGATGAGTTTTTATGCGGGTGTGTACGTGTGTTTTGTACAAGAGTTCAAAAGAAAGTGGAAGTCCTTTTTGTTGAGGATTATGCTAAATGTGTAACTGTATTAGTTCAGTTCAGTGGTGGGGTTGGCTGGTTGAAAAATGATGAATGCGAGATGTGCGAGTTCGATTTCTACCAAATGGATAAATTTTGTGTGACTTTTTTATTTCATGTCCGTGTGTTGTATCATAATGTGTCTTCACCTTATAAAATCCACTCACTGAGTTCTTTACATAGGTATCTTCCTATTAGCTATAGATTTAACCATGCTTGGGCGTAGGGCGAAGGACGAAGGTCCAGAGACGCTTTAGGTTACGGTTTCGATTTCCATCACGGGACAAATGTTAGTATGATCTGCAAATATCTAGTTTTGGCACTTTCCCTCCAGGCCTCATTAACTTCTTGGTATAACCATGTCAGGTTACCTATGCAATAAAGAGCATAATCGGAAAAATGAGATGAAGCACTGTATAAAGTCACTTTGGTAGAACTACCCGTATAGAAGCTACTGCTAGGTGGATGGCTGGACTCTATATTTAATAAAAAATATTGTAAATTACATAGAAAATACTACATGATATACTTATGTACTCGTAATGTATATCAATACTAATTTTACTAATGAGAAAAACACTTGATGATATCGCGTTTTCGTCTTTGACACCAGTTATGAACTTTTTAGGGCTGACTAATGGGCGATTAAGGGTGCGTTTTGATTGACGCGGAGCGGAGTCGAGTGGAGTGGAGCGGGCTGCGAGTGGCCACGTGAACAAAGATTTCGAGCATTGTAGCTCGAAATCTTTGCTCACGTGATTGCTCACGTGACGCAGTGGAGATTTCGAGCATTGTGATTGGCCAATCGAAACGCACCTTGAAACTTCATTATTTCTTTTTGACAGAACTTTTCTATTAACTGTCATCTCAAACAATGGTTATTTTGAACCATCCAATTTATGTTCTGTACTCCTAAGAATGAGGCACCATCATCGGTTTACTTTACACCAATACTAGGGTCACCGCCCCACCTAGCGTGGTCATTATATTTAGTATCATTTGCCACTGAAATCATTAGAACTGAACCTGTTTTTGTAAATATTGACCGTTTATCAGAGATATATATGAATTTCGAGATAATATAAGTAACAGTGAAATCATGGAATTATCATCTAGCAGTAAATAGATGAAACATTGTCCACAACAATTGCATTATCACGGTTTGCAAATTCAGGTCTGATAGATAGATAACACTTTATTGATCACCACAGTCATACAAGTAAAAGTAACTTAATCTAAGCATTTTGAACTAGAAGGTAACACAATTGGCGGCCTTATCGCTTAAAGCGAAGCTGTGCCCTACGATCCCCAACCCGCTTGCCCAGCGTGGGCATTAAGGGCAAACCCCCCTTCATGATAAACACGAATCGGAAATGGCCTCCAGTTTCCGGCCGCCCCGCTATTCCTGGCCATACAGGTAGCGGCCATGGTAACGGTGGGGCAAGGGGTGCGAACAATCACCGGGCTACTGTTGGCTACCTGAAACAACTGACCCTGGTTACGTTCAACGATCGCACTCTGAAGCTTGACGAACATCTAGCGCAGCTGGAAGTGGAGCTGGAGAACATTTGATGGCATGTTCTGGGGTTGTGTGAAGTCCGTAGAGAGGGAGAGGACACCATTATCCTTAACTCGGGCCATCTACTGTATTTCCGCGAGGGTGTCCAAACATCACAGGCGTGGCGTAGGGTTTCTCGTCAATAAGGCCCTCTGTAACGACGTTCTAGAAATCTCCAGTGTGTCGACCAGGGTAGCGTACCTGATCCTTCGACTATCCAAGCGGTATAGTATGAAGATCGTTCAGGTTTACGCACCGACCTCGGTACACCTGGATGATGAAGTGGAGGATATGTACGAGGACAAACCAAAGCCTTGCACAACACCACAAAGGCCCACTTCAACGTTGTTATGGGGGACTTTAACGGCAAAGTGGGAGTCAGAGTTGGCGAAGAATCTTGAGTGAGCCCACATGGTCCCATGACTATGTGGAAGTAGAAATCACAGGGAGTAAATGCTCGTAGTCAGGGCTCTTCTCACGCTGTACCATAATCATTATCATCAGCCTTTAGTAGTCCACTGCTGGACATAGGCCTCCCCTAATGAGCGCCATTGCGCCCTGTTCTGAGCTCGACGCATCCAGCTTCCACCAGCAGCCTTTCGCAAATCGTCACTACACCTAGCCGGAGGGCGTCCTACACTACGTTTGTCGAGCCGCGTTCTCCACTCAAGAACTCGTTTACCCCAACGGTTGTCGGTTCTTCGGCAAATAACCACAGGTTTGGCTGGCTGGTTGCTCGTAGCATGAAGCCTACCTTTTTGTTACAAATAATATGTAATAAAGTATAAAATAAATAAATGCCTCAAGTTGATGAACGCAAAGCATTGCATTGTAGGAAACGTTTTCGGCACGCGTAACCTACCAGGCTACCATCTACTTGTAGGCAAATCAACAATATTTTTTTTCTTATTGTATTTTACAACACGTTATATAACTTTTGACAATGTCTAGTGTAACATTCTGTACTTACGGTGGTAAATGAACTATGAACTAAATGATGGTTATGCACTTAAAAGGTGGGCCATTGCTTGTTCCGTATTAAAGTACATACCGTAAAAAAAATATCATTTTTTGAGGGGGAACCTAGAACAAAACCCAACCAAAATCAACAAGGAGTTTAAGGTCCACTTATGAACCTGCAGGTAGGTTACGAAGCAGGCGAATAAACAGACAAATACCGGGACATTCTCCAGACTTTCCACATACGCGCACCTTCCTATAACCACTCGGCGGGTGGGCCGACCTTTATGTCTAGCAGCATGAACACCAACCAAGAACAGAGGGGATCAGCCCCCGTAGTTTATGTAGTCTCAAAAGACAGGTCTAGTTAACTGACCTGTCAAATTGTGACTCACCGCCACTGGCCAACGTCAGAGATCTCATACCTCAGCGAAGCTCCCTGCCAAGTCTATTCTAAACCAGGTACACGCACCCACAAACCATTTGAGATCTTAATATGTGAGACATAAATATCATATTCGGTTTGTGTAATTGTTTTCGTTTTCAGCAAGGGAAATTCAACCCAGTTGAAACGAAAAAGAGTAGGTTTCTGTGGGAAGAATAAAGAAATTTTCAAATAGTCATGTATCGCTAACTGAAAGATCATGTCGTGGGAACGTAATCGATCTCAGTAGATGTCTTCAGTCATAGATAAAAACTTCTGTACAATACAACATGCATTAAAATATTTAGAAAGGAGCTCGCAAAAACACTCATTAACTTAAACTTAATAGGTACCTAAATAGTTAAGTTTGTAAGTCAATTATAACTAACATAATTAATCCTATAGAATTATACCGCTTCGAGGTCTGAAAACACATTTTCTCTAGCCGCGGGCTGCTGATTCCCGAGGCCCGCAATCAACATATTAAAAACTTTGAATTATCTCTTTAACATCTAGTCAACCATCGATATTATCTGTACACTAATAAAAGTATTGTGCTATGCTATCAATGGATAACAACTAGTCTAGTAGAGTCAGATCATCCAAAGCTCCATAGTATCCACCACTGGATAGTGGATATAGACCTTTCGAAGTGTGTGCCGTCCACCACGATCTTGTGCTAATGGCATCCACGTCCAGTCATTCATGAGACAATATTACATTTTATCATTAAAGATACTGTTCGATCAGCTGCACCAACAACTGTATCATCATTATCATATGCTTTACTAAAGTACCAAAGTAGGTAGGTGGATAGTATTTTGGTTCATAGATCTAGTTCTTTTATTCTTAGATTACAAAAAATATATAAATCAGTCTATATCTGTTGTCAGAGCCTTGTCTAATCATGGCTCTGAAAACAGATATAGGCTGACATGTTTAAGCATGGCTATGCGACCCTACAACCTGCAGGTTCTGCAAAGAGGCGGATCAAACACCCCTTCATCTGCTAGGAGAGTGTAGGCCACTAATGCACAAACGTAGCGCCATTCTGGGTAAATTCTCTTTAAAGCTCAGAGGTAGGGAACTATGAACGCCCCGCCTCATGGGGCGATGTAAAATAGAAATAGCGATCACAATAGGCCTCCAAGGCCGCAGTGATTTAAATCCTTGTTGCGCAGGGTTTGGGCTAGTCCCAACATCATACTGAATGCGTGCTCAAAAAGGTTTGACTCTCAGTATTTGCACCGCTCACTGCTCAGTATTTACATTTATAGTAATCTTTTTAAAAGGTTTGTGTTATAATATATTTTTTCTGTTTGTCTTTTAACTGAGTGTTAATAAAATATTATATGTTATATTTTATTTTTAATTGTTATTGTAGATGTAAATTGTATTATTTATGATTCTAGTTGTTCAAAATAAATAAATAAGTGAATATGAATAAAAGGCCAATCAAATAATAACAATACCTATCTGTAATAACGAAGCGGTTCGCTAATCTTGAGTCAGAAGCTCAAGTGCGTATTGAATGAGTCGTGCTCCACTTCTGGACTGATTCCAGCACAGCTTGCCTTTAAATACAGCTGTGCCTCCTATACAGGGTGTCCACTTCCCATGACGAGACATCTGAACAATATTCATGTGATAATTATTACTACACACTAGTACAGTGCGGGCCCGCTGCACATGGATAGTTGTGTTATGGCACACACTGGATAGTGTAATGAATGTAGGTATATTCTAATGTTGTGTGAGGAACTACGTTAAATGTTCATCTTCAATAATATATGCTGTAGATTTTTTTATGATACCCGAAAATGGGACTAACACATGGCTCACTTGATGTTAAGTGGTAACCATAACTTTTATCAAAGTATTGCTTCATATGTCACGCATGTTTAGAACGTGCCCTACTATGCAACACCAACTGCGTCCATCAACTTGAGGCATGAAGATGTTAAGCCTCATGTGCCTGTAATTTCACCGGCACCCACACCCTTCTAACCGAAACACAGCACAGCTGCTTTACTGCAGAAATAGGCATAGTGGTAGTACTTCACCGGATGAGCCTTTCACAAAAAACTAGTACTTCTACCATTCCAATTAGGTAAACACATAATATAGATTTTACTCAAAATATTAGTTTTATTATTGTGCTACGAATTACGTTAAACGTTCAACTTCAACAACTCAACAACACTTCGTACATAAAGCAAGCTTTTAATCATACCAATTAAGTATACACTTTAGATAGATTGTAGTCAAAATAAATGTTTTCTTGCATACAAATACTAAATCACGTTCAATAAACCAGGTTTCTGATACAGTTTAAATGTTGAGCTTATTCGATTTATTACATAGCTGTCTCAATGTGAGAAATCTATTTCCACCCGGTATAATCGCGTAGCTGTGGCGACCTTCTGTAAATATAGAATAAAAATCACCTGTTTTTGCCACAAGCTCGGCTTTGTCATCAAATAATGAAAATTCTGGCATTCAGCATGGCTTTTTTATAAGAAGAATAAATGATGTTTGAAAGTTTGTCAATGTTTGTTCCTACTTCACGACAAAAGTACTGATCAGGTTGAGCTAAAATTTGGCACATGCTGTTGTTCTAGACCAGTCTTAAATGCTAGTCTACCGGGCTTACGCGAGCGAAGCCACGGGCGAACGCTCGTTCTTAATGATTATAGAAAAAGATTTTTCTCTGTATACCCAAAGGTTTGCTGTAGGAAATATATTTGTTTCTGTATTATGTTTCTGGGTACAATAAAGAATTAGATATTTTTTACCCAGTTAAACACAAACGAGACATTTATTACACCGATTTTCAAAATAGATTAGACACAAAACCACAAAACATTAAAGTTCCCTAACGCAAGCTTCGTTTGCTCTGGGGCTATAATGTAGTTATGTGAAAACGTTCGGCGTTATTTATCATTTATTTATACCTTTATTATTCTGGGTCATCAATTCTACCAAATGTTGTTGACGGTGGGTAACTTTCCCAACTTGGCAATACGTATATTTAGTGTACGTATTACATACTAGCATCCGCCCGCGGCTTCGCTCGCGTGGTATCTGGATAAAAAGTAGCCTTTGTGTTAAAAACCAGGTCACAAACTATGTATATTCTAAGTTTCACACACACACACACACAAATAATCGCTTTTATAATGTTATGTGATGTGATCAGTCTAGACTCTAGAGCCAGTAAAACTAGATACGAAAAGGTCTCGATATGGACTAACTGTTCTGATGTCTCCATCATGAAACTACTATTTAAGTAGTTTTAACAAATAAACTTATAGCTCACAAAAAAAATACCTACTAACTTTCAAAAAATAATGATCATGATTAGACTTAGGGTACCTTGAATTTAATAGACACCTTGTAACAGGTAAATGACGATAGTAACAGTATACTATCGATGCCTTGATGTTGTTGTTGTTGTCAGTATGAACAATCCCACTGTAGGGCAAAGACCCCCTTCAATTAAAATGTTGAATTGAGTATCTTGAACAGCAACCTATCGAGAGTTTCATCTTATATACCATCGGGGGCGTAGCTCAGATGGTAGAGCGCTCGCTTAGCATGCGAGAGGTACCGGGATCGATACCCGGCGCCTCCAACTAAAGTTTTTAATATTCTTTTTTTACCTTTTATTCAAAAGAGCCTAGTTATGTTTAGTTTTTGGTATTAGGTACTTATGTATAAATATATTATGTACTTATGTATTAAATATCGGCACGATATACTTGCTAAAATATCTAGCAGACCATAATTATACTTACAACAACATCAGCCTTTTCAGTCCACTGCTGGACATAGGTCCCCCTATAAGAATGGAGATATGTCCATAATGCCCACGGCCACGCGGGTTGGGGTTCGCAGGGCACAGCGTCTCGCACCACCGACGCTCGTCGACGGTGAGGGAATTTAGTTGTGCCTGTGTTAGACTGCGCTATATCGCAATCAGGCCGTAAGAGCCCCGTTTGTTATTTAGCAGGGTGCACCACGTGCAGCTGAGGTTGGCTGGTGTTCCAAAGATGGAGGTTGGAACCCCTTACACCCCTATTTATACTTATCAATAAAATATTACAAAAATCATAAAAGTAAACGTTTTGCAGCCTAACATAAAAAAAATATTTTTTATTTTTATTTTAAGTACTATTTTTAAGCGGAAAAAAAGAGAGAATCAGCTATTGCAGATCTGATTATCAGTGTGAAGATGCAAGATTCCTTCACTATTCTTGAGAGGAAGTATACCCTAAAATCCCCTTTTTGCTGACGTGTCTTCGACGAACATTCCATTCCGCCCTAAAGTGAGTCAGTCTGCAATTAGCGTTGACGTCACGTGTGCCAAACCGTCTCATAATCGGGATTTCAAGCACTTGCCAGCCGTTTGTTGCCAGATTTAGGTATTGTGCCCGTAACCTACTTACAATATTTTTTGAAAAACGATATGTGTCCGGCAGTTTCCGCTCAAGACTAAATAAACCAGGTAGAAAAAACAAATTAACATGGTATGAGTATTTTAAATACAACGGGTAGTACCAAAAGCACCTCTACAGATTTACTACAATTTTCGCATAGAGGCCTATTTCGATTTCCTACAATTTTCGCATTCACCGCTTACAGACACCTCACTCGATATTACATCTAATAATAATCAGTTTAATTTTATGCCCCCTTTTGGAACCCCTTATCTTAATAGCCCCCTGTCTGATTTAAATCATGTATGTACTCACCAGAAAAATTCTCAAGTGCAACCTATCGACCAACCACCAACTTTCATGCAGATTGGATCAACGGTTCGAGAGTGATGCTCTAAAACCACTAATAATAATTTTAATATATAATAATTTTTAAAATTCATACTCTGTCTCAGAATAAATCCCATGTTTCTAAAAGATTTGGCGCACACATTTACGATATGGCGCCGAAATCTTAAGTCGGGTACCATTTCGAGGCCCAGGTCGCGGACATGTGTCGTTCTCGGCAGCACTACCCCCTCCACCTCGTACTGGTACGCGTTCTCCGCGGGGAGTTGCACCACCCGGCGGTGCTGGCGGCGCTGCGGCTGCGCGCGCCCAACGACTACTTGGGGGCGCGCCGCCGCCCCGCCATGCTTGAGGTGCCCAACTGTAGGACCAACCTACTTAAGTTTGCCCCCATGTCACTCGCTATCTATCTACTCAATATCTTGTCCGCGAACAGTGTGGATATTTTTAACAATAACCTGCCGAGACTCTTACAAATAGCACAGGTAGTCATTGAAACTAAATGTTTAGATTGATTACTGTCTAGTAACTACATATCTTAATGTATTATAATTACATATACCATCGCTTTAGGGTTAAAAAAAAAACCTGTTATGATGTTATGTTGTTTCTAAATAAATAAATAAATAAAATAAATAAATAAATAAAAACTTTTTTACAAACAAACATATAAACTTTACCTCTTTATAATTAGATTCGCCTAAAGGCTTTGTGTACTTGGTGTTGGCTAGGCGTGTGTAAATGTATTTTAAGGTAAATGTCTTGTCCGTCTTGTCAGAAAATTTACTTCAAATTTTTCAGAAGAATTATGATAATGACTACGTATTATTTAATTTTTTTTTAATGTCTTTATCGCAATAATATAGCAGTTACTGCATAACAGACTCAAATTTCTACGTAGATTTGCCTAAAGATAAATAGATGTTGATAATAAATCCATCGAACGCCATTGAGAAATGAGAATAGTTGTAAAAAATAAATAGTATCGTTAAAATAAAACATTTTATGTGGAAATAAAACATTATTTCGCAGGAATCAATCGGGCTTCGTAGTAAGTAGGTGCATTACAATTGAGATCTTCGGAATCCTCACTTTATTTGCGGTGAAATTGTTTTGATCTGAGATGAGAGGGTCTATTTGGTAATTTTATATAGATTTTGACAATTCGTCTTTAAAAGTTTTTTTTTATCCCTCAGAAATTACTTTTTATGGATGAAAGGTAACCTACGTCCTTTTCCGTACCTCTGACAACGTGTATAATTCCAAGATGATCGATCGATATGAATGAACATGAACACGTATTAAACAAACAAACTCAAATTCGCATTTAATAAATAATAATAAATAATGCGGGACATAATCACACAGCATCATGTAGCCCCAAACTACCACATGATTGATATACTACACATATATATATTTTTGTATATACGTAGGTACATATATCGAAAACACCCATACCCGAGACAAATATCTACAGAAAGAAGAAAGAAAGAAAATACATTTATTGACCCAGATAAATAACATGCAAACATTTGTCCCGCGGCGGGAATTGAACCTGCAACCTTCTGCGCCTCAGGCGGACCTTCGCCCACTGCGCCACAGAGGTTTATAATATAAATTTTGGATTAGAGATAGGTAATTCAGAAATTACTCTGAATTCTGAAATTCTCTGAGCTATGTCGACAACTTTAGTTCTATGTTGGATGTTCTCGTTGCGGATTCTATCCTTCAAAGAACCGAGCGAGCACACCGAGCATACCTCGTTCCATAGCTCGCTGAGCGACTTTAAACTGGTGGACTACCCGTACTGGGCTGGCTATATCTGCCGAAGTACCGATAACCGTTGGGGTAAACGAGTTCTTGAGTGGAGACCGAGGATCGGCAAACGTAGTGTAGGACGTCCCGGGCCAGGTGGAGTGACGATCTGCGAAAGCCTGCAGGTAGAAGCTGGATAACACACTATATTGCGTCCTGTCGTCAGCTTGACGCATCTGTCTTCTACCATCAGCCTTTCGCAGATCGTCACTCCATCTGGCCGGAGGCGCTTATCAGGGGAGGCCTATGTCCAGCAGTGGACTGCTATGGGCTAATAATTCCCTCCTGTTTTTTTGTTACCTACACGATTCCGAGTCCGTTTTTTTTAAACCTCTTAAATCTCACTATAATGAGCTTTTTGCATTACATTACAATAATAATATCATTCGGTGGCGTGAGTCATACAAAACATAATTTCTTCACTCCTCAAGGAGCATAAACCGATAGAAACCAGGAAGGCAGCCCACGCTCATGTGTTTCACGCCTAACTGCGCGTCAGACAAAATATTTTTATTCTACGATCCAGAATCATGAATCTAACTATTTAATTATACAGCCATTAATCATTATTATTTAACGACTTCTCGAGCTGAGGACAGAGTGAAGTGGCGCTCATTAGGGAGGTATATGTCCAGCAATGGACTGCTTCAGGCTGATGAAGATGATGATGATGATGATACAACTTCCGTGATGCAGTTAAATGAGATGCTTTTTTAAGACAAGAACCTTACTTACTATCCTGGCGCATCGACCCCGAGGCGGGTCTTGGCCTCCGTCACAATAGAACGCCACCAGATTCTGTCTTGTGCTGCCTCTCTCCAGTCCGGAACTTGAAGAAAGACGAGGTCCTTTACGACTTCGTCCTTCCACCGGTATTTGGGTGGCCCGACTGGTCGTCGGCCGACTGGCACCCCCAGAAAAGCCCGTTTTACTGCCCGATCCTCCTCCATTCGTAGCACGTGGCCGAGCCAGCGAAGCCTATGTGATTTAAATTCGGGAATGATGTTTGGCTCAGCCACCAGCTCCGCAACTTCCCGATTTTTTCTCACCCTCCAGGATCCATCTTCTCGTTGTACTGGGCCCAAGATTTTACGCAGTACCTTTCTTTCCGACACCAGAAGCTTATGTTCTTCTATCTGAGTTAGTGTCCAAGCTTCACATCCATACATTAAGATCGGCCGTATTTCCGTCTTGTAAATACGAATCTAGACGAACCAGTTTAAAGTCGCTCAGCGAGCTATGGAACGAGCTATGCTCGGGATTTCTCTGAAGGATAAAATCCGCAATGAGTTTATCCGACATAGAACTAAAGTTGTCGACATAGCTCAGAGAATTAGCAAGCTGAAGTGGCAGTGGGCTGGCCATATCTGCTGAAGAACCGATAACCGTTGGGGTAAACGAGTTCTTGAGTGGAGACCGCGGCTCGGCAAACGCAGTGTAGGGCGCCCTCCAGCCAGGTGGGGTGACGATCTGCGAAAGGCTGCTGGTAGAAGCTGGATGCGTCGAGCTCAGGACAGGGCGCAATGGCGCTCATTAGGGGAGGCCTATGTCCAGCAGTGGACTGCTATAGGCTGATGATGATGATAATGATGATGAAATAAGAATCTTGGTTTTCCGGGAAAGAAGCGTTGACACCAGGATTTAATGTAATGCTGCACTACAACGAACTGAGCACTGAACTGAAGGTCCCCGCGCTGGCCCTCACGGCGTAGGGGAGCGTCCCCCGGGTGGCGGATGGGGGGACGGTCGGTAGTAAAGCCTAGCTACGCAACTGGCCAAGTCTATAGGACTCGCTGACCAACGATGGGTGTTATCCTCCAGCGTTACAGGAGGATGTGCGGCGGGTTAACATCCCACTCACGGAAAAACTACCAATGTTACGAAACCGACAAGTATAGAAAACCGATCTTTGACAAGATAAAGTTTATGAATAAAAAAGAGTATCCGCTATCTTAATATCTAGTGAATAGTTACGAATGTGGTCTAAATAAAAACAAAGAATGTGCCATAGAGCCATGTGAGCTATTCCGCAAAGTTAAGATATTGGTCTTGGCTTTTTCAGTCATAAAGCCATATCGGGTGGCCTAAAAACTCCGACATCAGAGTGTTGGTCACTAGCTCGTTTTTTTATATATATTGAATAAGTTTGCAATTGACTACAACTCGCATGATAGTAAGCGAAGGTATAGTCTACGGAGGAGCACGGTTGCCTAGAAAAAACCTGTTCACTCGTGCCTTTATGCGTGTGTGCTATAGTAGCAGAAAGCCCTCGACTCTGCCTACTTTTAGATCAGTAGTAGCTAATGTTATTAATTCACTTACTTACTCTTAGAAAATACAATGTCAGTGAGATCATTCACCCACCTACAGCTGTTTGTTTACCGATCAAAAATCATTATAAAATAATGTTAGATGCCCTTAAACTAGAACGGGTGTAGATATCATTATTTAATTGTTGAGAGATCATTTAAATAGGCTGTCACTATAAAAGACGTGCGAAGTGACTAACGTATTGGTAGGTTGCATAGTGCACTAGAGAGCGATAACATTACAATGTAACTCCCAACTCCCAACCCAAGTCATCTACAGTACATAGCTTTGGTTTCACGCTAGAAATTTCTTCTCCAAGTCATGCTCAGTACATAGGCTTTTTTGTTTCGCTCCACACTAGAAATGTCTCCTGTTATCATCGCCTGTGTCAGGTATGGTTCTAAAAACTACGATAATATGAGTAACGAAAACATAACATTAGGTATAAGGGGTTCCAACCTACATCTTAGGATTCCAGGCCAACCTCACCTGCCCGTGGTGCACCCTGCTAACAAACGAGGCTCTGGGGTCTGGCTGTCTGCCGGCATAGCTTAATTCCCTGACCGCCAATGGGCAGCAGAGTCGGCAGCGCGAGTAGCTGTGCCCCTGCGATCCCCAAACCGCATGCCCAGCGCATAGGCTGGTGTGGTGGTATATAACAAAAATATTAATCTATGGCTGAATGGTGTTATTTTTTCTGTATTTGTACAAACCACGCTTCATTAGCTTCATTCACATCTCCCATACCGAAAAAAAATATATCACATATTATCACACAGTATCATAGAGCCCTAAACTATCTGTCTTTATAGAGGGTTTTATTTTTGTGTAGTTACGCTCTATCGTTGAAAGGTATATCGCTACGTTTCTGCAATGTAACCTAGGTTGAACTATTGATGTATGCGTCACCAGGTATGCAATGGTACTGCATTTGCCAACTAGCTATCAATCGATTTATTTTCTAGCCTGAAAACTCTAGGAGATTATAGACTAGCTTCGAAGCTGAGGGTGCGGGTTCAAGTCCCGGCTTGGCTTTTTTCACGTAAAACAAATTATTCATACGTTGTTCAAGCATTTAAAAAAAAATAATGCGGGACGCAATGCAATTAATTTTTATAGGATGTAGACCAAGATTAATAAGGTAGTTAATTTAAGCTAGACAAATAAATAAATAATTAATGCTGGATATTATCACACAGCATCATGTAGCCCTAAACTAAACAGAGCTTATATTATTATTATAGGGAACCACATAAGTGATATATACTTAACATACTTTTTTTGTAAATACACATTATACATAGAAAACAATCATACAAAAAAATTTTCGCGGCGGGAATTGAAGCTGCAACCTTCTGCGTCTCAGGTGGTGATCATGACAAAGCCTCTAAACAGAAATTAATTAATTTCCTCAGAGGACTTATACGTTGGAGAAGAAGCGAAGGAAAAATGGAGGGGTTTATTTGTAACATAGCCGCATAAAAAAGAAGCCTATATTCAGATCTAGTCAAGAACTTATGTACAAATTTTCAGCTCAAACCGTTCAGTAGTTTTAGCGTAAAGGAAAAACAAAAATTTCACTAACTCGCATTTGTAATATTATTAGAACTAGTGGACAACCCGCCTCTGTATAAACTGTTTATCTGTTTTTCCTGTTGTATCCTTTCAAAGGTTACACTATGAAAGTTAGTTAGTTAGTTATAATAAACTTTTTAGGCATTCTTGTTGATTCTTTGTGTATATTATTACCTAAGTTAATTTTAAATTTAATCGTGGCTCTAAAATTCTTTTTTATCATTTTTCTTATTTTATTTGATCTCCAACGGCCTCAACGGAAAACCAGCGCAGGCTAGCCTAGCCTGCATATGCTGAGACCTTTTGCAACTATGTTAATTATAATTTGTTACCTACCTTGTGTGTTAAATGTTTTTATTGGTAGCAAATAAACAATTTGATTTGATTTGAAAGCAACGGTAATATACCCTCCAAACTTGAAACCCCTAGGGCCTTTTTTTTATTGACCAGCTTTTAACCTCAAGGCTTGCGTGGCCAAGGATGAGGTCGACAATGGAGCGAGCTTTCCCAGAAGATGCCTACTCTTTTAAGCTGTAAGGTTAGTCAATAGAAAAGTGTACTTGCGTCAGTTTCGTTGTAGTTTTATGCGCTTAGAATAAATATGACATTATGCTCAAAATCTATATTAAGTCCATCAATCAATACACTGTCCTCCAATCCACCTTCAGGTCAGGGTACTTGACAGTAGCCACGTCAGCCGTGATTGCTGACCCTGAGATGCTGGTACCCTCACGCCTCTTGGAACACTTGATGAAGGGTCTGATGAACTGCTTCCAGGTCTTGCTGAGTATCTTCAGCAGACCGATGACTGACAGTCCTAGGAGGAAACCCTGGAAGTGTAAAAATAATGAAAGTTTGTGAATGGGTGGGAATGAGGTGATGGGTCCGGAATATAATCAATTTCTAAAGGGTTTTAGAACTAAACTCGTATGAATTCATACTGAAAGCATACTTTTTTTAAAGTTTATGTAAGTTAATAGATATAAGTATGTAATAAGTTATATTGTAAAACTATTTCTAATTTATTATTTTATATTTATATATGTAGTTGCAAAATTAATTAGTCCCCCTCCCCCACCCAAAATCACGTAAATTTTTTAATCCCTAAAAAGAATCTTAAAAATTTTAGAAAACTATCCTTAAATAAGCTAAATCCCCTGGCCACTGACGGGCAGCAGCGTCGGTGGTGCGAGAAGCTGTGCCCTGCGATCCCCAACCCGCATGCCCAGCGTGGGGATTATGGGTATATCCCCCTTTATTAGGGAGGCCTATGTCCAGCAGTGGACTGATATAGGCCGATGTGGATGTGGATGTAGTTGCAAACCAAATGTTTCTTTTTCTTATTCATTTATTTTTCAATTAGCATAAGATATTTAAAATGGCGTGCTTGTACGCCTAGCACGATCTTGCCAGAAATCATAGGTTTGTCTCGAACTGGAGTATCTAGGTTTTACTTGGGTTTGAAAATGACTGCGGAGAACTTACGTGCACCAGGGCACACAGTACTCAAATTATTTTTTAATCTTCGTTATATCTGGTATTGTAATGTCCATAAATAATAAGTAAATCAATCAAATATTTTTACTTATCAATAAAAAATGGCAATAAACTCGATGCTTAAATTTCCCTAATATTTTGTTCTAGCGGTACAGAAAACGAGAGTAGCTAAACTAGAACAAAAATAACCAATGACCTGGCCGTGACGTAGAATCGTAAATAGTCGTCCCGAGTCAATGTATCCAAAGGATGTGAAATTCCACTAAAAATAACTTTTTATCCATAAGGAAACCGAGCGTTGCCTCGTTTGGGCGCGGGCCAAGTGGCTTAATCAATGGCTCACCTATGCGCGTCGGTTTTTAAAGCGGATATGTTATTTATACTGTGACACATTTTGTCACCATCATCATCAACCTGTAGAAGTTCACTGCTGAACAATAACCGTCAAAATTTTCTCGGCGAACGGTCTTTACGTTCTATTTCTTTTCCGTAATTTTGAACCGTAATTTTGACTTCACTCGCTTAGTACCCGAAAAAAAATTAATCTATTATATTATTCCTGGTCTAGAACTACATACGTTCAAAAATTCAGCTCGATCATTTCCATAGTTTTGGCAGTGAAGGAGGAACCAACTTTTCACAACTCACATCACATTTTACACACTTTTCCTTTCATAATAATAAAAATAAATAAATAATCCTGGACGTCATCACACAGCATCATGTAGCCCCAAACTAAGCAGAGCTTGTATTATGGGAACAACATGATTGATATACTACATAGATACATTTTTTTTTTGTAAATACATACATATAATACATATAAAACACCCAGACCCGAGACAAATATCTGCAGAACATGCAAACATTTGTCCCGCAGCGGGAATCGAACCCGCAACCTTCTGCGTCACAGGCGGGCCTTCGCCCACTGCGCCACAAGGCCGTCATAATATTATAATAGGCCGTATAATATTAGTAGATAGGAGGATCTTTTATCTTTTTTGTATTAGCTAGTAATATTAATAGGGGGACCACATTACTCAAACACTCCTTAGGTAAGGGCAAGGGCGCGGCGCGTGATGTACGGTCTCCGCGCAGCATTTTGTTCAACTTGAAGGTAAGTGGAATTTGTGTTAAAAAAAATCTGGTTAAATATCTTGTAATGTGCCAGTCGAGACGGAGTGCGGAGGGAGAGCCTCGCCTTTATTCACCCTGATTAATCCTTTCTGAACGAGTCGAAACCTTCACCGACGCCATAACTTTACGCCAGCTTTTTTATATGTATGAGTTATTCTCGCTAGTTTCATGAGTATCTCGTAATGTAATTCCGCCAAGTCATGGCTGAGTTAAATAACTATCTAATTTTACTAAACTTATCTAAATTTACTACTCACAACGCTGCCTCCAAGGTCTGAGATGAAGAGGTTCCAGTCGTAGTTGTATCGCTCTTCGTACACCGATACCATCATGCTGTTGAAGTAGATGTAGAGCTGTCAAAGTGGAAAACTTGCTGGTAATCATTTATGCATAATTAGCGACCCGCCCCGGTTTTGCACGGGTGCAAATTATACACATAAACCTTCCTCTTGAATTACTATATTATAACCGCATCAAAATCCGTTGCGTAGTTTTAAAGATCTAAGCGTACAGACAGCGGGAAGTGACTTTTTTATATTATGTAGTGATTGTGATATAATCATTGAAGTGTATTAAGACCAATTAAATTAGTATTCAGTCTGTAGGACTGTAATGTAATAAAAATTAATTACTGGCTGACCGCCTGCGTTTATTTTATTGCGCGAGACTAAATATTTTCAGATGAAAAAAAGTTACCTAGACTACGCTAATCCTGTCCCACTGCTGAGCAAAAGCATCTCTCGCCACTCTCCACTCTTGCTGGTCTTGGGCAAGCTCTCGCCAATCAGCGGCGAGGGTCGTCTTGCCAGCGATTCTTTGACATGCCCATGTGCCGTTTGCCTATAAGTTTTTTTTATCATCTTCTCTTCTTCGTAAGAGCTCGTGGCCAACCCTCCTAAAGGCCTCCAACATGGCTGACTGGAAGAGCCGGGACCAAAATCTTAAAGTGCCTTCTGGGGCATGAATGCGCTCAAATTATAAATACCCTTAAACGGTCACTCATCCAAGTAGTGACCGGCTGGAGTGTTGCTTAACTGAGATGATCTGCGAATAACACTGAAGCACTGAAGTAAGCCACGCCACTAGCTTTTTTTACGGTCACTCACACATCCAGGAGTATAAAAGTAACATTCGACTCATGCAATCCCATTTTAAAGAAAGAAAGAATACATTTATTTGACCACAACACAATAACATATAGAACTCACAAGTAGACGATTCAAACCAAAATAGGCACAAAAGAACATAATTATAGTAACTGGCACTAAAAGAGTAGGTAAGAGCCCACCGAGTGGTAGCGAGTCCGCTATGAATCGGATGGAGCCAAACAGGCCCAGACTCAGCTTTTTGCTGTTTAATCACAAAAGTAGGCAGGTAATAACCACCCACCTGCTCAGCGAAAAAACAGCGCTGATTTTCAGTCTGAGCCTAAAAATTGGATGACGCCACATTGCTATAGGGATAAAATAAAATTATGTATAATACTAACTATTTTAGATTGGCAGCTCTAGTTCCCACATCGATCTTCAGCGAGTCTTCGAGTGCAGCCAGGTGTTTTGTATTCGTTTGAACTGAAAGATAACTATAAACCATCAATCATATCTAACCTGGGTCTGCAAAGCCACTTGTCCGGAGCTCATACGCCACTTCTTCTGAGCAGAGTCCCACATGAATAAAGTTTTACGATCAGTTACGAAGGAGTTGTAAAGGTACGCCTTGCAGAACCTGGGGCAGGTTCCACACTTGTGGTACTGGTAGGTGCTGGAACAAAGGCAATTTGATATGACTGTGATCATGAAGTAAGAATTATGGCGTATGTTAGTTTTTGAGAACTTCCGACATTAGCACATATAATCACTACACCACCTTTATCACTACTATTCACTGCTGGACATAGGCCTCCCCTAATTAGAAGGGGGATATGCCCATAATCCAGTCGCAGGGCATGCGGGCTGGGGATCACTGGGCACAGCTTCTCCCAACACCGATGCTGCTACCTATCAGCGGCCAGGGGATGTAGCTGTGCCAGGGTTAGGCTGATGCCGTAATCAGCCGCCTGTCCGAACTCCGTTAGTTAGACCGCAGGGTCACCGCAACTAGGTGACGTCGGCTGTGGGGACCCCTTACACCCCATACCACACAGATAAAGTACTCACAGGGTTCAAGAGAAAACTAAATACATATCCTTACCCATAGTCTCCATGCTAGACGTTTACCGCACTAGTAAAAGTCCACTGCTGAATATACTAGTAGATTTCCTATAAAGATTTCCACGAAGAACGCTTTTGAGTCCTTACCAGCCACCGACTTTTAGCAATCTTGGAAATATCGTTGATCATGTTGGTGTTGGTAAACTCGTTTACCAGCTCGAGGTCGCCATTCCCCATACTAGTAAGTGTCTAAATGTTCATTATTGAACTGCTTGAATTTAATGTTGATCAAATCTCTGGACCATGATTTTTAGATTTAGAACCTTTTTAGGGTTCCGTACCCAAAGGGTAAAAACGAGACCCTTATATTGAGACGCCACTGTCCATCTGTCTGTCCGTCTGTCACCAGGCTCATGAAACGTGCTTGCTAGACAGCTGAAATTTTCACGGATGATGTATTTCTGTTACCGCTATAACAACAAATACTAAAAACATAATAAAATAAATATTTAAGGCCCCAACCCCTCATGTTATACAACAAACGTGATTTTTTGCCATTTTATGCTCGAATAACGGCAACAGGTAGACGCTTCAAATATTTACAGACTATTTAGTTGTATGTTCTTGTTCACTTCAAAAACAAATAAATTAATTAAAATAAAATAAATTAAGGCGGGTTCCCTGATACATGTGGAACGGAACCCTTCGTGCGCGAGTCGGACTCGCACTTAGCTGGTTTTTTGCCTGGAACTGCTAGTGGAATCTTTCTTAATTGTTAGCTTATTCAATTTTTATTCAATGAAAACCAATATAACATTTAGTTTTGCCATCAAAAATATCCAACTCAATGGGGTGAATTGGAATAATTCTTATTGTACTTACTTCATGTAAGCAATTATGAGATTCCTCATGTTTGTGTAGTTGGAGCACCTCGGAAGGTTGCTGCCCATCCAGGGTCCCGAACAGCCTGCCTGCTCACCGACATCATTCCACACGCACTGAGCTGTACACTGCAATTATCTTGTCAGAGTTAACACTTATCGTCTTAATTATAAACGCTACTTAATTTTAACCATTGCTTACAGACCTCGCAAACACGACGCTTTGTCGTCGCGCTTAGTCTCGAGCGTCTATCATATCTTGCTGTCGCGATTGTCGCCGTGTGTGCGGAGCTTTGAACAAAATTTATGAAAGTTTTCCCCCGCAGCTTGTCATAGCGTCTAATCGCTGACGTTTGTCGTCCAATGTGCGCAGGCTGTTAAAGTCCTGTCACTGTTTGAATTACCCAATGGTAAGAGATGACAATAGTTTCAACATATTTTATGTTATGACAGATTTATAAGAGGTTACTTGTTTAATATTATGTAAAACTAATTAAATAAAGCCATAAGATCGTTTGGCTTTATTGATGCGTAATTAGAAAATCGTCGGCTCCGGGCGTCCGACACATCTGAGTATAAAATCAAAAATGTCTGACAGATGTTTTGCGGACCGTCTGCGGTCGCCCTAAATGGAATGCGCGAGCTATGACCAAGGTTAAGACCAAAATACCCTAATATACCTAATACCTGTTACCCCTTATTTTCGTACTAGCTTCCGCCCGCGGCTTCACTCGCGTGGTACCGGGATAAAATCCAAGTTAAATCCAAATCCGTTCAGTAGTTTTTGCGTGAAAGAGTAACAAACATTCATCTATTCATCCACACATCCATACTCACAAACTTTTGCATTTATAATGTTTAGTAGGATTGTAGTATTCAAATAAGTTTTATTATCCATGCATATTGTTAAAAATGCGTTTTTACTTGATCAATTAGGTAGGTACCTACTCACAATATTAGCACTGTAGTCCTTTTCAAAGGTGCAAGGGTCGTCGTCTCTGCTAATCTTCAGATACTCGTCCACGGTCAGCTTCAAGGACATTATCTCGCCGACATTGATGTACAGCTGCTGAACTAAGCCGCCATTGTAGACTTCCACTTCTGCAGAATAATAGGAAAAAAGTCTTAAAAAAAGATTTTTTTTATTAAAGGCTGAGTTGCCTACTGCAGGGCAAAGGCCTTCCTTCCTTCCTTCCACTCCTCTCTATTGAGCGCTGTATTTTGCCAGTCTTCCATAAAGGAGTCCAGTTCGTCTTTCCATCTTCGCCGCGGTTTGCCACGCGGTCGTCTGATGTCATGCGGGATCCAATCAATGGAAGCCTTTGCCCAGAACTCATCTGTCATATAGCAGACGTGGCCATTTTAATTTGCCTAACGTCTGTGATTTGTGTTCTGGAGCGTAGTTCACTACTTCTAAATAAGAAAAGATAATAGGGATGATGCCTGGGTAGAAAAATAATAATTCTAATTAGTCCGTCAATTAGATTATCAAAAAATATTGGACACGTATTTTTTTATTTTTAAAATCAATGGAAATCGACAAAGTTATAGAGCGTCAAAGTTCGGGAGTGGGGGGTCTCGTGACGTCACTTGTATGTAAAAAGTGTACTTACCCGTGACGTCACGCGGAACTTCAACGCACTATATCTTTTTCATTTTTAGTTTAATTGACAAAAGAAAAAATACATGTCCAATATTTTTGGATAATGTAAATGACGGACTAATTAGAATTTTTCAGTCATCTAGCCTATTATTACTTGTGTACCCACTTTTACTTGTGTTGTTGTGTCTGTGTTGAGTGTTATAAGAATATAGTAATCTATATTCTTATGACACCCAGACACAGGAAACATCCATGTTCACCACAAATGTTTGTCCTGTGCGGGAATCTAACCCACGACCTGTGCTCAGATGGCACAGCTAACTGAGCTTTATGGCCAGTCATGAGTGTGAACAGAAACCGTATCTCATGCATATATGAGCCATTATGCATGAGCTATCATATGCCGCACAATGGTAACCACATGTCTGATTTAACAGTCATGTGGTTTCCGTAGAGCTACTTGTATTTTATTTATAAACACTTAGGGACCCAGACGGAGATAGCGGGATGGCCTTGATACCTATAGCAAGGACTGGGCTATAAAAGCACAAGACCGTATAGGAGTGGAAGTGGATTAGGGAGGCTTTTGCCCTGCAGTGGGACGATTCAGGATGATAATAATAATAATAAAGACATACATATCATACATATAAAACACCCAGACCCGAGACAAATATCTGCAAAACATGCAAACATTTGTCCCGCAGGGGGAATATCTATCTCTTCAGATAGAGGTTGGAACTCCTTACATCCCTTTATGTGAACACGCTCTTCGATTAGATCACCTGTGAACGGCTCCTTAGTGTAATGCACGAAGACCAGATACCCTGGAGGGTCGAGGCCGTTCGCCGTGGCCAGATCTTCAGCCCGGTGCTGGAGAGTGATGGAGTAGCCGGTCGCCCTGCTGGCGTGGGTGCCTTTTGTCTTCGGGATGAGGGTGTAGCAGCGGCCGTAGAGGAAACCAACGGTTGACTTTAGTTCTACATCTGATTGTGAAAGAAGTTTTGTATAACATTACAATCAGCATTTATTTACACTACTGACAATAATAATAAACAGACACAACCAAGTAGCAAAGATCATCCATCAGCAGCTTGCTCTCCAATACGACCTTGTCGGTCCAGAGGAGGTACCGGTTCTTGAAAATGGTCGTGCTACGCTCTACTGGGACCGCTCTATCATCACGGACAAGGACTATTCTGGCGAATAAACCTGATATCGTGCTGATCGACCTGTCGGAACGCAGGGCAATAATTGTTGACATCACCATCCCACACGACGCTTATCTCTCTCTTATAAGGCTCTCGCTAGGCAGCTGGATCAAGGGTCAGATACAGAAGGTGGCTCTCCTGGACTCGGCACGCATTGTGCGGAGGTTCCTCTCTCTGCAGCCCTAGCCACCGACCGTTTGAGCCTTGCCCCGCGGTCGGTGGTCCACCATTTTGGATATATTTTTTACGAAAATGTTTTTCTTTATATTATTTTTGTATATATAGTAGATTTATAATGTTTTAAATTTTATACTAAAAAATGTATTTTTGATGAGTTTTAAAATTAATAAAATGTCATAATAATAACGTTATTTTCTTTTATGTACCTATGTTTTGTGTCTAATTTATTGCAAACATTGGTAACATAGATAAGTGAAATCGAACTTGCACTTATGCATTTCAAGCGAGCTTTCACCCGCTTCACCACAGAGACCGTCAAACATAATTGTTAATTTTTTTAAATATGTTTTGCTAGTCGGGTCTTTTTTCTTCAATTTGTGTCTCAAGGTACGAAATCTCACTATCAGCAGATCCATCCAGTCCGTACTGAACAAAGAACTCTTCGTCGTTGTATGTGATGTCCTCCCAGAGGTCGTCCAAGCTGATGGAGTAGTTGTAGTCAGCCCAGACTGAGGTGTAGCGAGGGTGGGAGTAGAGGTTGTATTCCTGTAACATTACGGTTCATTACGAAAAACATTGTGTTTGGATCAAACAAGTAATTCGGAGTCAGTTCCACGCGTCTCTCACTAGATTGTGCTGCCTCGATTCCATATAAATTTGCGTAAACGGAAACGCGATCGAGATTATATTATATTCTAAAATAACTAAATTGTCTTTTATTTGAGTGTTTGTATTTTGTATTTTATTTTATTTTAAATGGAATGTTGTAAATGTAAATTTTAATGATCCTAGTTGGTCGAAATAAATAAATGAATATGAATAGTTATAGCAAGCTTCATGCAAATCCGATCAGTAGCTTTTGCGTGAAAGAGTAAACATCCATCCATCCATCCATTAGTAGGATGTATGTAAACAGTAATATAGTACTTACATACATTATCATCATCACTATCATCATCAGCCTATAGCAGCCCACAGCTGGGCATAGTTCTCACCTAATGAGTGCAATAGCGCCCTGTCCTCAGCTCGACGCCTCCAGCATAAACAAGCAGCCTTTCGCAGATAGTCTTTCCACCTGGCCGGAAGGCGTCCTACCTACGTTTGCCGAGCCGCCAGTATTCTTTTGCATTCATTCCCATTTCATCACAACTTGATATTGTTATACCATAGATCCTCGTCGGATTTACGTTATCCTAGATCGAGTCCTTGATGGTCTCCTGCAGTGGACTTTAGAGATAAGTCATGGTCAACCTCATCCTTGCCCACGCAAGCCAAGGTCAAGAGCTGGCCCATAATAAATAAATAAAAAGTAGAAACCTTTAGAGACAAGTAGAAACCTATTGACGTCCTCAATGTCGCATTGGGCGAAGGTCTAGCCAAGACGCAGAAGGTTGCGTGTTCGTTCCGCGAGATAAAGGTTTGCATTATCAGTAGGACAGTAAGGCGATCACGAATATTTCCAACTGACGTGTCGTAGGCGTACCTAACGACAATTTTTGCCAATGACAAAGCGTTATTTTAAATCAATGCTTTCTCATTGGCCAAAATACGTCAACGACACGAATACTTTTTCACTAGTCTCCGTGACCGAGCCTCTATAGACATTTTTTTATAATTCTAAAGTACTTAAAGTATTCTGAAGTCTCACGACTTACCAACATTTTCTCGTACTTGTAAGCAGGCTCCCGGCAGAAGGTGACGCTGGGGTACGAGATAGTCTTGTTGAAGTCGAAGTGGGTGTACGTCGTCACAGGGATGTCGATCAGCTTCCTAATGCAAGAGGAAATCTGGAAAACCAATAGCAATTCGTGTCTTGCCAACTTAATACTGCTTTGAGCAGAGCAATCATAAGTTGGGCATACATGCTACGGTATGATGGAGAGGTTTATTTGTGCAGATACGGGATGGTACGATAGGCTGGGGAGATATGTCGGTTTGCGTTATGACCATGTTGATGACGGCGCGGACAAATACAAGAGGCGTCGGGCAGTGGTGTGGTGCGGGCGAGGTGCGGACGTGGCGCCGCGCCGGTGCAGCGTAGAACAGGCGCGCAAACGGTGTCGGAAAGGCGAGGACAGTGGATGCATTTGGAGCATTCTAGTGTTGCTCTTTGCCGAGGGCGAGGAAACAGCACCCGCACCCCGCCGTCTCAGTATGTCTCGCGCCCCACCTCTTCTATAGATTTTGTATGAAATATCAAATACCACGCTGCACCCGCACCAAACCATGGCCTCTTGTATTTATCCCGCGACTTAGACAACTGGCATGGAGACCATCTCCCTAGACCGTGTCAAAAAAACCTCTAGTTACGGTATCTTTTCCGTCATCTGTGCAGGGCAAAATACCTATTTCACAGTTCTATTTCAATAAACGCTCGAATCTACATAAGAAAGAAGAAAGAAAAATAATTTTCACTTCTCATGCTCTAAAAGTACTTATTTGTGCAGGATATAAGGCTGCAAAAAATCGAATTTTGTGCACAAGTGCATTAACATATCTACTCATAAATGTATCTATATTAAGGCAAAGAAAATGAACCATACACCCAAACACAATAAGAAGTTCATAGATAGAATTTGTTATTTTATAATATTTACTTTCATTTATTTGCTTATTATGTGATTTTAAGAATAAAACAATTTCATTCAGTATTGAAAACTGTGCTAATTTTACTTTGAATTTTAATTAAAGAAATATTATGTTACGCTACTGTTTTATTTCCTCGCAATCGAAGTTAAAAGCAGAGTTTATAACTCGTCCACAAAACCATTTTATCCTCGACATTACTATCAGCCCTTGCCTAAAATCTACTATTATTTGCAGCTCTAGACTTACATAATGCTTAGACAGAGTAAGACAATGGTACGAAAATTACCATAAGCCGGACATTACAAAAGGGACTCCGACTCAACATGAGCTGGCTGACTAGGCAGGCTCTCTTTCGTCCGTTACGGACAACCATGCAATTATGCAGGCTCGTCTGCGGTGAAGACCACTCTGTTAAACCTACCGTTGCGGGTGGCCTACATTAATAGACTAGTTTCAGTATGTGTGTTGGGCCAAGTATTGCGCTATGTGTAAAAACTATGTGCAAAAATTATAATTGCGTGAAGCTTTTGAAAAATTGTTCTAAACTTCAAAACAACTTTGATTTTAGGCATATTTCTTTCACCTAAACAGTAAGCAAATATTTTATTTTCAACATACTTATACAAGCAATTTTTTAAAGTAATTTTTTATGTTAGTATAAAAATACCTTATTTTTATTGAATTTTGTGCGGTGTCAATATCATTCTACGTTCTTTTGTCTTGTTTTGTTCGTGTTTATATCTCGCACTCAATTAGCTCTTACCTTATGTAACTAAAACATCGTGCAACTTACTTGTTGCGTGGCTACTCCGAGGCATATTATTATCACCAAAGTCTGCAGCAATTTCACGCCTTTGAAACAACTGTAAAGCTCTTTCTTGATCCTGCCGATCTTCTCTGATTCATCATCCTGCATTAAAAATCATGGTTTTTAAGAAACTGGTATTTATAAATTGAAAAGGAACAAATCTATCTCCGGAATCGAAGCCAACCTCACCTACTCGTATTGCACCCTGCTATATTACAAACGAGACTCTGGTGGCCGGCTGATTACGGCACAGCTATAATAATTCTCTGGGTACTGACAGGTAGCAGCGTTGGCTGAGCGAGAAGCTGTACCCAGTGTTCCCCCACCCGAATGCCCAGCGTGGGGATTATGGGTATAAATCAAAGCTCATTGATAACATAATAAGCTTGAAATTTACAGCAGAAATTTCAGTTACAAAATTAAAACAGTTTAAAAAATTTCAAGTGTTAATCTACTTTTGTTGTTGACTCTACCTTCTATAACAGGCGACATTATGCCCCAGATTAAGGCCATTAACACTAAGATTTTGTAATGAGAACTTTTATTTGAGGGTTCGCAGAAAGATATTGAGATTTCTGTTTTTCCTTTTCGTATAGGTCCTCTCTGTATTCTGTGGTATAGGTAATAAAAACATAAAATTCTTAGATACAAATCTTCAAAAAGGCCACTTACCATACTTTCTGCCGTCATTTTAGTGATCAAAATTATTTTACGCCATAGTCCTTTATTCCCATCTTCTAACCGACCTATCTGGTCCGCCATTCATGTAGTAAATAAGTGATAATGCTCCCTGGTGGTTTTTTCCCTATCATAAATCGAATGCTATCATAGTAATGTAGATTATTTTGTATATTGGCAGCATTATTGGATGCGATTAGTACAGGACCGTGGTGGATGGCACAAACTTTGGGAGGCCTATGTCCTCGAGCTTGGGTATTTTCAAACTATAGAAACGCCGACAGCAACGATTGAGCCAGGATTTCATTATTGTATCGATGTGTGTTGGTTTGTGATGCGCCATCATCAGCGATCATCATCGCATTTGGTTAAGCAACACTCTACCCAGTCATTACTTGGATGGGTGACTAGTTTGTGACATTTAGATTTGAGCGTTTCGATTTGAGTGATTCAAAAGATGTTGGTCCCGGCTTTTCAGTCGTTAAGCCTTGTCGGAGGCCTTCGGCCTAAAAACTCCGAAACCAGAGTTGGTCACTAGCTCATACGAAGACGAAGAAGAGGAAGATGCGCCATCGTGTCGTAGCGTTATTCAGAATCACCCAGCAGCTTTTTAAGATCTTAGAAATCCGTCGGAATACAAATAGATACAATGCAACAAAAATTTACGAATTCGATTTGAAAACTTTTCGTATGTTTTAAAGATTCAATTTTTTTTACAATATTAGTGATTTATTTTGTTTGAAAATAAAAATTGAGAAAAGGACTAAGTTTAAGATTATTTTTTTACGATTACTAACAAGTCACATTACCCGTGTGTTCATTTAATGTCGTCATTATAGCAACAGCCTATCTTCATTTAAACATTAACTCGGAATAATTACTCGAGCATAGTACTATTATTCTAGCAATCATCATCAACATTATCCACAGCCCGACTTTATCCAATGCTGCAGGGGTATACCTGTATACCTTTATAACACCTATGCTCAAGTAATTATTCAAGTGTTAAAATGAAGATGGGCGGACGATATTGCATCCATCGTGGGCCGAAACTGGATGAGACTGGACGAGACCGCACTCACAAAGGGAGGCCTATACCCAGCAGTGGGTGAAATCGACCTGCAGATGATGATGATGATGTTAAAAAGCTCTTGACTAAGTGTTTTATACCAACAGACCCCGTTACTTACCTAGATACCTATGCTAAATATAGTTAGGCTGATCCCTGAAACGCTAGTGCAATAACTAGGATTAGGTTGATAGGCAACATAGACCTTGAAGAAAAATGCCGATGTTGCATCAGAGGCATTTTTTGCAAGCAGCGGGATTTGAACCCAGCTAAGCCTCGCTAATTAACCACCTCAATAAAAAAATAAAAAGACACCTTACCACCTTAGTAAATAAATTAAAATAATCTTTTTAACTTGTGAGTTTTTAATCAAAATAAAAACTTTTATACAATATTCTTGAAGAATTTTTAAGAGAAACTAAACACTACTGGAATGCATCTTAAATCACATTCTGAAATTCAAAGCATCATACCTACAGTAGTGTTCGAATGTATGTAATTTCGTTAACAAATTACCAGCACTTATCTCAAGTGGCGGTAACATCAAACGTATAATTAGACCTATAAATCTATCGAGAGAGACGACCGTGGCCACGCCTTTGTCATAACACTAGTATTAATAGCAATAAGCTGGAGAAATTCGATGATATTTTGTTGAAAATTGAAAATCTAGGTTTAGTTTGTCAGTGACTTGCCTCCACCCCGGCTTACATGTACCGGTTTTTTTACAACCGTGGATTCGTTTTATAATTATTTATAATTGATGAGCGCGTCCCTGTATTTATGGGAAGGTCGCGCGTTCAAATCCCGCCTGTGTCGAAATCTTTTGTGTATCCCAAAATTTAAAGATATTTATGTAGATAGGTAGTTTTTTTTTTTGTAATTTAACAGGTGTACTTTAAAGAGTTACCTGTCTATCTAGACAGTGTTAATCCCAAAGAGATTGGAAATAAAACTTTTCCATGTTTAATCCAAATCACAATATAATATAACAAGTTCCATCCCAACCCGTTCAGTGAACACATACTCACAATCACACAAACTTTCGCATATCCTTCCAACTTCTACTAATATTATAAATAAGAAAGTTTGTGAGGATGGATGGATGCTTGTTAGTCTTTCACGCAAAAACTCCTGAACGGATTTGGATGAAACTTGGAATAGGTATACCTACGTGAATAGATTGTGACCTGGATTATCACATAGGTAGGCTACTTATTTTCGGATATCACACGAGCGAAGCCGCGTTGGAAGCTAGTATATAATAACTATGGGACCAGAATACTATGACTAGCAATTCTGGCTCTCCTAAATTCTGATAGTTTTTAAGCAAATAAAAAGGAGTATTTAATGTGACTGGGTGTTAAAAAGTTATCTCTAAAATTAGTACGTAGGTAATACAAAAAACAATAGTAACGTTGCTAGTGACATCTATTAGTTTATCTTGGAAAGGAAAACCTACTGTTCAACTCTGAGCTCGCTAGATGGCGACACTTGTTTTTCAGGTCGGTTTGTGAAAAGCCAAAATTAAAACAAGCTGTTGCTTTTAGCATTTTAATATTACAAATGAAAAAAATGTTATGTACAAATTAATCTTATTTTAAACCTACATTAGCTTACACACAATATCACTTTTAAGGCACATACATAAGTACAGTCATCAAAGTTTAACACTTAATCACAATAAATAAAGCGGTAACGTTGTGATGTTACACAGCTTAGCTTTTATAAAACGCATGACTTTTGAAACGCACAATTTAAATGTCTAAAAAACGCAACGAAGCACAATCTTTCATCCACAAAAGTCTTAAGTCTTTAATACAATACACCGAATGATACTAACCAACTCAACAAAAATATGGTTGCAAATGTCATCGGACCAGCACTCACAGCCTTGCCTGTCGTTGCAGCTGTAGAGTTACCCTTCAAGAATTTGTCCAGAATATCTGTCCTAGGCGTAATATCACAGGCTGTATGGCTGATCGCATCCACCACAGGTGCGGAAAACACCCTAAAGTTCACATCATTAAGATCCCATTTCCCGTACATCCAAATGGGCATCCTATTCGACAGAATCCAAAGATTGTCTTCGTAATCAACCTTGATATCTGTGGGATAGATCATGGTGTTCTCGTTCATGTATATTCTTCCTTGGTTTTTCATCGTGTAGTCTTTGTTTGACGTCTTCCAGCATGCCACAGCGTTTAAATTCACCAGCGAATAGAACAGCACGCCAGTTTTGGGATCTACGAATGAGACACTTGATTGCGCATTCGGACCTCGGTCGCCAAGGTTTTTGAAGGCATCAAAGTTATCATCAACCACAGTCTGGTTTCTCAAGTACTCAGTTGAGACGGAGAACTCCTTAAAACTCGCCATTGGATGGAAATATAGCGTTGAGAAGTTATCGGCGTTCGGAGCTGAAATCCCGACCCCGAAGATCGCATCTTCCCACGTAAAGTTGATGCCTTTAACGTTGAAGTCGCAGGCTAAAGGGTCCTGATGGAAGTAGTGATGGGTGATCCGCCAGGAGTCATTCTTCTCCCAAGAGTACACAACCATTCCAGCTTTTCCCAGATCAGCGGAATAAGCAAAAGTTTTCTCGCAATCCGAGTCTTCTATTGCGATGTTGGCGAAACCAGAGTCCTCTTTGACTTGGTCGGCAGGGAAGGTGTATCTCCTGATCAAATTGTCAGTGTCCAGATTGTAAACGATGAGGGAGGGTGGGTATTTCTTGATAAGAGTCTCGTTCGAGGCAGCGTTGTTGATTTTCCCGTTGTCAAGGACCCATAGTCGGCCGCAGCGGTCAGCGCGCACCCTGAAGGGAGAGATGATCTCTGGTGGCGAGTCACTGTCGGATGTGTGTGCTGCCCAGCTTGGATATGGGATCAGAATGGGAGATTTCGTTGAGTTATCTGAAATAGAAAAGAATTTCAGTGATATTGGTGAGATTGAGGCATTGAAAATGCACGTGTTGATCTTAATCAATTGCGCTATCTCCAATCCTACTTCCTACTATCCTACTAATAATATAAATGCGAAAGTTTGTGAGTATGGATGTATAGATGTATGGATGAATGGATGAATGTTTGTTACTCTTTCACGCAAAAACTACTGTACGGATTTGGATGAAACTTGGAATATACATAGTTTGTGACCTGGATTAACACATAGGCTATTTTTTATCCCGGTACCACGCAAGCGAAGCCGCGGGCGGAAGCTAGTGTGTCTATAAAGTCCAATAGATAATCCAATGATATCAAAATAGATGATCTGATTATATATGATTAACATCTTTTCTTTCTGTTTTTTGTTAATTATCTAAGTAGATAGGTAAGCACACATTATTTCTCTATGTAAATAAACGTAGTACTTACTAACCTACCCTATTCAAAAATATGTTTGCCTATTTTATCTATCGTATGTTTTATTCTTACGGTTAAAGTTCTAAATAATATTGTTTAATTCTAAGAATGTCTGGTTATTGTCAATTATTCAGAACTATGAATTAATAATATCTTATTTTAGAAATGTATTCATAATTCTAAGAAATTATGCTTCACTTTGTTATTATAGCTTAATAGATATCTAATAAGGAAAATCCCTTGTATTAGTATAGGTACCTCTAAATTATTTTGTTAACATACACAATGGTTAACATTGGTAAATAACATGCATAATATAATAACAACTATTACAATTAAAATGTAATTCTTTTATTCGATTACATTATTATCTGTATTTGTAAACAATTACCTAGTAAGTAACATTTTATGATTGATCTAACGACATTAGTTGGTACATACATAACTAATGCTTAGATTACGTACAAACTTTCACTTCGTTCTGTGATATTTCGACCGACTAATGTTTGCCAATAGGTTTCACTAATGTCAACCGTTTTCTTTGAAGAGATGGATTAAAGTTCATTGATGAAGGCTTGGATTGATTTCATCGGTAAATAAAGTGTACTTAATTACACTTTATTTACCGATGAAATCAACAGAACTTGGATCATAGGTGAAAGTTTGTGAAAGACATGATATATATCACTTTACACTTTACACTTCACACTAATATTATAAATGCGCAAATTTGTGAGTATGTATGGATGTATGGATGAATGTTTGTAACTCTTTCACGCGAAAACTACTGAACGGATTTGGATGAAACTTGGAATATACATAGTTTGTGACCTGGATAAATACGTAGGCTACTTTTTATCCGGGTACCACGCGAGTGAAGCCACGGCCGGAAGCTAGTATAATAAAAATGTGAAAGTTTGTGTGTGTGTGTGTATGTTTGTGGTCGCTTCACTCCGTGACGGCTGAACGGATTTGGCTGAAACTTGAAATATACATAGTTTACGCCCTGGATAGGCTATTTTGTATCATGGTACGAAGACGCTAGTAAATAATAATGCTGGACACTACCACACAGCATCATACGGCCCCAAGCTAAGCAGAGCTTGTATTATGGGAACCACATGATTGTTATAAGACTTAAATACCATTTTTTTGTAAATACACACCTATTATACATAGAAACACCCAGACCCGAGACAAATAAATGCAGAATACAAACATTTATCTCGCAGCGGGAATCGAACCCACAACCTTATGCGTCCAAAGCGAACCTTCGCCCGCTGCGCCACAAAGGTCGTCAGATGTGAAATATGATACGTTTGTTTGATTCTCCTTTACGCAAAAACTACTGAAAGGATTTACCTAGCTTAAATTATGCACATGTAGTTCTAGACCAGTCGGCTTAGCACAGCAACTGTAGACAAGGGATTTGTCGACGAAAGAGTAGACAAAACCTATTATTGAATGTAGATGTAGCAATATTTTGAATGTGTGAAGCATGTATAACTAAAAAATTGATAAAAACAAGCGAAAATAAAGTTTGGGGAAAATACATTGATATATAATGTTACTAACGTGGAAAATATACATGTTTGGGATACAGGGAGGCTTACAATAAGGAAAGACGTTGTCTTCTCTATCGTAGAGTAGATATAAAAACGGCATGCTAAGGGGGTAGGAATAACATTAGGCTAATTTAACAGGGTATCATGTGGTTCAAAGCCATGGGCGGAAGCGGAAGTAAGGAAGTGAGCGGCCCCTTGAGTTGCCGCTATGACGACTCTACAATTAAGTACCATGGCTCGCGTAACCCTTGGACTGGCTGACTGGACCACCGAACTAATTCACCATCATCATCATCATTATCATCATCATCAGTATATTCCAGTCCACTGCTGCACATATATCTGAACTAATTGCTCCATGTACATACCTAATACATTAGTAGTACTTTCTTTCTCGTCACTTACATAAATATTTGTTCTGAGTCTAGGAAATTAAATAATGTAAGCAAACTCATAAACTCATATGTATTTATTCAATAAGCAAAGAATTGTCAAGAAACTCTGTTTGGCTTATATCTGTTTAAATTCCATGTTACAATAACGATTACCTAAGCAACTAAATGTGTATGTACGCAATAAATTATATGAATACCATCTAACATTGATTTTGAGGGAGTCGGATACCTACAGGTATCGAGCATGGCGCGGAGCGTTATGTTTGAGACCCGCAATCAATGTGTTAACTGATCCTGCTATGGGATCAGTTGACGGTGACGTGTTCAAGATTTTGAGAACAAGAAACAAAGAGAACTTTAAGATAAGTAAGTAATAATTTTCTAAAAGCATGGTAGGAAATATAAGTTTTATGCGATAATAAATACACTTAATACTGAAATAGTAGATTGTTTTAAAACACTCTACTTTTCACTTCGATTGCGAGAAAATAAAACAATTCAAATTTAGACAATTTTCAGAAATTGTATTAAAAATTAATCAACCTTCATAAAACATCACCAAGACGGTTCTATTTTCAAAAAAAAGATTGACGGAGCACCAAGGAGTCGAGTTTTTATGTAAGAGAACGAATGCTTTGTACAGGCTGATGATTTTAGACAAAAATTAAAAAGAAAAAATACTTTTTAGCCCGAGGTATTAAACTCGAGTTTTAGGCCCGCTAAGCTACACTATTATGATACACTTTTTGAGCAAGAGAAGTGAAAAAAATATTACCTACGCTCTTTAAACGGATATTGACGATAATGAAGAGACCTTAGTCCTAACCAATATTATTTGGGTAGAGCCAGTAAAAGTGAACGCATTACATACTCCACGCGAACCCCAATAACTTATACACTATGCTTAAAAACTTTTGAAGCGCGTTCATTTTTAGGCTAGACGGTATCGCGGCAGGAATACTGGATTAAACTTTTTCATCTAGTTTAGATTATTTATCCAGCTTCAAGTGGTATCCTTACTCACTGACAGAAACGCTGGAGTGTCTGGGACATGGTTAGAGTAGTCACCTATAGTATAGCCTGCCCATTTTTAAGGATAAAGTATTTAAGCATTTCCTTTCTCTTGGCTGCTAGGTTTTATTGCTAAGGGATACCATTAATTTTATATTTTGCAAATAGGTATTTAAGTAGTTTATGTATTATAATTATGTAGTCTATAGTTTCATATTTATTATATTAATATTTTATGTAGTAGGTTTATTTTATAAGGTATATTTTGTAGTTAGTTAGGTATATGTATGATATTATTTATCCAGCTACTTTCGTATGTATGTACACCACCGTCTTTTGTTTTTCGTGCTATCCTGTCCATCCAAAGGTTGTCTGGAAGAGATCGCTATTAGCGATAAGACCGCCCATTGTACCTTTTTTTTTTAATTGTATAGTTTCTGTAAATTGTATTTTTTAATTTGGTGTACAATAAAGAATTTATCTATCTATAGTATAGATAGGTATTACTCTGAAACAGCGATACGTGCGGAGCGGACTGAGTCGCGAGCTCCTCACGATGTTTACCTTTACCGTTTAGTATATTTGCAATAATAATTATGCCTATAAACTTGAGATAAACATATGTCACCTTTCAAATTAATATAGTTCAAAGATGAAGGCACTCCTGGCTTCCATCTCGGCACGGTTACAAATAACCGGTCCTTGTACACCTCCAAGCCCATCGGTATATTGTTCTCCGGGATATATCTCTTGGATGCGAGGGCTTCCTGCCTCGCCTCAGGGCTCTCGAACTGGTAGTCCAAGGCTTTCCACTCGTAGACTATGTGCAGCTGGTCCATGCAACAGGTGAAGTATACCAGCTGAAGGAGAATGAGGGTCTTTATACCCCCCATTTTGATCTGGAAATAAGAGAAAATAGGTTTTAGTTTAAGTGGGAAGTCACTATATTCATATCCTTTAACTCATACGATTATCTATTGTATCGTAGGATTTTGGAAACTGTGAGCACAAAATGGTATCATAGCACCCGGAACGAATATTTGTAGATCACGCAAACACGACGACCTCTGTGGCGCAGCGGGCGAAGATCCGCCTGAGACGCAGAAGGTTGCATGTTCGATTCCTGCCGCAAGACAAATGTTTGTATTCTGCATATATAGGAGTGAATGGAGACAGAAAACATGTTGTGCCGACCCCACCTAGAGTGGGATAAGGGCAGGGAAATGAATGAATGAATGATATATTAGTCTCGAGTCTGATATTTTTTATGTATAAATAATTATGTATGTGTTTACACAAAAGTTTTTATATATTAGTCATGTGGTTCCCACAATACACGCTCTGTTTAGTTTGGGGCCATATGATGCTGTGTCAGGGTGTCCAGCATTATTTATTATTATTTATACCCCATAGGAATAGAAATCGCAATAATTGAATTTTCTTTTCAGAAACGCGTCATTATATATATACCTACGTATGAAATTATTTAGGAAATATTACACATACTTCCCGACTCAAGATAAATTTATAGTTAATACATAAATAGAAATGCAAGAGCAGATGGCACTGTCTGACAACAGTTCAAATAAAAGTGCTAGGTGAGTAGGTATAGGTAAGCGACATTCTTGATTTTCTGCGCAATGCGATTTCAAGTGACAGTAATACTGTGGTGGTACTCTTCTTCATCATAATTCGCTTCCATTCTTCTTATTTAGAAGGATTGCCATACTAAGCAATTACGTTAGGTACTAGATCCACGGCAATCATTTTGGTCATTCAGTTCACACATCAAGTGCCACAGGGACGATGTGCATTTATTGATCGCTCTGATGCATAAATTTTTTATATCACGTTTGCTATAGTTGAAACGAATCAAGCTATGATAGATAGATACATAGAACGTGGATATAATAAATATATGTAGAAAAAAAATTGCAATAATAACTTTTTACTAAATTCTGAAGTCAGGACCCAATAACATTTTTTTAAGTTGAGTGATTTTTTAAACGTACTTAAAATTAATAAAAAAACATAAATAAGACAGTACTTAATAGATTGGTGTAATTTTTATTTTTCGGGATTTTTCTATAATTTTTTTTTTTAAAAGCCAATTCGAAAGACTTCTTCAGCTAGACACAAAAAAACTATTTTTATGATTGACATAATTACCAATATCGTAATCACCATTTAATATGAAAATACTAGCTAACTAACGTAAAATATATATTTCTTAAGTATATTTTAGCTGAAGGTATCCAGGTGGACATAATCAGTCAATCATGTAATCTAATACAAAAATGTTTTGGCTTAAGCCGGGTTCTATTGGTACCGTACCTTCGAAAGCGCGGAAACACCTTGATATAAATACTATTTAACGGTCACCCATCCAAGTAGTGGCCGAGAAAAAACGTCTGCTTAGAACACCAAAGTACCTAAGCCACGCCATGACTTCATGTCATAGTTTTATTAGAATAGAATAGAATATATAGTACATTACTGCAGAGGCGAGCAAAAGAGGCATTGATACGTGATAATGTAGCACACATACGTGAGTCCATCAATGCCTAGTTGTGGCCAAGGCTTGTATAGTAATTTTCTCAAATAATGCGCGGAAATTAAAACTCAGTATTTCCTTGGCAGAACTTGTAAATTTTTCAATAAACAAAATTCTATTTGCAATCCAGTTCGAAATTTAAATAAATCCTTTGGATTTCACTGACCTCCTTGGTAGCCATTATTCAGAGTAAAATATCGTTCCATTTTTAAATAACACGACAGATATGAGTTTACATAGTTTTGGCCGCTAAACACAACAGAAATGGATTTTCATACAACTTTTGCCGGCCGCTGCTCGCATGTATTGGGCCAGTACTGCAATTTCGATTTATCTCGAGAAGGTTTTCTAAATAATGCTCTAATTTCTAAGCATGTTTGAGAAAACTTTATTTAACTAGAATATAACTTTATTGTAGGCACCAATTTACGTGCGGATCCTGCCAAGGTGATTCAAAAGGATAATAACTTGCACCCGTGCAAAGCCGAGGCGGGTCGCTAGTAAATAATAAAGTTATTTGTAAGAAAGATTTATTATTGTATGTATACCTATATATTGTAGAGTTTATCGTAGATCTTCCCCGCTGTCGCTATATAAATCGTACGTTTCCACAAGTCAATAAACAATGTTTCTAGTCAAACTATTCAATCAAGCAGTGGCACAACTGTCATATCCGTATACTTCCTTCATACATTGTGAGAACCATACTGTTACTAGTGAAAACACGACTCTTTAGGACACCCACTTATAATTACATTAGGAATTCCGTCTCAAAAAATCATTTTGGAATATCGATTCGAGGTTTTGAACGCAGTAAATCCATACATTTATTATCCCTGATTTATTGTATTTTAAGTGTTTACCCACACTTCAGGGAAAATCTAAGATTTTTTATATATCCCAAAAATTTCGACTCAGGCGGGATTTGAACCCGCGACCTTCCCATCAATACCGGGACGCGCTAACCAACTGCGCTACCGATTCAACTCCTCGCCTTGATGGGAAGGTCGCGGGTTCAAATCCCGCCTGAGTCGAAATTTTTGGGATATATTAAAAAAATATTATCCCTGTTACATACGAACACTGTATTTTCTTTTCTAATTCCAGGAGAAAGAAGAAGAAGATACGAACATTGTATTTTCCGTGCGAAGTTTTCTCCGATTTGAAAATGGTAGCCTGTACTTTCGGAATCCCGCACGGAAAATGTTTGAACTCGCTATGAACAATGGCTAGCGTCTCTCAATAGAGCTTTATTATTCCAAACACAAATAAACATATGTGTATGAATATTATGGAATATCGCTGCAACTTTTCTCCTTGAGACAGCTAACACAGCATCATGCAACCCCAAACTAAGCAGAGCTTGTATTATGGGAACCACATGATTTACATACTAAATATACTACGTAAATACATTCATATCATACATAGAAAACACCCAGACCCAAGACAAATATCTACAGAACATGCAAACATTCGTCTCGCAGCGGGAATTGAACCCGCTACCTTCTGAGTCTCAGGCGGACCTTCACCCATTGCGCCACAGAAGCCGGTGAATGCTCTTCCACCGTCAGTTTTTCCCGATCGCTGTGACTTAAGGGTCTTCTAGGAAAGATTACTTCAAAAGACATTACATTCTAGGCAAGCGTGGTACATCGTCGACCGGATCTTCACTTACCAACAGGTGAGATGGCGGTCAAACGTAACCATAACCATAAAAAAAAAACTCGATTCGATATTTCAAAACGGAATTCCAAATGTATGTAGCCGCCCTTTACAAAACGTAAACGATCAACAATTCAGTATAAACAACCTTTTAAAAAAACTAAACCGACTTCAAAAAATCATTCTCACTGCCCTAAAACGCCAAAAGTAAACATAATTATTTATTTATTTCAAAGAAGAAAGTATAATTTAACTGTTTCGTAGGTAAACTACCACCATGTGTAGTGCAGACCGCATTTAGGACGAGTCAGCGTACATATCCGAACCACCTGTAAAGTATAACCTTTAAAAAAAATTATCGGAGGACAAAAAAAAGAATATTCCGACGAATTAAGAACCTCCTTCTTTTTGTCCTCCTTCTAAGTCGGTTAAAAAAGAAATGCATGGTCAGTCTAATCCATCGTATTCGTTCGGTATGTCAGAATTTTTAAACACTGTATTTTGCATTTAAGATAAGTATCTACTTGAGTACATACATACTTTTTGTCGAGGAAAACAAGTGGGCTTATAATGTCATAGAGTCAGGTACAACTGCAGACACGCTTGTTATCAGAGGTCAACTCAGCTCATGCATGCAACGAGACCTCGATAACCTGATATAAATAGTACAGCAATTATCCATTGTTCGAGGCCTAAAATAAACTCATTCAGACAAACAACGATTCTTTAATAACTATAATGAAATATTTCATAGGTTCTACTCAATGACCTCTGTGGCGCAGTGGGTGAAGGCTCGCCTGAGATGCAAAAGGTTGCGGATTAGATTTCCACCATGGCACAAATGTTTCTGCAAGTTTTTTTTATAATAGTTTGCATTTACAAAACAAGTATAAACGTAGTACGTACATCAGTTGTGTGGTTCCCTTATCATATGCTTTGCTCACAGTATCATACATCTAACCCCAACTTTGGGGTGCCGCCCGCGGCTTCGCTCGAGTTATACACGGATAAAAAGTAACGGATATGTTATTTCAGGTCTAGTGCTACATAATATGTAAAAATAATATTAAAAAATCTAGATAAGGAGACCCTAATAACCTAGCGGTATGAAATATATACTCATACCTACCAAATACACATTTTAAAAACCATAAAATTGGACGAGCCGTTTTGGAGGAGTGCGTGTGACTACAAACATCGTGACAAGATATTTTTAACTATAAGATGCTATGTGAAAAACTAATGCGTAAAAAACTACCTAGGGTACATAAGGTAAGGGACAATGTATTCCTAGTAGCGCGTTGAAATCTTTTTCAAAGGAGATATTTACCTAATCATTTTAGAGTCAGATCGGATTGCTATAGTACCTACTAAAAGGTTTTAAATTTATTTTATTTATCTATGTCACCTACTTACCTTACGGTTTAGATTGATCAAGTGTGAGTTACACTTTAAAAGTCATCAACGTTAAGTAGGGTAGGTACCTATGAGTTTAGTTAGCACGCCAACTTTGTTTCCTACCAGGAAAAATTTACTGGCATAAAAGGCTTTAGCACGATGTCAACCTTTTGAATAAAACTTTTGGTTTGTGCGATAAAGTGTTAAAATAAATCATCTTTTAGCCCGTTTACACCCACTATTGGGTATGGGCCTCCTTATAACGCCGCTTCTTCGGTCCCTTGTAAGCCTCATCCATCGGAATAATTACAATTTTATTTCACTTCACTTCACTTCTTTATTCAATGGCTTCTGGGATAGATTTCCACAATTTCGCCGTATCAAGTATAGTTAGTATAGTTCATAATATGAGATAACGTAGTAGGGTTTATAAGTCCAGTCGTCCAGTCTTCAGTCGGGTCCTTTTCTGTTAAAGCAATGGCGACTAGGTATAACAAAAAACGATCGGCGAACAATTTTCTTCATCAGAGAATTCCAGCTCAATATCACGTTTATTCCATTTCACTTTTGTTTTATTACTAAGGTATATCGGTTAAAATGCCAAAACTTTAAAACAACATAAGTTAGTACAGCACAAGAAAATAAATTAAAACAAAAATTACACAACCGTCGTTGAAGATTAAAAATAAAATTTCAGGTCAATCTCATTGTCAAAGCGCAACAAAAAGATTTTTGCTGTATGCTGTAGTCCAAGATAGATTTGTAAAGGAGACATAGACGTTTCGAGGATTGACCAGACTACAAATGTTGGTCGCGGTAATTTTTTAGGAAATGAACTTGCCCCATTTTAATGAATTAGCATTGATATAATTGAGTCTTGAAACGATAATCTAAGAATATATATAAAATTTAACTATTTATAAATAGTCCACAATATTATGCCAGTAGCATTCCAGTACGGTACACCAGCAATCTATTCTCGCGTTAGAATGCTACTTGAATAAGTAAACACAATTTTAATTCCAGTTAAGTGCACTGACTGGAATCACGATCTACTTTTCAATTGCTGCACCCGCGTAACTGGAATTTCATAGCAAATTATGATTCCAGTGCTGGATCAAAGTTATTGCATCTAGCGACAATAGTAAGAAATCAAATAACACTTTGAGTGCTGATAACACAGATGTGGTTCTATACTTCCTTGTACTCCTCGCTCATGGCACGTAGTCAACGTTTTAAAAGACATTTTCACGCAATATCCTTGGCCATATACTAGAGTAACCAGAGTTTATGTGATGGGAACCACATGACTAATAAACTACTGACAAATAATTTAGTGGTAGATAGTTTAGCCACATAACATAATCCATTTTAGTGATTTATATAATAAAAATACGCTATTTTTTATTAGATTAATTGGTTTATTTAAGTATTGAATTATCAGTAGAATAACCTAGAAATACTTAATAATTGTTATTATATTAGATAAAAAAAGACTGAAATAAACTAATATAAATATTGTTTGATTAAGCCTCAACTTTTCTGTCTATACCAGTTTTTAATTTCCATACTTACCTAATTTGTTAATTCAAAAAAGGACTCATTATTTTATACATTTTTAGTTTATCATCAATTGTTATTTGACTTATCATCAGATATTTTTAAAAATAAAGCCGGTTTTAGACTACGTGATGTATAAATTACATCTTGAGCTATAAATTACACGTAATTATTTGACACTTCTGTACGTCGTCACCATTCAAACTCAGAGCGAGGCTGGGGGAGGTGCGGGGTCCGGGGACGTGTCTTGTACGAAATGTATGATGAGCGATAAAATATTATATCTCAAGATATATATCCCATAGTCGAAAGCCGGCTTACCTCGTAAATTGAAGCTTTAACTGCAACGTAAAATAAACAACTTTATAATTCTGACCCAGTCACGTGTCTCGACTAGACTGACTTATATTACCTTAATGGAGATACATACCACGGTCGGCCGTCATGTGATGCAAATTATCACAAATTATGATAATTCACCGACCGTACAAACCGAATAATTTGAAGAAATGTTGACAGAGCATTCTGTTGGATTTCGGTTTGTTTTTAATATCGTGTTCGATCACGAGCTACATAAACAAACAAGACTAAATAAACAAACAAAATTGGATTGTTGTTGAGAATTTATAAATACTTACCTACTTACGTATTGTAATAAAATTATTATCCAACGTTTTTTTCCGTTGACATTTTCATTCACGGTAAATATTTAAAATTAATACTTAGACTACTCAATTAATAGATGGATCAGTTCAGATCCTACTTCCTATCCTATCCTACTCCTACTATTATTATAAATGCGACAGTTTGTGAGTAAAGATAAATGGATGGATGAATGGATGACTGTTTGTTACTCTTTCACGCAAAAACTACTGAACGGTTTTGGATGAAGCTTGGAATATACACTGTTTGTGACCAGTGTATTAACACATAAGCTAGTTGTTATCCCAGTACCAAGCTAGTAATATTATAAATTATTCAGTCCCAAATAGTAGACTAAATTTAATATTATACTTCTTCGACGGTAAGTTTTAATTATAACTTATCTATTAATAGGAAATATAGAATATTAAATTTAAATTAATTAATACTCTTAATAGTAAATAAGTGCCGGATATCAATTCTACGGAAATGAAATTCAAAACTGACTCATTCTTGTTTTTTTTACTTCGTAGGTAGCGTTGGCAAGTAAATAGCTAATACCTATTTGACACCTACGTATAGTTATATTAGTTTGAATAGTAGACCTAAGAATAACATACATAAACTGCCTTTTACTAACTATTTATAAAGAACTAACTTCCACCCGCGGCTTCGCTCGCGTGGTGCCGAGATAAAAAGTAGCCTTTGTGTTAATCCAGGTCACAAACTATGTATATAATTCCAAGTTTCATCCAAAACATAAGAGGAACGAAAATAAGAGAACACGAAAGAGGAACAAACATTCATCCATTCATCCATCTATACTCACAAACTTTCGCATTTATAATATTAGCAGAATTAGTAGGATAGGATTATTGAAAGAAGAAAAGACATTGAAAATAATTAACTAAATAACTACTTCAATGTTGAATTCTGAAAAAGGCCAGGCTACGGGGCTTTTTATTTATCTCAGACCCAGTACCTAACAAGGATAAATTAATTTCAATTAATGAATATTAATTGTCATTAAACTAATTGTCAATTAAATATTATTGACTTGATAACTCGATGAATTTCGTACCACCAAATATGGTAATTTCTATTTTTCAGCTCTACTTTGGACTTTTCGTAATTTTCTTTTTAACCATCGCAGTATCTATTGGCGAACAAATCAATAAATATATTCAAATCGGTCGACCCCCCATCTCTGGATCTAGTACCTCCCTCTATGCCACTATTTCATTAAAATGTTACAACTCTACTGTCATCATCATCATAATCATCATCAGCCTGTACCAGACCACTGCTGGACATAGGCCTCCCCTGGTGAGCGCCATTGCGCCCTGTCCCCAGCTCGACGGATCCAGCTTCTACCTTGCTTTTCGCAGACATGTTACTATCAACTGTGTGGTCTGCTACGAATTCGGTAGAGAATACCTACACAGTTTTTGCAAATTAAAAATTCACTGACCTTATTCGTACTTAATCAATTCATCCAACTTCTCCCAATAAGTCATCTTGGTCCTATAAAGTCAAGGCGACAATTTTTCCTCACGGTCAAAAGAAAGATACATTACTGCAGCTACTTCCTGGCCATACGAGGCTGACCAGTTAAAATTCCAGCGGCGACCTCAAGCAAGGTCTGCTTCCGCCACCTTTTACTTTAATAACGATAGAGGCCTTGGTTTAGCGGTTCTGAGAATTGGGTGGTTTTACCTTCTAGAGGTAAGTGTAGCTGCGAATTCAGTTGACAAATTACCGCAGGATATAAACTGCTGAGTTGGACAACATAATCAAGTAACAAAATAAGCCCATATAACACGCTCACGCAAAACGCTTTTGTTGTAAAATACATGAATGGTTTAAAGAATTTAAGAATAGTTTATTTTTAAACGAAGCTAGATACCTTATCATCTAAGGCACTAAAGTCACGGGTGGGCCTTGGCCAGGGCAAGTAAATTTCTCCAGCTGGATCTTGGGCTTTTTCTCTACAGCATTTTGCTCCAATCACTTTTACATCTTGCTCTATGCCGTCACGCCACCTTTTGGGTCTGCTCCGAGGTCTTTGCCTGTCGGGTTTGCGACTAAGGAGACTCTTTGGTGTTCTGGCGTCCGACATACGTCAATATGACCAGCCCATCATCCTCATCCATACCTATACCTACCTAAGTTAATATTGTATGTTGGCTTGGGCCTCATTTTGCGGACCTGTACCACAAGGAAATAGAAGAATTGGAAAGCAACACTGCTTGATTTACATTTTTTTAAACAACTTTGGTACCTACCTAAGTAACTCTTGCTTCTTTGTATGAGCTAGTGGCCAACTCTCCTTCCTCCGATATGGCTTAACGAGTGAAAAAGCCGGAACCAACCTCTTAACGACCGATGGAGGCGACCTCCATGATTCGGAACAGAAGGCTTCCAAAGCACGGTCACCCATGCAAATAGTGACCTGGCGGAGTGTTGCTTAACCGAGATGATCTCATCTCACGGTAAATGCTTTGATAATATTCAACTGCGCTTACAAAACTTTCCTGCTATTTCTCTTGTTTTTTTTTTAAACTGGATAAGCTCTGTTTATGTCCCAAGCTCAGATTAACTAGTTTATTGTAAGGTTACTTGGGCTCTGCCTTCCCGCGTCTCGCCCCGCACACCCCGCACGATTGCCCTGTCCAGAACTCCAGACGCCTTCGTCGTTCGTGTTTGGATTTATTGACTGCCACAATCGTACTATATACCTACAACTATACGAGTGGGTACTAAAAACTGCTTATACGTAGACAATATTCAATAACTCCTGAAGAAAGGCGATGACCTAACTGCAAGGCTAGAAATGACATAATCGAATCAAATCATTAGAATTCAATACAAACGAAGCTTCATGCACTGACCATTGTTTTTTTAAATCGATCAATTATAGGCCCTAGTACCATGATATAGATTTTATAATTGCGTGAGAGTCAAACGTCTTGTAGCCAAGTAATTGCGAAGTTTTACGACTGCATTCCGGTATGTACTCGTAGGATCAGATAAGGCTACGTGGATGTTTCAAAACTGCCTTGGAAATTCAGACATCGGCAGGGATTTTGAGTAACATTCTTATTCGCTATAACTAGGTATAACCTTAACCAAACCGTCCTACTCATAACAGTTCTATAAACGTCAGAAATAGCTAAAATGGCATTAAAATATCATGCCACCTCTTTTTATTTACATTGAAATGGCAGGGACAAGCTTACTTTATCCAGCCGTTACAAAATTACTTTTGGTTATTTATGAATAAGGAGGTGATTTTCTTAAAAATTATTTCATCCCTATCATTTCCATCTATAAAAAAGGGACAACTAACATAAATTTTACCATAAGATTAGTGAAATGCGAAATCGAATTGTTCTCAGAATGTTAAACTTTATTCATTATGTCCCAAGCAATGTGACGACATTTTAACTCAACCACTATATAGTTATTTCTTTCCCAGTAAATGCCACGAGATATCGGAAGATACAGTTTACCTATCCATCCTATATGTTAACCTACTTTGAATAAGAGGAATCCATCTTTAAAACCCCAGCCAACCACAACAGCCCGTGGTGCATCCTGCGCGGGTTTAAACAAGCATGACGGCACAGCTAAATCTCCTGGCCGCCGACGGGCAGCAGCGTTGTGAGCAGCGTTGTTGGTGCGAGAAGCTGCGCCCTGCGATCCCCAACCCGCATGTTCAACGTGAGGATTATGGGCATATCCCCTTCTAATAAGGGCCCTCTTCTTATAGGCTGGTGCTGTTGTTATTAGCATAAATCTTTCAGATCACCTAATTGTTTTACCACGGTCGGTAGCAAATAACACTATTTGTTATACCACCTAGTGAGAAGGTATTAGCACAGAATGTACTAGTCAGGTTAACTCAGAAAAATGTACCCAGGTACCTACTCTACCAACAAAGTTAATCTTTGTTCATTCAAAAAGCTGCGAAGCTACGTAGGACAACAGAACTACAACCACCCATTGTGTTTGCCGAAAGTTGAAACCATTATAATATCAACAGACTTCCTTTCATTAAACTATTCATAATAATATAAACACATATAATTATATTAGAGGAGGTAGGTAGGTATCTATATAATGGCTTCCGCTCGCCCTATCTGTTGACGCTACCTAAATAAATCCATCCTTCCCAAAGCTTACGAAATTTCATCCTGTTAAGTTCAACGGTTAAGCTTAGGTTTGAAAGCATTAAAATCCCTAGGTATCTAAATTAGATATTGTAAATGAATAATTCATTAATTTACAGTGATAGATAACTCTTAACTTTTTGTAAACTGTAATAAAAATTAAATTAAAAAATGTTTATTTCAGCTTTAAGAACAACAAAAGGATATTATCTAAACTTCACCTAATTGTACCCAAAAAAGGCTGCAGGAAAAAACTTAATTGTGTCAGGATTTTCTATGGTCTTCATACTAGGCTAGCCTGTATCGCGAAGACCAGTATAAGAATCAAATTTATATATTTTCTAAAAGTGTCTTACCAAGGATCTTTTAGCAAGGCAAAAGTTATGTCCAATGATAAAATTAAAGGCTTTAGAGACATAGCTATGTCTACTGCCTACATGCCTACTTGAACATGGTCAACCTAAATCTCGTGCGTCGCGACTCGCGGCCTTCGACATTGCAAATAAAGAACTTTGCAATACTTGGTTAATAGGTGTGGCTAGGTAGGTATAGCTAGTATATTTTGGTCTGGTTGACTTGCCGACTTAAATAGGTACCTACTATTAATAGGTGAAGTGTTGAAAATGTCACTGGATCATACAAGATTATACATAGTACCGGTTTTAACTAGATTTGTTGAATTAGTGATACACTATTTATTAATAAACTAACTTTTGCCAGCGACTTCGCTCGCGCTTAAAGATATTTTCTATCCCTCGGGAACAGTGCTTTTTCTGGATGAAAGGGTACCATGTATTAAAGGTTTTATGTACTCCTAACAAAGAGTACGCTAAATGATCATGATGATCTAGTTAAGGCGTGAAAACGTAACAAACAAACAAACATACAGTCGCAGTAATAATATTAGTGATGATTTAGAACATGATAGGTGCAAGCGTTGCCTTGATATTTTTTCTACTCAGTTCCATTTTGGGAAAATTGAATTTTCCTAAAGTTCTACCTTATTTAAGATAGGTACTAGATTAGACCAACCACTCAGTAGGTTTTCTTATTACTGTACTAGTAAAAGTAAGTACAAAGAGTCAGTATAGAGAGAAATGGAAGCAGATGGAGGAGGCACTTATCACTGTAAGTGGTACTTACACTAAATAATAATATAGAACCATAGCTAGGTTAGTGTTCCAATAAAAAAGCGGCGATGGGCTTGCAACTTGTCACGTGGAATGCTAACTGCTTGCAAAAAGTGGGCATGTATCGAACGTAATGTTTGGACTTGCCTCTGACTACCCCCGTTAAGGTATCCTCAATAGATTTGCGTACTGAACAATATCTGAAGATATCCTTAATGGAGGCAAAAAGGTGTGAATATGTTTGTTTTGTTTTTTAAATATTGAAGATAAGTTGAAAAAAAATGTATTTCGGTCATTGTGTAAGCAAATTAAAGCTCTTAACATATCATCATCATCAAGTTTTGCGCGTCAACATGTCTGAGGCGAAATTTGCAATAAAATGAGAACAAAATTTGTCGGTCGTATCAAACAGCGACTTCAAAAGGGTAGCAGAGGTCATGACGGTTGGAGGTCGACGCAGGCGCAGGTAGCAAGTCGATTTTTTTTTACATAATTGTAAAACAACAATGTTACACGCCGCTACATAATGAGATTGTTAGAAAGGTTTATGCAACAAATTATCAAATTAATGAGTCAAACAATTTAATTTAATTTAATTTTCAGATAGGTACCTACATAATAGACTATTTTTTCCAAAACTTCGAACATAAACTACCTAATAAACTTAAGTAGGAGGTAGGTAAAGGTGGATAATTACAATGTTTATGCATTAATACCGTAGGACCATTTACATGGGGAGTGTTTCTCGAACGTCTGAGGGCTTACCACGAGTTTTGATAGTTTTCGAAAACTTTATAAGTTTCGGTATCTTTCCCAGTGTTGCTGTTTTAGCATTTTTAATGCTAAATTTAGCATATTTTCGGGTCTGTTAGCTTGAAAAACTCGCATTTAGCATATTTTTATGATTAACATTTTTTGTACGTTACCTAAAAATTCAAAATTCCTAAGGAATTCAAAAGGAACATATAGATTTTAGCATTTTATTTAGCATTTTTAAAAGTTATTTAGCATTTTTTACAACATGTTTTAGCATTTTCTCCAAATAAAAAACGGCAACACTGATCTTTCCATACATTTTCGTAGTTCATGCACGTTTCCCTAGAGGCGCTGTACGAAAATGTATGGAAAGATACCAAAACCTAAAAAGTTTTCGAAAACTATCAAAACCCGTGGTAAGCCCTCTGGAAGAAACCTCTTAAATGGTTATAAGCTCGCTGTGTACATATTTTTTGCCATACTCTTTGTCTTTTAAATCTCTTTGTATTTATTATAAGATTTATTTACTAAATCTCCTGGCGATTCCGGCTTATCATACGTTTATACTAGGCAAGTTTTCTTACGCTGATCCTATCTTCTAGTCGCGAAACTCTCTGATCTTGATGGCACTTTACTCGCGCTTCTGTACACATCTCGTCGAAGTGGAGTTGGCTTCTATGTATAAAAAAATAATGGGAAAAAGAATTAGGAGATTAAACTGGGCTAATTGCCCCTTTCATATGATATGTCATTCGACCTATTGGCACCAGTTTAAAATTTTGACGTTTCTTATTTTAGGCCTTTTGGGGATGAATATGAAAATTATTATTTATTTATTTACTGGCCATCTTATTCAGTCAGTGCATTTTAAATCTATGCCAAATTTCAAGTCGGTAGCTTATGTAGTTCCTGAAATAATCAGCTGTGACAGACTGACGGACAGACGGACGGACGGACGGACAAAGCGGCACCTTAAGGGTTCGTTTGACCGGTTCGGTAACGTCACCCTAAAAAGGGATGCTTGTACACAGCAGTGGATGATCCTGGGCTGAGACGATGATAATGAAGGTGCCAAGTTTTTCTAAGGAGGTTTATGTTATCATATCAGCCAGCTCTTGACCTCGGAAATAGTGTGGGCATGAATGTGGATGCGGTCAACGATAGGTCGAGCTTTCCCATGTCTTTGGTCAAAAGCTTATTCCGTTGTCGTTCTCAAGCTATTTCATTTTGCAATCCCTAGACCTAATTATTTCTATGTTTACTCAACTATTCGATCATAAAAACACAACTGCTGTTTGGTTATTAGAAGCTAATTATAAAACAATGCCGATGTAGCCATGATAATAACTGCTGATTAGTTATAAATTAATCGCGTACCTATAGGTCCGACAATAGGTCGTGACGTGACGTTGTTGCCTAGGCTATAAGTAGCCTGAGTTAGGTAACAAGTTTCTTATAAATGAATATTTATCACAGTTAGCTTGATTAGATAAGTAAGTAGAACCTATTAAAAGTACCTAGGTACTTTGGGAAAATATTAATTTCCAAAACTATGTAGCTGTACCTAAGTTATGTACCTAGTAGTCTGTGCTTGCCTACTATACTTAATCCTACACATGAACAGAATGATTAAAATAAGCCTATTATTTTATACCATAAAAACTTGATAGGTAACATAGAGCAAACCTTAAAATTTAAACTAAGCCCGCAAGAGTCTCTTGGTAGAATTTGCTGCGGGCCCCGCGCGGGTTTAATTTGAATTTTATTGTGTTTTTTTTAATAATGCATATTATTTTAATTTTTTGGATTTTTAATATGTAATAAATGAATAAATAATTAATCTGGCACTGCCACTGTACCTAGTTTCACCCACGTTTCACCTTAATTATTAGTCGTACTGTCACAAGTAAAGGTATACGACAGTGTGGCAAGATTAAGCCACTGGAATGCCATGACCTACAAATTGGGCATGTCTGTGCGCATGGTAAACACATTACATTAGTCTATTACACTAAATAATAGGAACTATAGAAATATATGCCCCTTTACGAGTTTAGTTTGTGTTATAAGTACTTAGGTAATATGTAGACAGGTATAAAACTAACTTTACACAAGCTACATAGGTACCTAATTTAAGTTATAACCATACTCTTTTAGAAAATCTTCAAATACTGCACATTTCGCCAGCTTCCGCCCGCGACATTTTCACTAGCGTGGTCTTGGTTTAAAGGCCGTGTCACAAAATAAAGTTGATCCAGTCTTTATCTATATTCCAAGTTTCACTCAAATCCGGTCAGCCGTTGTTAAGTTGAGTGTAGGGTTACCATATAATAGGATTTGTCCTGAGATCTCAGGATTTTTAGGCTCTTCTCAAGGATCGCGGCCTGATTTTGGAATTCTCAGGATTTTTGGAATTTTCAGTAAAAAAAAGAGTAGATTTTTCAGATCTTTTTATCATATACAAAAAAAAATTCTTTAGGACTAATTTAAAAATCAACTTCTGTCATGTGAATTGCACAATCTATGAAACCTAATATTCGAATTATCTGTTTTATCATATTTAATTATGGAGGAGGTTCTCAATTCGACTGTATGTTGCTTTTTTTGAGTAGGCTTTTATCTTTGAGGGCAAACGTACTCACACAAACCTTCGCATTTATAATAAAGGTGTGATATAAGAAAAATCATTAGGTAATATTTTTGTATTAGTACCTACTATTTGTTGCAGGTAGACTATTTGTGTTTGTTGTAGGGTATTGTAAATTGGTGAAAAGATGTTTTTTTTTTTTTACTTATGTAGGTTGGTACTTGTCAGTACGTAACCCATAAGTACCTGCCAACTTCATCATCATCATTAATTTTATAGCTGTGCTCTTGTCCAAAGCAGCCTCCTTTACTTCCCTATACGACATGACAGCTACCTTCTCTTTAATTTGGCTCATATAATTTATCCTTGGTATCTCTTTCCTTCTACTTTTCCCTCTATAATGTTGTGTATTATAATACTGTCATTTCGTCTAAGGTGTCCAAACATATTTCCTCTTCTGTTTTCTTTATAAGAACACCTCATACCTACCTACTTAGGTATAATGACTAAGTTTTAAAAATAATGTATCAAACGATTCGCTTCCACGTTTATTGTTAGTACCTACTAGTGGAACTTGCCCCCGGCGCCGGCGTCTGTTTTCCCGGCCCAGTATAACCTGGGAGTCTTCATACCCAGAGTGAATCGGTTCCTTCTAGGCAAGCGTGCTCCATCTTAGACCACATCTTCACCTGTCTCAGGTGTGTTAGTGGTCAAGCGCTTGGGTATTTTTTATTTTTAATATCTTAGGTAGGTATCTACTTCATAGTAAGTAGGTAGGTAGGAAGGTACTTTTAACAAAATTACCTAGGCTAGCCTTACCTACCTAAGGTAGGTAGATTGGTACCTATGCCTTACCACCAGCTGTCTAAACAAAATTACTCAAAGCTATGCTTGTTACAATAAATTGATTTATCGCGTAATTTGTTTGAACAATAAAGTATTTATGGCAACACTCAAACATTTGTTTGTGCATACCTACCACCAACACATAACACTATGATCCAGTTCAAGAGGTCCTTTGTGTATCTACCCATTCTCTTATAGGTCTCCTTTGTTACTCTACTGTGGGCTACACTTAGGCTTAGGTAAGGATCATAGCAACAGCCCATGAGCACAGAATACAGAAGGGACAGAAGCTTCACTCCGCGCAATCATTTAAATAAATAGCGACTTTAGCTGCTACGCAATAAAGTGCTATTCACCTCGTACCGAACTCAGTGCCTAACATTTATATTAACCTACACCTTGCATCCCTTTCTATCGTATAGCTCTATCTCTACTGACGTGGCACGTGTAACGTTAGGGTTGTCTTGAGAATTATTCTGTGACGAATAATAAGAACCTGGCCGCCGACGGGCAGCAGCGTCGGCGGTGCGAGAAGCTGTACCCTGCGATCCCCAACCCGCATGCCCAGCGTGGCCAAAATTTTAGTAGGTAGGTACCTACCTAGATATTTGCAAGAGAAAAAAACAACATTTGGTTTGTAGGTAACCTAGTTATCTAGTTTTAGTTGTTAGTACGCCTACCTTTAGGTAACTTACCACATCGATTTGTCTACCTACACCTACCTACCCGACTGCTTTTAAGTAGGTAACCTACACTGCCTACTTAAAGTTAAATCAAATAAAAATGTACCTAGGTTGGGTTTCTAATCTTGCTCTCAGTCTACATAATCAACATCATAATACCTACTTACTACAGCACTATGTAGGTAGATACCTACCAATGGCACAAAAATTGTCTATGAAAAAATACCTACATTATAATATTACGTTTATTTATGTAGGTAGGTAACGCATTCAAATAGAACTTGTACCTAAGTACCTATCTACTTAAGTAAATACGGGAGACTTTGATATCTAAACAACGCATTATTTGGTAGAAAAACTTTCAGTTCTGTACCTACTATTGGTATTATTTACATTTTCTTATTATTATTCAGGCAACCAAATGCTATGCAGTATTTTATTGCCTTCATTTGGCGTAAAATATAGGTACATTAACAAAAACAAAGTAAAATGCCGCGGCTGCTCAAAGACACTTTCGTTCCGGGCAGAACTCGGCAACCGACGTAACGAACCATGCTAGGAGGGCCGGCGATGCGTAGGTATGTTTTTATACCTATTCTGCGGAGTGAAGGAGGCCTGCCATGAGAGCGACTTATTCTAGGTTATAGTGTTGCCAACCGTCCTGCGTTCCCAGGACATGTCCTGATTTTTATGGTGTGCTGGGCTGTCATGGATAGTTTTCAATGCTGCATTTTGAAAGGGCCCTGTGTTCTTGTATGAAGAGGGCTACTTAAGACCCTCGTCATACAAAAACCTAGTGGACAAGGAACAATTAAGTTCCTTGTCCACCCAGTAATGTCGGTCATTAAAAAAATATTATTGAAAGAGCGGAAAGAAAATAAAACAGTACCTATTGTTGAAGTCAGGAAAATTTGTTAAACACTTGAAGAAATATAAAAGTGCATATCCCCTATTTTCAGTGCACAAACGGATGCACAATAGGTTTAGTTTGGTTTTAAACCCAAATGTCCTGTATTTCTACTTTCAAATAAAGGATTTCAGCATCATTAATTCAGTCATTTTTGGCAACCTAGGTTAGTCACCTAATCTACCCTACCCTAATAAGTACGTTGATAACAATTGCCAGCCTTTCTACTCGAGCAGCCTTTGGATAAACTACACCCGACCGGCGACTGACAGCCAGTACCCCAATATAACAATAACAATCTCTTTGGGATGATGAGATTATAGAGCTGCCCCATTTTTGCAGTGCTCCTGTCATGTTTTGGAGGCGTGCACGGATGGCTATCATGCGGTCATGGTCATTCGTAAAAAAGTCGCATCCCTGCGACTTGACCGTACGTACTTCAAACTGTTCGAGGCAGCAGCAACAGCATCCTACGGATGATTGTCCAATTCTTTATGCTTCTTTTTACAACATAAAATATAATCTAAATAATCTATATATATATATAAAAATGAAACCCGTTTTCCTTGGTCACGGCATCACGCGTGAAGGGCTGGACCGATTTCACTAATTCTTTTTTTGTTGTACTTATTTGTTATTATTACGAGAAGGTTCTTACGGAAAAAAATATTAAGAAAATTACATCACAAAAAAATAAAGTAGTGCATCATTGCTACGCTAAGGCGGTACGAAGTTCGCCGGGTCAGCTAGTAATTCATAATTCTTAAAGTCATAAGTGATTATTGTTTATCAATCTTCAACTTATTTCGGCGGAGGGCATTAGTACGCCATATCACAGGTCATCCTAGTTTGAGTACTAACTAATGTTGTGCAATCATGAATTTAAAATTGTTAAAACTAGTAAGTATTTTTATGATTGTGATTATTCGTGCATTTATGTTTGTTGTCTAGTAAATATATTTCAATTTCAATTTCATTCATTACAAATGTATAAAAATACATGTGTAAAAATCTTTTACACATGTATAGTGAATTTTTCATATACCTATATATGAGTTAATCAATGACCCTGTTTTTGTGTTTTTATTTTCTTATTACTTAATAATGTATAATTTTAAATGTGTTATTTATTCATTTTATTTTTCTTGTGGATTTAATTTGAAATAAATTATTTTTTCCAGGAAAACAAGCTTGGAATGTTGCCGTTTTTTATAATGTTATGATTAAGTCCACCTGTTAATTTCTGCTGCAAATGAAAAGAACACTTTTACTTACATACCTATTTTAATTTTTATTTTATAAGGGTATCTTAATAACTTTATTTAGTTTTCCAAAAAATTCATCAATTAAATACTGGGGTGACCATAAAATCTTTTCATATATGGGTCTATAAATCCGGGACATAATTTCTTTTACTCACATTTTTTATTGAATAGTTAGTTATGTACTAAAGTACAATGGTTGTACATAGATGTTAAATAAATACTTAAGTGTTACTAGAATCTACATTAGTAAGTAATTTAATCGATGTACCAAATAATTAGGTACGTACCTATCTACCTCTTTGCCTTATATAGATTTGCTGTAACGGTAAATCCTACCCGACTTCCCATCCTGCTCTCTATTTTGATTCAATGGCCAGTGGCTAGACATTTAATGTTTCATATTCGCATAACTAACATAGATACCATAGATTCTACCTACCTACCTAATGCAAAGATTTTTAGACATATTTGGATTCCATTTCGAACGAAATAATACAAAATTAACGCCAAAGAAGTCAATAAATAAATAATAAATAAATAATGCTGGTCTATCACACAGCATCATGTAGCCCCAAAAGCAGAGATGGTGTTATGGTAACTACATGGTTAATATATTACCGTAGATACTTTTATTGGAAATACATACATATCATACATAGAAAACACCCAGACCCGAGACAAATATCTGCAGAACATGCAAACATTTATCCCGCGGCGGGAATCGAACCTACAACCTTCTGCGCCTCAGGTGGACCTTGGCCCACTGCACCACATACGTTGAAGCGTAGGTACCTATTACGTTCATTATACAGTATAAAAAGTTTATAAACATAATGTTATGGTTACAACATGCAGCCAAGAATAGCAGAAATTGTTCCGTCTCTGTGAGTAATATTTTTATAATTCATTATTAAATTTATATCATCATCATCATCATCATCACTTAACCCGTTAACACGCAGTGCTGGGTATAATTGGCCTCCTCTTTATCACTTCACCCTTTCCTGTCCCTTGCAAGCCTCATCCATAGATTCCCAGCTACGTCCACGATGACGTTCAACCATCAGTTTATAATTAACTTAATATAGTTATAATAAATTATTTCGACAGGAGCCGTATTAAGGCTAATAACCTCTTAATTATTATAATAATATAAAATAACAATTATTTTCGCTCTGGTAATTTTCAGGCAAAATGCACTTGTATTGATTTAATTATTTTGTTGCCAGCCAGGCTGGTTAGACTTATCTAGTTGAATTTTAAGATCAAATTCGACTGATTGTCTATTATGGTCTTGGGTGGTCTTGGTACCTACCCTATTGAAATGTAGGCTTCCGTGATAGGTTAAATACCTATTTATTCTTTTTCAGCTTTAAAAAAAGTTCTATGCAATAAGTACCTACATGGGCCTTAACGTATTGACGTACCATTGACAAAATTGATATTTTTTGTGTTTTTTTGTAGTAACTAATAATTATAAAGCTAGTAAAGTAGCTTATTTCTAACTACATAGGTACATCAGTTCAATAGCTAACTTTACGAACATTGATTTTCACGCTAAATATTTGTACATTTGTACACACCTACATAAATAAGTAGACAGGTACCTGCCTAGTTTTATTAGCTTTCGTTCGTAAGATTCATTCATAAGACAAGCCTACATAATAAGTTTTATACAAAGTGTGTAAGTGCGTGGCTACGATCTAAGGTGAAGCGTTTAATTTACATAATTATGTCTTATGTTAAAAATAAGTTATCTAATGTGATCTAGTATCTAGTGTGATTTAACGCAGCATTCAGTGAACTTTATTAAATTAGATAGTTTTAAATAAGACATAGGTCGTATGTCGTAAATAAAAGATACAGATTGTAACCTTAATTTGATCAAATAATAGTAGATCTTATGTACCGAAAAGCTTACCTAACCATAAACATTTTGGTATCTGTAGACCAGATTAGTATCACATAAGGTTACAGTAAACTATCACACTTCTTAGTCAAGTTAAAACTGTAACATGTTATTGCTTATACACAAAAAAATTACAAACAGAAAACAATCGCGAAAACAGCGTCCTACACTCAAAGTGGACCGTTAGCCCACGCTTGCTAATTCTATTAAAAAAAACGTACTAACCTTAAAAGTCCTTGTTTTGTTGTCACTGAAAGTTAATTTGGCGGTAAAACACGTGAAAAGTTAAAGGTCGTCGTTTAAGAAGTTTTATTGCGAAAAACACTAGCTATCCGCTTTAACCGTATATGTCGACTGAGGTAACCGGGCGGCGCGCTTGATTCTTGATTGTGCTGATCAACGGTCGGTTCACCATCACTAACTGGTTAGGTAGGATTATCAATAAGGCTTTTTAGCACAAAAAAACAATAAGATTTGATTATTCTGCAGATTCAATGAAAATGCTGTGAAAAATAATACTCGGTATTAAAAAAAATTGTAGCACTATCTCTATCTTCTTATAAGATCATATTATTCTAATAAGATACCTACCCACAAATTAGACCATTAGATACCTACATAATCCCGTTTAACTAAAAAAAAAATCGAAATTTAACTTTACACATTTACATGTTCTTAGATACGTCAGACAAATTAATAGTAAATTATAATACAAATTAGTTCCTACTATATAGATAGGTATACATATTTGAAATTTCGTCTATTTGTTTCAATATAGACGTAATTTTTTTTTAAATGTCTATTTGTCATTATCACAATATATTATATCTAGGCCATCTCGTCAATTTTGTGTAAGTTTTTGTTTAATAGGGATGATGACTGGGTAAACAAATAATAAAACTAATTAGTCCGTCGGTTTGATTTAAAAAAAATATTGGAACGTATTTTTTTATTTATTTAATCAATAAAAATTAACAAAGTTATAGGGCGTCAAAGTTCAGGAGTGGGGGCTCGTGACGTCATGTCACTTGTATGTAAAAAGTGTACTTACCCGTGACGTCACGCTGAACTTCAATACGCTATATCTTTGTCATTTTTAGTTTAATTGACAATATAAAAAATTCGAGTCCAATATTTTTTGATAATTTAAATGACGGACTAATTAGAATTTTTTAGGCATCTAGCCTATTACATTTACCTACTTATATTTTTTTACATAATTAAATACATCAGTGTCACTCTTATTTCTTCAAGTGCAATACGATTAGACAATTTAATAGATGTAGTTAAGTAGAAACAAAACTTTTTCCTGTCTTTGCTAATCTAGTAAAAGGAGCTAAGTAGGTATATATATACAATAACCTTTTTACATCTTGTCTTATATCTATGTCATGTCGCAACCCTTTTAATCCCTGTAAGTACTTTACGAATGTTTTATGATCCCATGCATTCCACAACTCATTGTCACCACATGCTCCAGAGATGACTCAACGCATGCATAGTATAGTGAGGCTAGGCGGTGAGTGAGGTAGACTCGGCAACGCCACGCGCCGCGCCGCGTCCCGCCGACCGCCAAGTAGGTAATTGCTACCAGTAGATATTCCTCTTTAAAGCGGCATAAGACAGAACAGCATGGAAGCAGTTTATCAATATAACAGAGGGCTTACCACAGGTTTTTATTCAGTACAGCGCCTCTAGGGAAACGTGCATGAACTAAGAAAATGTATGGAAAGATACCGAAACTTATAAAGTTTTCGTAAACTTTATAAACCTGTGGTAAGGCCTCAGATTTATAGTTATAGCTATCCTGGTCATTTACACCTAAAAGAAAGGGATAGTATCACTTTTAGGAATGTAAAATTAAGTTTAGTTTAGGAAAATGCACAAAAGGAATTGACATCAGTACCTCAATAAATCCTATACCACGCGGTATTCAGTCTGTCTAAGTAATACTGTCTTGCACTTAGCGTAGTCTAATAAGTACATAAGACATAGACATAGACATACATAGACATCACTTTATTTGCTACAAAATAGCACACAAATACATATAAAACCACATAAAACAAAGAAGTTACAAGTTCGAAAAAAAACACTTATTATAATAGGTATTGTGTGCTACAGCAGCAAATAGGCCCCGACTCAGCATTATGCCCACTGCGTTCACAGTGGACGCTGTTTTTCTGCCGAGACCATTGTGTTCAGCCACAAGACCCTGTGAGAACGTACATAAGCCACTAACAGTCTTACTAAGACAGACTGAATACGGCGTGGTTTAGTAAACCTTTTATGATGGGCACGACTTTCAGCAATGAAGAATACGAAGAAGAAGAAGAGTGTAGTACCTAGTTGACACTTTTTTAAAATCGGTGGAAAAATCGGTCCTGAGCCTAATCGGTTTTAACACTACTTAATTTTACCTACACTGTGAGTTGATTGATTAGGTAAATCTGGCCCCAGCCGCAAAATGGCGCCTCTTGTCTGTAATAATAATAACGACTACCTATAGCTAGATGTAGAGTAATTTATGATTTTTTTTTCTATGTTTGTAAGCAGGAAGGAAAAGCGTTTGTTGAATAAAAACAACTTACTACCTACATCATAAAAAAAAAGAAATCTCAAAAGCGCGCGTGTGCCTTTTGCGACAAACGCTGTGGAAAATACCTAGAAAGCTATTACCGTGGATTGATTTTTACATTTAACGCAGCGGCAAGCGGAATGCGTTTAAAAAAAAGTTTGCGTCAATCGCAATGTAGGTATTTCCGCAGCATTAGCTGCAAACTCTGCAATTTTTATTATAAAGAAACGTTACACAAAATGTTGCAGACCTGCTATGGGCGATGGCAACAGGATAGCAAGGACAAACGATAATAAAAAAAAAAACAAACAAGTCGTACTTTTTATTTAAAAAAATGGGGGTTCTTACCTCTATCCTTGGAACCCATGCCAACCTCACCTAGACGTGTCACCATGCTGGCAATAGCATTTGGTGGTGGTGTGATAGCACAGGGGTCACCAAATGGCGGACCGCCGTCTGGATCCGGAATAAAAAAAATGTATACCGCGCTTTGTCTTTTGCTACCGTCAATTCGCAGAGTACTCCAAACTTCAGACAAATAGTTCCAGTAGTACATAAAAGAATTCCTTTACATAAGTAGAAACAGACTGCAATGATAATTTTATTTTAAAAGCGGACCCCTGAAGAAACTTATTGGTTATCCCTGCTATAGCAGAAAACAGATGCCTCATTTACTAACTCAGTTGCACACCGAAATGATCGGCACCGGACCTTTATTTGCAAACTTTGACATACATCTGTTGAAATTCAAAGAACGTCAATTTGACAAACTGTCAAAATTTGTAAAAACAGGACCGGTGCTTATCACTTCGGTGTGCAACTGAGTTAGTAAATGAGGCCTCAGGACCTGACTAAAGACTGGATGACTGGACTTATACCTTGCCTCTAAATATTTATGAACAAAATTATACTTGATAGTTAATAAATTGTGGAAGTCTTTCCCAGAAGCCATTATATAAAGAAGAGAAGTGATTGTGTGTTTTGGGTTTTGGGATCGTCACAATGAATAAAGCCTCCCCATAGATGCGTTATTATCGGGGCTAATATCGCATGCGTTACTTGTGATTATGTTTTTAGTACATTACAATATGGTTACGAGTAACACACTGTTATGATAATGCAGTTGTGTGCATGGAATTGGCATGGGTCGCATTTATCGCATTAAATAACTCATGCCGATGATAACGCACCTGTGTGGGGTGGGGAGGACAATAGAACATTCATTTCATTTCTATATTAATTGGCTTTTGGGATAGTTTCCACAATTTCGCCAGTATCAAGTATAATTGTATAAATTGAATAATGTTCATAATAATATGAGGCAATGTAGTACGGTTTATAAGTCCAGTCGTCCAGTCTTCAGTCAGCTCCTGTTTTCTGCTATAGCCATGGCGAATATAACAAAAAACGATCGGCGCACAAATTTCTTCATCAGAGAATTCCCGTTCAATCTTCTTTTATTCCATTTCACTAATACTTGTGTCTTATAACTAACGTATAACGGTTAAAATACCATGACTAATAAACGCCATACATTAGAAAACCACTAGAAAATACAATTTAATAAAAATGACAACCGTCATTCAAGATGAAAAAAATGGTGTCTGGACAATAACAATCGAGACAGACGTTTCAGTTTCAGCGATTTTTCAATATCAAAATTTTATAAGTGTCAATGTCACAGCTCGATTGATTGATTGATTGGTTTGAATTTGATTTGAATGTGTGTTTTGAACAGCATTGCCGGCGCGGCCTTTTTGGCCGTTTTCGGACTTTTTCGTGTCTTAGCGGACTTTTTTCGGATCATGAGGTCTTCCGGACTTTTACATCGTCGTAATATTTTTGTAAAAACTTAAATAAAAATTTAATTTTATCTACTGGTTAAAAAAATCAGCTCGTTCCGCTCATCGGTTTTCCATATATCTTTGTTGTTACATGTCCTACCTAATTCCGCCTTTATAATCCAGAGTAATCTTTCATGATAATTTGTGACTCGCTAAGCATTTCATCTATATTTCAAGCTTATTATAACATTGCTGATTCCGTGTTTTACATTACTGCTGTTTGTTGCAGTCTTATAAAGTTGCGCAGGTGGCTCCGCTTGCCAGCTACATTTCCATCTTGTTTTGAAGTTGCAAACTCAGTAAGCACACCGGTTTGACGTAGTTTAAAAAAATGTGCTCGCTGACTACATTGATGTCGAAAATGCAGCGCTACAATTTGGGAACTTCTGTTTGTAGTATTTATACCAAAAAAAATGTGGCTCGCTCCGCTTGCTTTTTACATTTCTAATTTGTTTTACATTGTTTATTCGTTGTTTTACATTCAGCCCTCCTGTTTGTTGGAGTTTAAAAAAAATTGCGTGGCTCGCTGCACGTGCCAGCTGCATTTCTGCCTTATTTTGAAGTCGCAAACTCTATACTTCTAGTCGAGCATTTGTGTATGTTGTAGTTATAAAAATATATATATATATATATATATATATATATATATATATATATATATAGCGCTCCCTGAAATTATTAAGTAATGTAGTATGACGGCTGCTGTGGCGTAGTGGGCGAAGGTCCGCCTGAGACGCAGAAGGTTGCGGGTTCGATTCCCGCTGCGGGACAAATGTTTGCATGTTCTGCAGATATTTGTCTCAGGTCTGGGCGTTTGATATGTATGTATTACAAAAAAAAAATTATGTAGGATATCAATCATGTGGTTTCCATAATACAAGCTCTGCTTAGTTTGGGCCTACATGATGCTATGTGATTGATTACGTCCAGAATTATTTATTATTTATTTGTCACAATTTTTTTTTGATGTCGAAACGGAAACTCGATTAGAAAACTCTTTTTTGTAGTATTTAAAAAAATCGCGGCTCACTCCGCTCGCCGTATACATATCTGAATTGCTTTAACATTGATAATTCAGTGCTTTAAATTCAGCATTTCAATTTCGGTATCGTGTGTGGTTTTAACGTAATTCGTCAATGAAACATATTCTAAATAATTTTATTGCGAAAGTGAGTTCGTTAGTAGGTATTGTTTTCACGCCTAGAGTACCTACTCAATATATCATCATGGAAATTTTACACGATATCATACAAAAAGGATATAGGCCTTTTCTTTCATCCAGAAACAAAGTATGGTTCCGAGAAATAGGAAAATAACTTTCAATGCGAGCGAAGCCATGGGCAAAAGCTAGTAGCTTAAATAGAAAAGTGGTGATCAGGGTCTGATGATGAGGCAAGAAAGAGAAATTAGTATTATCTGGATTAATTTTGGAAATACTTATTGCAATTATACAAAACGGATTATTTTTTTGGACGGCCTCTGTGGCGCAGTGGGCAAAGGTCCGCCTGAGACGCAGAAGGTCGTGGGTTCGATTTCCGCCGCGGGACAAATGCTTGCATGTTCTGTAGATATTTGTCTCGGGTCTGGGTGTTTTCTATGTATGATATGTATGTACTTACAAAAAAAAAATGTTAAATGTGTAGTATATCAATCATGTGGTTCCCATAATACAAGCTCTGCTTAGTTTGAGGCTGCATGATTCTGTGTGATTACGTCCCGCGTTATTTATTGATAATTATTATTTATTTTGTCATATTTCGGACTATTTCGACCTTGATTTCGGATCTTTTTCTGTTTGACTGCCGGCAACACTGGTTTAGAACTGGGAGTCTGGGAGTTGGAAAGGAATATTTTATTATATTATATCTTCAAAAATATCGCTAAATTAGAACTGTACTTAGTGGTTATTACAACTTACTGTGTTTTATCTTTTTAATTAGCCACTTTGCAACTTATGTTTAGCTCTAAAACAATGTTTCGAGAATGCATTGTTCTACTCTTTACATTAGTCGCCGGGTTTTCCGCAAATAATTGTAAGTTCGACGTGAAATTACAACAGGATCTATTGAATGAAGGCTTCCATAGGTAAGAGTCACAAATCTTCTTATTTAATACATTTAATTATATAAGTAAGCGATATAGTGTGGGTATTATGGACCTACTAATGCCTGGTCTAGATTTCAGCTTAATCAGTTTAGTTTTGGTGTGAAGGAAGAACTTATAATATTAGAAGGAAGAGACAGAAAAGACAGTTGAGTGTTATTTATAATCCCCGATGCAAAAAGAAGGGTTTTATGTCCTATGTGTAAATATTTTTAATTTCAGGTTCATTAGATACATAATCACTTTTGACAGCAGTCTAAACAAGCACATATTTGAGAATTGCATAGTGGGGTTACACCAGGTACTCCCAGGGGGGGTATTCGCCAACCCTGATGAGCTTGGAGAGTTGAAGAGAATGAAGAAGGTAAAATATGGTTCTTGGTGATTGGTTTGGCTGCTGGACATATCGCACCCCTAGAACAACACGGAATTATGTCGAAAGACTACTTTTTTCAGAATCGTTGAAAAAACCGTTATTTGCTTATGTATCGGATTCGAATATGCAATAAAGTCGATTTTGAGATTTTTCGACATAATTCTGTCGAAAAACTACTTTTTTCAGAATCGTTGAAAAACCGTTATCTGCTTATGTATCGGATTCGAATATGCAATAAAGTCGATTTTGAGATTTTTCGACATAATTCCGTGTTGTTCTAGGGGTGCGATATGCCCTAATATGATGGGGGAAATGCCATTACTTACATGGTTCATTTAAAAAGATTCTACATTGATCAGTCAAGTTGATGAGAGATGTTCATAGAAATGGGGCACGTCAGCCGGAGAGATGGATTGATGATATCAGAAAAACAGTGGGTGTCATCTGGCTCAAACCAGTGCAGGATGCTCCTTTTTTCGCTGATCACTGTGGTATATATATAACGAAGCAGCCTGACCAGCGGGGTTTTGAAAAGGAGTGCTTTCATCACTACTTTTTTCACTTTCATCACTTTCATCACTATGATTGCTCATTGCAAATAACGAAACACCAGTAAGAAAAACGCAATTTATTTCGAGAACCAAATAAGGCTTTTTAAGCTAAGTATTAAAAGTAGGTAGGTACTCACAGGATTTCTAAAATAACTTCACAAAACACAAGAACACCTTCCACAATCGTGTCTCGACTCGTAATGCGGCTTCGCAGTACAAAATCAATAAAAACGGTGTTCAAATTACATTAAGAGCAGACTCATTATTTTTTAACTGTACATTCATTTTAACATTTTTAAAGTTAGGTTTGAAAATATAATTTTATTTTAACACAGTTTAAATATTCCGCTGAATATTTTCGCTGCAAAACAAGTTCAATCAAAAGTCCGTTATTAACAAAGTAAATTAAAAAAAATAAAACAGCAAAGCAAAGAAGATTACTTTTCTGTAATTATAAATCAAAACATGAATTAAGAATAGGTTTTCACTTGTTAAAAATAATTTTGGATTAATCATGAGTAATCATTTGGTATTGCGCTTCAAAACAAATCATTACTCATTCCTCAACTAATATCAAAACCTATAACAGAAACTAGTAGGTTGTTAAATTATTAATTAATCAATTTTACATTGTTTTACATGGTTTACATACTAAACCATCAGTTTTGTTTTCTATCCTTAATAATTATTACAGATTTTAGCGGCTTTGCGCCGACATACTAAACCATCAGTTTTGTTTTCTATCCTTAATAATTATTACAGATTTTAGCGGCTTTGCGCCGACATTTATAACTCAACTTTGGAAAAATTGTTCGATGCGCCCTTTTTGAATATGACGGCAGAATAGTAATGAGCAATTAAATTTTCATTCCTCTATGTTTTCCCATTTGTACACCTGAAAAATAAATAAATAATGTTGGACACTATCACACAGCATCATGTAGCCATCCAAAACTAAGCAGAGCTTGTATTATGGGAACCACATTACTTTACTGATATTATATAATGCTCACCCATTTGTGATCATCATTAAAATATCTCTTGTATATTATGTTAGTGGTGATGTTGATAGGCAGTTTACTTTTCAAATTATGTTGTACTTTGCTTCCACCGTACCCGAATAAAAGTAGCGTATGTGTTAATCGAGGTCATTGACAACATTCTGTAAGTTTTTGCGTTCATATATCTATACTCAAAAACTATCGCATTTATAACATTAGTAGGAAGGATAGTATTTCTTCAATTACTATTGATAGGCAGGCTATTCACAATATTTGTTTCTAAGCAGCATCTACTCATTAAAACTTGTTACTTCAGCTGTTGGTTTTAATAAATAATTATTTCAGTTGATCGCTGTACCAATGAACCATGTGAATGTAGAATTGCCGGCAGAAGAGTCCCGCCCTACGAGTGTGTTTATCATGAATAATCTGAAAGACGAACACACCATCACATGGCTGCCAGTCCATGCTAAATACCATCATGCCACATCGGAAGGAGGGTAGGTACTAACTTCTTAGTACCAACTTACAAACTATGTAAAGTCACATCCAAAGCTGTTCAGCGGTTTAGGAAATTGAGTGGAAACAAACATACAGACAAATAACAATAAAACCAGCAGTCTTCATCATCATCATCGGCCGATAGCAGTCTGCTGCTGAACATAGGCCTCCCTTATTGAGCGCAATTGCGCCCTGTCCTCAGCTCGACGCATCCAGCTTCTACCAGCAGCCTTTCGCAGATCGTCACTCCACCTGGCCGGAGGGCGTTTGCGCAGTCGTGATCTCCACTCAAGAACTCTTTTACCCCAACGGTTATCGGTTCTTCGGCAGGTATGACCAGCCCACTGCCACTTCAGCTTGCTAATTCTCTGAGCTATGTCGACAAATTTAGTTTGATGTCGGATAGTCTCGTTGCGAATTCTATCCTTCAGAGAAACTCCGGTCATAGCTCGTCCCATAGCTCGCTGAGCGACTTTAAATACCAGCTATAGCTTGATTTTATTTTAAATATAATGAATGTCGAAAATATTCTTAGATTCAATCTGATAGATAACTAATAAAATCGACGACCTCTGTGGCGGCACTCCGCCACAGAGGTCGTCGATTCGACCCGCCCACTGGCGGGCGTACTCCCGCCTGAGCCGCAGAAGGTTGCATGTTCGATTCCCTCCGCCAGACAAAGGCTTGCATGTTCTGCAGGTATTTGTTTCAGATCTGGGTGCTTTTTATTTATCAAAATACCCAATTATCAACCCAATTAATCAATTAATCATTACCCAATGTCATTTTATTAATTACCAAATGACATTTTATAACGCCTCGAAGGATTGCTATAGCGTCTTTTTCCAAAAAAAAATGTATATATAGTAATAAAGATATCGAAATAGATTGATTTACTAAAACATATCAGAGTACACAAATACATAAAGTGTGTATTTACTACTACTACTACGGGTATTAAGGATACTCTATGAATAAGAATTTAAAAGCTTGTGAGACCACGAATTATTTAGTCAGTCTTAAAGACTGCCTTACACTTAGCGTAGTATATATAATATGATTATCCCACTAAGTCGGTCTTAGGCTTGACTAATAGACAGTCTAAATAAGAGACTGAATACCGCGTGGTCTAATAAGCCTTTAATGGTGAGACCTAAACTGAGCAGGGCTTGACTTGGGCATCGTGAGGATATCATCATCATGGTCAGTCACATGGTTCCCATAACACAAGCTCTGCTTAGCTTGGGTCTACACAATGCTGTGTGATTGACAGAATTATAAATTTATTTTATTTTCAGGTTTGCTCACAATGAAATTCCACCTCCTAATCTATACCTGCGTTGCGTGGAAAAAAAGCTTGACCAGTGCGAGAGGGCACCTGCCTACCTGTTCCCATGCGATGGGAGCTCCAAAGACAAATGTAACTGGAGGCATGTACCTACAAACGTTGTAAGTTCCTTGGTCATCACATTTACTTTTTTTATGATACCTACTGATGGAACCCACCTGGCATTAAGTGGTAACAATTATCTATAGCAAAGTATTGGTTCGTAGGTCATGGATATTTGGAACATGCTCTACAATGCCACACCCTGAGTCCATTAACTTGAAGCATGAAGGTGTTAGCCTCATGTCTCATGTGTCTGTAATTTCACCAGCACCTACAACCTTCAAACCACAGCAATGCTGCTTCACGGCAGAAATAAGCATGGTGGTAGTACTTCCCTGGATGAGCCCTTCACAAAGAAGATAGAAAGAGTTCTTTGTGACTGGAGTTAGAGCTATAAAAGTACACAGAACTCTAGTAGTTCTACTGTTAAAGCATAACCCCTAAATTTCCTCTATGCATTCATATAGACTCAAATGGAGTAAGATAATTACAGAGTGGTGGGCTAGGGATCTGACAAAGAACTAAAGTTGTCGACATAGCTCAGAAAGTTAGCAAGCTGAAGTGGCAGTGAGCTGGCCATATCTGCCGAAGAACCGATAACCGTTGGGGTAAACGAGTCCTTGAGTGGAGACTGCGGCTCGGCGAACGTAGTGTAGGACGCTATCCGGCCAGGTGGAGTAACTGCTGGTAGAAGCTGGATGCGTCGAGCTCAGACAGGACAGGAGGAGACAGGGCGCAAGGGCGCTCATTAGAGGAGGCCTATGTCCAGCAGTGGACTGCTTTAGGCTCATAATGATGATGATAATGATGGACGTCGTACATATTGTTAAAATTAAACTCAAACTTGGTTAATCAGCAGTTATAATCATAGATTCGATATTTAGACATAGCCATTAGCCATAGTTCCGTTTCTGAGGCCAATCAATTCCAATCTCTCAACATCACGCGTCCATGTTCCCACTGCCTCCCAAAAATATTTACAAAATTAACAAAAAAAAGTGTGAGAAAAAATTTGCATGTTTTTCAATATTTGAACGGCCTCTGTGGCGCAGTTGGCGAAGGTCCGCCTCAGATGCAGAAGGTTGCGGGTTCGATTCCCGCTGCGGGACAAATGTTTGCATTTTCTGTAGATATTTGTCTCGGGTCTGGGTTTTTCTATGTATGATATGTATGTACAAAAAAAATATATATGTTTAGTATATCAATCATGTGGTTCCCATAATACAAGCTCTGCTTAGTTTGGGGCTACGTGATGCTGTGTGATTACGTCCCGCATTATTTATTTATTTAATCCATCTACATAAAATTATGATCAGAATAAAGAAAGTTAGTTGATCGCCATTTGAAAATGATAGATTCTTATGATATTAGATGGATCACACAGCAAATAAAGAAGTTAGTGCTAATATTCAGCTGATAAACTAAACTAAAATACCTATTCTTTATGCTTGGACTTTTCATAGGTATACATGCTGTTTACAAACGCTCAACTTAACATAATTCAGTCATGTGAAATTACATTCAGCATTAACAAGGGTTGCCTTGCCTTATCTAATGCTTAGCATTATATATTTATCATAAATCTTTTACATCTTCAATCAAGTAACTTTAGGTTTTTTCCCTCTCAACTCCTAAACGACCAAACGGATTTAGATGAAACTTGGAATATGTTTCCAGCTCACAAAAACTGTTGTTTTCGACGTGCCTGTTGGCAACACATCAGAATACTACCTGGTTACTAGCGTGACGAGTTTCGTCGTGGTCGCCAGTTCACTTTACCTGCTCAAAACATTGCACGACTACAAAATGAAGAAGAAGACATGAATGCATGTTGTTGTAGTTTGCCGCTAGATGGCGTAAGATTTAAGATAAGTTTCAACAGCGAGCTATCCAAGGAGTTTGGGGGCATCTATTAATTACGAGGGGCGATTTTGGCGATTTTTGACCCTCCATTGGTGAGTTATCGTGAGATTTTACTTGACCCCCTCACCTAAACTCTCGTGAGATTTTTCAAAAAGTGCAATCTTAATGTAAATTAGGTAATTTGTGCTTGATTGCGTTTGCATTATTAAAAAACAATTTTCAAATATTATTAATAGGTATGATTCAGCCATATTTTAGTGGAGAAACATTTTTACTAAATTTAACTCAGATTTTTAGTAATTATACACTGTTTTTTTACGGAAAAAAATTACGTGCTATTTTCTGAGATCCCCCTCACTCCTCTAAATGTCTCACGAAATTAATGGATGCCCCCTATTTATTAGGAAGTATAAGAAGTGCGCGCTTTGAATAAAAATCTGGGCCTGATCTTTCTCAATAAAAAATGTCCAAATGGGGATTTTGTCTCGTGTTCTTGTGTAACAATAAAGAGGAAATTAACAAAACCCCCCCTTTTGGGAGAATACATAAGACAGATTTTTATTCAAAGCGCGCACTTTCTTATTGAAAACTCCTTGGTTTATAACAAAAGGTATTAATCAATTTATGTACTTACCAAATATTGAGATAAAAATGGAGGTACCTAAGTACAACAAATGTATATTGTCAGCAGTAGAAGTATTTTTCTATGTAGATAATTATGTAACCTTTACAATGTAATATAGTATTATGTATGTTAGTACTATTTTACCATCACATTACCATTATTTTTAGTATTTGAATACAATCAAAGTCATGACAAATCTAGTCATTACAATCAAATTAAATCTAGTTTAATTTTCAAAGCTACAATTTCTTCAGATAACTTAAAATGAAAGATTTTTACTTACTTTCAATGAAAATATTAATTAATTCATTTGGGGCGATTTAGCCAATCAGGCTTTCAGTATGTCACGTGAAATGTGACGTGCGCCCATTTGATTGGCTACGCGCGACTCAACTTGCGAGCAAATCGTTCCATGCTCCTTGAATGTAATATTTTTCACTTTCAATTTAAATTAAAATAAAATAAGCTAAATAAAACTGTTTAATTTATCTTGAAAATATATTTTTACGTAATTCAAAAACAGTAGTTTCTTAGTTCGGCTATGTCAAAAAGAACCTGAAAGTTTAATACAACTTTGATTATCACAATAAATTAACATTTGTTTATTTTTCAATTGTGGCCAAAAATCTTCATGAAATTGTTTTAACCACATTGCCTCTTGAACGCAAGATGAGAGAGACATGTATTCTACCTCGGTAAAGCATGCTGGTTTAAGAAAAATAAAAATAACAATGCAAATAATAATCATGAAAAAACTAATACAGGCTTCATTGCAGCTTTTTCAGCTACGAGGGTGAATGATTCAAAGAGCTGGTTTGTGGACTCTGGCGCGTCTATGCATTTAACCATGCACCGGGACTGGCTGGAAGATGAAACAACAACACCGGTAAAAACTATCAAAATAGCCGACAACAAGGCCCTAAATGTGGTAAGCTGTGGCAATGTAACACTGAAAGTGCCTGGTAAGGAAGGCAGCACCGAGGTTATATTGGTAAGGAATGTTTTATTTGTTCCTGATTTATCTACAAATCTGCTATCAGTCAGCCAAATCATCCAAAATGGATGCAAAGTGATGTTCAATGAAACAGGCTGCGAAATATTTAATAAAAATGGGCAGAGTGTTGCGAAGGCTAATTTATATAATGACACCTACAGACTGAACATTTATGAGGATAGTTTGTATGCTAATGTAGCCACCACCGAACATGAAAATAATATTCATGTATGGCATAGACGCATGGGTCATTTAAATTACACTGATCTAAAGAAGCTAGAGTCATGTGCTGAGGGAATAAAAATAGCAGACCGAAAAAATAGCATAACTTGTATACCTTGTATAGAAGGAAAACAAAGTAGAATCCCATTCCCCAGCTCTGGTTCCCGAGCTAGTGCATTACTAGAAATAATACATTCAGATCTGTGCGGGCCCATGGAAACATCATCAATAGGAGGGGCCAGATATTTCATCACCTTTATTGATGATTATTCAAGAAAAGTCTTTGTTTACTTTCTTCAGAACAAAGTAGACATAAAATCAGTTTTTGAAAATTTCAAGAATAGGATAGAAAATGAGTTGGATAGTAAAATCAAGATATTAAGAACTGATAATGGCTTAGAATATGTCAATAAAAATTTTCTGAATTTTCTAGCCCAAAATGGAATAAAGAATCAACGGAGCGCACCATACACAAGTGAGCAGAATGGACTGGCAGAACGTATGAACAGGACATTGGTTGAGCGAGCCAGATGCATGTTATTTGATGCCAAGCTTGATAAATGTTTTTGGGCAGAAGCAGTGGCCACAGCCGCCTATGTCATTAACAGGTCACCATCAAGAGTTATTTCTGGAATAACACCTGAAGAAGTGTGGACTGGAAAAAAGCCGAACATTGCTCACATGAAAATTTTTGGTTCTAAGGCCATGGTGCATATCCCAAAGGAAAAGCGGCAAAAATGGGATAAAAAATCAAAGGAAATTATTTTTGTTGGTTATAGTGAACATTCCAAAGGCTACAGGTTGTATAATTTTATAAATAAACAAATAGAAATAAGTAGAGATGTAATATTCATAGAAAATTGCAACAGAGAAGAGGAAAGTACCAAAAATGAACTAACAATAGTAGAATTGAGTTCAAAACCCACAGAACAGGTAATCAGTTTAGATATTAGTTCCCAGACAGAAGGCGATAGTTCACTGGCAGAAGGTGATAGCTCCCACTTAGAATGTGATGTTACCCTGTCACCACAGAGTACAACATCATTTGAAAGCTGCCCTAGAGATGAAACTTATTCTCCAAGCATTGACGTTGACTCACATGATGAAAATGTTACTCTGAGATCTCACCAAACACGAAAACAAAGTAATCAAGTTAGAAATTACATGTGTATCACACAAATTACAGATCCAGTAACTGTTGAAGAAGCATTGTCGAGCACGGATGCAAGCTCATGGAAAGCGGCTATGGATGAAGAGTATGAGTCTTTGATGACAAATGAAACTTGGGGATATACTGATTTACCTGATGAAAAACGAGCAATACCATGTAAGTGGGTTTTTAAAACGAAAACTAATGAAAATGGTGAAATAACAAAATATAAAGCACGCCTAGTAATAAAAGGTTGTGCACAAAAGAGAGGTATAGAATACCAAGAAGTATACTCGCCAGTAGTGAGATTAACCTCGCTAAGGTATTTATTTGCCCTGGCTGCCAAGTATAACTTGGATATACACCAAATGGATGCTGTATCTGCATTTCTACAAGGAAACATAGAAGAAGAAATCTACATGATACAACCTCCAATGTATGAGATAGATAACCGTGTATGTTTATTAAAAAAGTCCTTGTATGGTCTGAAACAGGCGAGTCGACAATGGAATAAAAGACTTAACTCTACATTGATAGAGTTAGGACTGGCTCGTTCAAAACTAGATCCATGTATTTATTTCAGAATAATAGATGAGAAAAATATTTTGTTCATTGCAGTCTATGTCGACGATTTAATATTTTTCAGCAACTGTAAAAACACACAAGAGTACATAATGAAGAAATTATGTGAAAACTTCAAAATGAAAGTTATTGGAGAGTTGAAATATTGTATCGGTCTGCACATGACAAGAAACAGAGAAAAAGGTATCATCTACTTGGATCAGAAAAAGTACATACAAGAAGTACTAACTAAATTTGGTATGATGGATTGCAAACCAGTAAAGACACCAATTGATGTAAATGAAAAATTACAAAGCATGGAAGATGAAGGAAAAATAATTAATTGTGTGCCTTATCAAGAAGCAATAGGATGCTTGTTATATTTGTCTCAAGGGACAAGACCAGATATAAGTTTTGTTGTTAACCTACTAAGTAAATATAATAACAAACCTGAGGTTCAACACTGGAATGCTGTAAAACGCATCATGAGATACCTAAAAGGCACCCAAGATTATAAATTAAGCTATAAGCAAGATTATAATGAAGAAATGGCTCATGGATATTGTGATTCTGATTGGGCAAGCTCTGAAGATGACCGGAGATCATGTACCGGCTATGTTTTTCTTTTTCAGGGTGGTTCCATATGCTGGAACTCACGGAGGCAACCAACTGTTGCTTTATCTACAACCGAGGCAGAATACATGTCTCTCTCATCTTGCGTTCAAGAGGCAATGTGGTTAAAACAATTTCATGAAGATTTTTGGCCACAATTGAAAAATAAACAAATGTTAATTTATTGTGATAATCAAAGTTGTATTAAACTTTCAGGTTCTGATGGCTATCATTCCAGAACCAAGCATATTGATGTCCGGCACCATTATGTACGTGGAAAAGTTACTGATGGGGCCATTGAAGTCAAATATGTACAAACTGGAGAAATGGTTGCAGATGTTCTAACCAAGGCAACCCCGTTCTCGAAGCTGGAATACTGCTCCACACAAATGGGATTATGTTTAAGGGACGATGTTGGAAATAAGTAAACTATAATCCCATCGGGTGTCTAAGAAATGTCAATGTCATTGTCAGACTGACTGACAGCTGCCTGCTGTGACTGATGTTCCGGCTCTCTCCTCCGGCTGCCACCATTGCGTCAAGTGCTGTGTATTGTGCCGATACATAAATCTATTTTAATTACTGTGAATATAAACCTAAATAGTTATCCGGGCTTTTATTTCAACAGTAACAAAATACTCGTCGAGCAAGCTTTCTTGCTCTGCCCAAGGTCAGAACAAAAGATGTTTATATTTCAAGGTGCACAACTTTATAAATAAGCTACCCCTCTTTAAAATGTTTACTCATTGTGTTGATCTAATGTTAATTTATTGAGCCATACCATTATTATGTATTACCTAGATTCACAAGTATTAAAAACAGTTTAAAGTACAAGTAGGTACAATAATTTAGTATTTATGATTTATCATTTCATGCATTAAAAACATCACTAGCTAAACATGGTTGATCTTCTACTACAAAAATATTGGATGAATTCGTGAGATGAGTAGGCGTGCCTGTATACCATTCCAAAGAATAACCTAACTATTTACTTAGTATAATTTGTTTATCAAAATGTTAAATAACTGTTGTCATGTAAGTAACGTAGTGTAGGACGCCCTCCGGCCAGGTGGGGTGACGATCTGCGAAAGGCTGCTGGTAGAAGCTGGATGCGTGTGTGCGTTACTCCAGCGGCATGTTGACTCGGATCGGGATGAAACTTACAGAAAAATTAGAGCACTATGTCCTGTAAATGTGCCCCAAATATTAAATTTGTGCCTATTAAGGTTCCAGAGTTATTCGAGAAAATAAGATGCCGCTGTAGTAACGCCTGAAAACGTTACTGCAGCGGCATGGTTTTTACCCATTAGCCTTAGCCAAATTTAAAGTAGCTTAAAAGATAGCTTATATTTGTGCATGTCACTGGCCAAACAGCGGCATTTGTGCGACCTGTGGTTTATGAGTTATTGCAGATGCCGCTGGAGTAACGTTTTGCAGATTTCCGGATCTTCGAAACGGCTGAACGCACAAGTATGATTTTTTGTGAGCGAATGTGTTGTAATTTGTGCCTATTTGTGCGCTAGTTGTTTTTCCGAAAAAATGCACGACGTATGAATTAGACGAGTTTTTGTGAAAATCGAAAATTGCCTCTAGCTCTTGAACTACTAGTGGAAAACACTTTATGATTGCTTTGGCTGATGCCTATAAGGAATATACATCTTCTGACAACCATCTTGAAACCCTACATCTAATTTTCGACGAAATAAATCAATTTTACAACTGAAAATGGTTTACTAATTTCTAACCTCAATTAAGAGAGTTTTAACAAGTTATCGACTTTCATGATTTGCCAATAATTAGAGCGCTTATCCAAATAGAAGCACGCTGAATTTCAGCTTTCTAGACCTTCAAATTAATTATTTACAACTGAAAATAACAAAACGAGTTCTCTTAGACTGTTATCCGACCAAATACGAAAGGTCATAAAAAAGCGGCCGTTCAGTACTTCGAGACTACATTTTTAAATAGGCAGCTTTGTCATATTTAACGTTAGGTACACTTACGTAGACAAGTTTTAGTGTGGGATAAAGGCACCTGTAACATTGATGCTGGACAGCGTTTATTTCAGCCAATAACATGTTACATGTACGTACTAATAGCCCTACGCTCGTACAACAACAATTAGTTAAGGTTTTTTCAAGTACCTAGGTACTTAGACCTAAAAAAACCTAGTGTACCTAGGTATACTAGGTTTTTTTTACTACTAAAAAGGTACTTTCGTTTAAATAATAATGTATAGTTTTGTCATCGATTTTGACTACTTCAATCTCGTTTCATCGGACGAGTATTAGATTCGATTATTTGATCAGACAATATTAAAGAGAGCTGATGTCTAACATGGGAAAACGGAACCAATTCAGTGCGGAAAGCGCCGCAGCGGTTTCATAAAAATCTTTTTATTCAGGCGTATGGCAAATCCTAAAATGTGATAGGGGAGAGGTTTGAAACCTCTTTTAAAACACGAAACCAGTTATAAGTTTCATTTATTTATTGTCCTCCCTCGTTCTTGCCTGTGCCTATCACGCATTCTTAATACGGTCTGCATTTACAAGAACTCGTCAATCGATTACGTGAGTGTGAAGCAAGATCTGGGTGCCTAGTGTGAGTTTTTTACCAGCTCGATCGCGTTTGCGTTTACGCAAATTTATATGGAATCGAGGTAGCGCCATCTAGTGAAAAACGCGTGGCACTGACTCCTTTCCATACAAATTTCCGTAAACGCAAACGCGATCGAGCTGGTAAAAAAACTCGCACTAGGCACCCTGAGGGCATCTATCCAAAGTCATTCTATCGTCGTCAGAATTTTATATACCTATGTCTATGTGTGGTCTGTCGTCAACGAAATGAACGAATGTTTGTTGACAATGTATCTTAATATCTTTCCCACGACCTATTTTTCCACCGATTTTTTGTAGGACAGTTAGGGAGGGGAACCTCATGCACAGAGTGTATACCAACGAGGTTGGATCGACGAATGAAGTAACGCCATAAGAGCTAAAATGTTTGGAATTGGATTGTACGTAAATATGAATAGTACGTATGAAAGTGGCCTAACTCCTAAACTATAAACTTTACAAAAAAAAAGTAATAGAACATAAAATACTTATATGATTACGTACAATCCAATTCCAAACATTTTAGCTCTTATGGCATTACTTCATTCGTCGATCCAACCTCGTTGGTATTCACTCTGCACGAGGTTGGCATGTGGTTCCTCTCCCTAACTGTCCTACAAAAAAACGGTGGAAAAATCGGTCGTGGGCGTTGAGCCTAACCATGAAGTGAATCGACAGCGGTGCAAGCGATACATAGGTAATTGAAGTTTTTTGTTCCTGTTTTATTGAATATAAATTAATTCAATTTATTATGCATGCTTTAATATTATCAAAGTCCATTGATGACTGATGATTATGATGTTGTACCTACACTCATACTTACGTAGCTACATTCTTACGAGAAATGTATCTGCTCCCTCTAAAGAAGTCTAGTTAGTACTATATCGTAGGAACCTATTTACTCATTTTGGTACCTACCTTATAAGCCTTCGGAGATTTAAGCTGGAAAGAAGATAGGTACGTCGAACGTACTTTTCTTCTGAAAGGAGTATATATGCTATATGTAGACAGGAGCATAAGGCATAGCCGTATCTGAGTATGTAAGTACATAAATAGCATACCTACGTACCTACAGTATACCTTAGTAGGTACTTTTTACCATCAAAGTACCTGGACGACCGAGCTTTGCTCGGTTTTGTTTTTTAATCGTGTTTTTGGAAATTATAATATGAATTACTTACTGATAAAATATGGATAATTTTTATTCACATTGATAAGAAAATATGAACTGGTTACTTAATAAAAAATTACAAGTGCATTTTTGTTTAACATTTTAATAAAAACAAGTACTTACTTTTTTAAAGTTAATCAATTAATTTCGTAAGTATATTTTTATCATATTATTTATGAAAACCTAATACTTCAAACCCGGAATGAATAATTTAATAATATAATATTAATCCTGAATGGTGCATCTCAATTGTCATTTTGATGAGTCAAAGGTTATCCTTGGTATATGTACTTCTTTGCCAGATTGTTTACCATTAACAATTTTTGCCTTTATTATGTGATTGCACAGACTTGTTACAATAAGTTTTATATCATTCCATAGTCCTTCTGATACGTCTAAATTACGCAACAAAACAACATTATTAACGCATTTTTCTTTCAATTTTAGTTCGTGTCTGAAATGTTGACACTGTTGAGAAATTCTGTTGTTAATTCGACTGCCTTTCATTGAGTCATGGCTATAGTTTGACGGCCTCTGTGGCGCAGTGGGCGAAGGTCCGCCTGAGACGCAGAAGGTTGCGGGTTCGATTCCCGCCGCGGGACAAATGTTTGCATGTTCTGCAGATATTTGTCTCGGGTCTGGGTGTTTTCTATGTATGATATGTATGTATTTACAAAAAAAACTGTACATATATGTAGTATATCAATCATGTGGTTCCCATAATACAAGCTCTGCTTAGTTTGGGGCTACATGATGCTGAGTGATAACGTCCAGCATTATTTATTTATTTATTTATAGTAGACTTTGTACTTACTACTCTGACTATAGTAGAAGTTTGGCTACTAAATCATCATAATTTTTTTCAACATCTTTGTTATGAGGCGCGAGTATTGCTATGCTATGTCTTTAATTGCCTCATAATTTCCATTGGCTAAGCAGTTACCTAAAGCCCGCTATACTTACATGTTGGTCAAGCTTAGGCCAATGCGAGCGTAGGCAAATTGATACTTGAAAAGAGCTACCGTCTAGACGTTCGGCAAGTTTATGCAAACTATTGGAAACGGCTAATGTAAACGAGTTTTGTGGAGTTGCCCCAAGAACGCTGCCCACACGTTGTGCGATTGGCCAAGCGCAGGCGAGCGCCTTTGGTTTGTGCAGAAAAACCGAAGCTCAGCTCCAGCTCCGAAGTGATAGTCATTGTCTTGCATGTTAAATTTCCCCTATTAATCCCATGTAAAGTACCTACCACGTGAGTTGCTAAAACCTATAAAACCTTCTAAACCAAGAACTCTTTGGTTTAGTGCTGCTTAAAAAATGCCATCTATTGTCAAGTAGCTTTTAGTGTTGCTGTGTCGGCAAAACAGTTTAGTTTTTGTTTACAGGTGCTCGTAAACGGGCAATTTTGTCAATTTCTTGCTGCAATGGTATAGCTACTATTAATATTTATTTATAATTATAATATTGTAGCCCGGCAATATTGCAGCAATAGGACTACTTAAATATATTTCAGTATTGTCGCAAGTATTTAACGTCTAGCCGACTACATTGCAAATGATTTATTCAGCTTTGACTTCACTGCAATATTACCGTATATCGTCTTTGCTCTGATGTTTAGGTGCATCTCATTTCCCTCGCTCACCTCCCCCCGCCTCGTCCTGTAGCTGGCGCTGCTGTCTCATCAATCTTACCGCAATATGCTCCGTGTGTACAAATAAAACTCCTCAGCAATCCGGTTGCTGAATCTTGAAGGGTTACACTCGGCAATGTCAGCTTGTATTGCAGAATGAAATTGCATTTAATTATACTGAGCAATATTGGTCGATAAAAATAGCCCAAAACATGCAATTTTTGTAGCCCGTTTACAGGCCTCTTAATAATACAATAATAAAATAATATTACTACTCGCCCATAGATGACAGAATCGTATTCTAATTATAAATGAACTTTTTATTTCAAATATAATAGATATTTGAAATAAAAAGTTGGCAATTTAAATAAACACGTGAGTTGAAAATACACATATATTTTATCAATAATTTATATAAACAATTCATTTTCTTGGTCGAACCTGAAACCAAACATTCATAGCCTTAGTGTTGCTTAACAACGTCATCTATTGTCAAGCAGCTTTAGTGTTGCTATGACAGTAAGCTGATAGCATCGAGTTATTATAAATAGAGGCACAAACGTGGAAAAAGAGTATCTGCACCAAAACTTACTTACTTACTTAGACTTAAGGTCTAAATTAGTGCAAATTGATTGATGTTATTTTGAAGTTGATTTATGTCAAATACGCTTGGACGATTTTTGTTAGTTTTCACTTGAAGACTGTGACTCTATAGTAGTAGTTTAATATATCTCGATGTCTGATGACCCTCGTTGTCAAAACAACAAAATAAAAATAGTAATACTATTCGCCAATAGATGTCAGGAAGAGTCATTTTCGTATGCTGATGATAGTGTAGCAGCTTTTTTTTTGGATAAAACAACATTTTCTATTAATAAAACCTAGCTATATCGATTTATCGCCCCCAAAACCCCCTTTATACAAAATTTCATGAAAATCGTTGGAGCCATTTCCGAGATCCAGATTATATATATATACATATATACAAGAATTGCTCGTTTAAAGGTATTAGATTAGATATAATATCTAAATTTAAAATATCATAAAGCAGCTCCACGGTATTTTTCTTTTCAGTTCCCAAAATAAGCCACATTTACTTGTTATCTAGTAATTTTTCATTATGTTATAAACATAATAATAGTAGATTGTTTTACAAGGGACTAAACCATCCCATTATATACGAGGTTGTTATACTCCCGAGCTTAGCGAGGGAGGATGACAAGACCGAGTTATAATGGGTGGTTTTGGCCCGAGTAAAACACTCTACTTTTCACTTCGATTGCGAGAAAATAAAACAATTCCAAATTAGTCAATTTTCAGAAATTTTATTAAAAATTAAATGTGCAGTTAGAGCAATTTTGAATGTTTAGTGATATGTTTTTCCCGGGCAATTTTATTTCGGTTCTCTGTGATTGGGATGTGATAATATTTTGAGTTGATTGTTGTGGAGTAAAAGTTGGAGAGACTCGAATCATGCTTGAGTTTCCTGCATTATTAAGATCTGAGTGCGGCTTCAGCTGAGTTGACATATTCATCCAATCCCGCGATGTAGATGCTTGGGGTTCTGTAATGTTTGGTAGAATATTGATTCCTTCCATAATCCGCTGCGTGACGTGATACTTGTTTTGTATAGAGTCCTCTATATAACCTTCAGCCACTTGATCGGACCTCCATCCACCGTGGCGTTTTAATGTCGTTATATTCGCACCAGAGTCCGCCAACAGAGTCGCGGATGTTCTGCGGAAACAATGGCCCGTGTAGAGTTCCGGATTTGGTAAATTTAGATAAGTGGCAATATCTTTAGGCATGTTACCAAATTTATTTTTGCCTATGACTTGCCTTGTGCATTTACCATTTTGATAATTTAGAAAAAATCTTCTCGTTGAAACATTAGTGGGACGTAACTCCTGATAGGCTTTAACTATATTAAGGTATTCTCCACTGATGACAAATTTACGCTCTTTGTTTGTTTTCGTGTTCGGCAGACTCACAGCTTGTAGGTTTGTATCCGTTTCTACGTCTTCTAGCGTTATATTGGCAAGCTCTATTCCTCTGCATGCACCGCTGATTCCATAAATTAAAGCAACCTGTTGAACAAAAAAATAAGTGTGTTAATAATCGTAATAATCTAGGTACATAATTTAGGTATGTAGGTAGGTATCTATTTATTTAGTTTGAGTAGAGTACATAAGTAGGTTACCTTTGTTGCCAAGTATTGTTTATTTGGAGCGTTATTTAAAAATGTTTCGATTTCTTGTGTCGTCAAGACTTTAGATTTTTTTGCCTTGTATCCAGTGGACAATTTCTTCAGTAAAGCCGTTAAATTTACATATTTTTTAATATCGACGTCGTGTCTCGTTTTTAAGGTCATTCTTAACATTGAATATGTGCTCCAAAGAGTCGACGATTTGAATTTTTTCGATAATTCATCAAAATAAGTGAGAAAAACCCCTTCTGTAAAAGAATCCACACGTTTCTCATCTCTCCATTTCATAAAATTTTCGTAACTCTTTAAATATATTTCACGTGATTTTGTCGGCAACAGATTCATAATTATTTCTTTGCCCTTTTCTTCCATTTGCATATTAGCATCTTCACTATCACTTGATGACATTTTTCACGTTCACAATTTGAAAGTTAAAGTCAGGAAGTTAAACGTAAAAGTTTGTGATTTGGAATGAAGAAAATTCTAGAGATTTAGCGCCAATACCATCTTTTTTTTTAAAATCTCTATACCTTCAATAACCCTCAACGAAACAGTTCGCATTCTACCGTGAAGGGAAGAATCAACCTTCATAAAACATCACCAAGACGGTTCTATTTTCAAAAAAAAAGATTGACGGAGCACCAAGAAGTCGAGTTTTTATATAAGAGAACGAATGCTTTGTACGGGCTGATGATTTTAGACAAAAATTAAAAAGAAAAAATACTTTTTAGCCCTAGGTATTAAACTCGAGTTTTAGGCCCGCTAAGCTACACTATTATGATACACTTTTTGAGCAAGGGAAGTGAAAAAAATATTAGCGTTATCGTACCCTACTATTGTGTGTATTGTGTTCCAAGGATAGCCGAGTGTAGCCGAGCCGAGTCGAGTTCGCTTGAACCGAACGCATCCGGTTGATACACAACCAATAAAACCACAGCCTTTAAACCATTTAAACCTTTATCCCACACTAAAACTGTGTCCGTGATGCTAGCGTACACATAACCGTATTCACATTTGTCGATATGCCAATAAATAGAGCATAAATAGAGCATAATTAGTGCAATAATAAAATAATTAGTTCCTCTTTAGTTTAAGAAATAATGACCATTCTTTGTGTGTACGCCAGCATAACGATCAAGCTGGCGTACACATAACCGTTCTTAAAAACGGCTTCGACTATAGGAACGAAACTTACACACAAAAATAGAGCATAAATAGTTCCCGAGCTATGCAAAATTTCATAATGATTGCTCTTATAGAAACGGAGATAATGAACAAGACTTTGAAAAACATTCCGAGCTGGCGTGATGCTAGCGTACCCATTAAACAACGCAATAGTTCTTATAGAAAACGAGCTTTTCTTATTATAAATCCTATAAGGAAAAATAGTGCGTGAAATAGTTCCCCTGTCGGTAGTAATACTTTATGCAAATTCGTTGTAAAACAATACAAAAAGTCCAAGTGAAGTTCTAGGAACAAAATATACATTGTGGTACAGTCGCACAAACAAGCAACTGAGTAATAAGTTATTAGGTTGGTAGTGAATTTATATACCTACCTACTTACTTACACCGAACAAGGTAGGTAGCACAGACTTGAAACTAAATAGATGCGAGTGTATGTAGCTTATGTAGTAAGGCAATATAAGTAGGTAGGCATCTAGTTTTGTAACCTACTGTAACCTTCCATGAGTTTTGTTGATATAAGTAAGTACCTATATCTAAGTGATTTTCATCCACCCATAAAATACCTAGGTAGGTAATTAATATTTTCGTACAAGATGCTTTGTTTAGTTTCACGAATGAAATTGCGTATTGTTATTACTAGATCTTGCTTGCATAAAGCTATAGGCAATGTAGTGGCACAGATTCTTTAATAGTACCTACTATCGCAATCTACACAAAGATTTAAATAAACTCACTCAAACTAACTCTTGTCACCACGCAATAAAGTGCTATATAGCTCGCACAGCGTTGATTGCCTAACACTTTTTACCTTTGTGCAACGCCGCGGCGCGGCGGCCGGTGGCTTTGAACAAGCCGCCTCGCTAACAGCGAGGAGTACAACCAGGCAGTGTTGCCGGAACATACTAACAGGTACGATTTTCCGTTTAACTTACGACCCTACCTATTTCGTCCTTTGGTTTCGACCGTACCTTTTCATCATAGTTGTGTGCATTTACTTCTTGATTGTTCATATTGTTTCAGTATCTTCCTATCAAAAGAATCTTATTGTATATTATTGAACTCCTAGTAATTTAATCTTACTGTCGAATTTATAATAAGTAAGTAGTAGGTATAAACCTACCTAGTTATGGCTATAAAGTAAAAATTATTCTGGTTTATTAAAAAAAAAGCAAAGATCACGCCACACCACAATAACATGCCGGTCGAGCGTTCCTTGGACACTATAGTGTCCACTATAGCAGTGTAAAAGGTCAAATACCGTCGCGCTCTCGCTGGACACTACAGTGTCCACGGCATAACCACGCAAAACTCGAATTTATATGTCTATCCTGTACTACCCTGTACATTTACGCCAGTAAATGCTGTTGCCATCCTTTTCTATGATAACTATGACGTAATCTCTTCATAGTTTACGTTTGTTTCAGTTGCTGGGTTCGGAGTACAATGAACTCAAAAATACCAATTTTTATGATAATATGATTGCGATTAATATTAAAGCTGTGATTATTATATCGAAATATTTTTTAACCATTATTTCATAAAAATTACAATTGCTACTAATAAATAGAGTAAGTATGTGGTAGATATGTGCGCCACGTTCAAAGAAGTCGACGGCGGCGCGCCGGTCATATTTGGTCGGCGGCGGCGTGGATTTATTCGATTTTTTTAAAATAACTACGTGTACTACTAGTACTTAAGAAGGGAGAAAGCTGGAGTTTGCACCAAGTGACGGTAGCAGCTCACAAATGCCATACACAAGGACCACCTGCTCGGTCACGGGCGGGAACCACCAGGTCTCTAGCCAGTCTAAGCGATCCACTCCCTTTTTCGTAGCCACTTTCCTTCTGTAGCCACGCGCAGTGCGTGTGACCTACTATACTACTTCTGCGCGGCGGCGGTGGCCCCTGCGTGGAAGTCTAAGGTATAGGCTACAGATGCCGTGTGATCCAGGGAGAAGGGCGATGTTCTGCGCCCTTGTTTTGATCCGTCCCTTCTCCCTTGCCCCGCGCTCCGGGTCCCGACACCTTTTTTTTGGTTGTTTGGTAGGTTTGACTTTTCTCACATGAACTGTCAAATCTCTCGGCTTCTGAGTTTGCGTGGCATGAAAGAGACCACAACGCTATCAGAATCTAATCAACAGGGAGCAAACCCAAAAAAATTTTGGATATCGGTCCACGATTGACGGAGATATCGGTGATCATACATAAAAAAAGATTTTAACTTATTGAGAACCTCCTTCTTTTCGAAGTCGGTTAAAAGCCTAATATTTAACTTTTGGGCTTTATTTAATATTTGGAGTTACTTTAAGCTATATTAGTAAAAAAAATATTGGGCGATTTTCAACAGAAAATTTGGCGATTTCATTGAGCAACGCCTGGCAACCCTGGTTGTGTGCGATTGTACCACAATTCATTTGTTCCTAGAACTTCACATGGACTTTTTGTATTGTTTCACAACGAATTTCCATAAAGTATTACTACCGACAGGGGAACGCACTATTTTTCTATACAGGATTTTTATTAAGAAAAGCTCGTTTTCTATAAGAACTATTGCGTTGTTTAATGGGTACGCTAGCATCACGCCTGCTCGGAATGTTTTTCAAAGTCTTGTTCATTATCTCCGTTTCTATAAGAGCAATCATTATGAAATCTTGCATAGCTCGGGAACTATTTATGCTCTATTTTTGTGTGTAAGTTTCGTTCCTATAGTCGTGAATACGGTTATGTGTACGCTAGCATCACGGACACCTAAAACTTGTCTACGTAAGTGTACCTAACGTTAAACATGACAAAGCTGCCTATTTAAAAATGTAGTCTCGAAGTAACTGAACGGCCGCTTTTTTATGACCTTTCGTATTTGGTCGGATAACAGTCTAAGAGACCTCGTTTTGTTATTTTCAGTTGTAAATAATTCATTTGAAGGTCTAGAAAGCTGAAATTCAGCGTGCTTCTATTTGGATATGCGCTCTAATTATTGGCAAATCATGAAAGTCGATAACTTGTTAAAACTCCCTTAATTGAGGTTAGAAATTAGTAAACCATTTTCAGTTGTAAAATTGATTTATTTCGTCGAAAATTAGATGTAGGGTTTCAAGATGGTTGTCAGAAGATGTATATTCCTTATAGGCATCAGCCAAAGCAATCATAAAGTGTTTTCCACTAGTAGTTCAAGAGCTAGAGGCAATTTTCGATTTTCACAAAAACTCGTCTAATTCATACGTCGTGCATTTTTTCGGAAAAACAACTAGCGCACAAATAGGCACAAATTACAACACATTCGTTCACAAAAAATCGTATTTGTGCGTTCAGCCGTTTCGAAGATCCGGAAATCTGCAAAACGTTACTCCAGCGGCATCTGCAATAACTCATAAACCACAGGTCGCACAAATGCCGCTGTTTGGCCAGTGACATGCACAAATATAAGCTATCTTTTAAGCTACTTTAAATTTGGCTAAGGCTAATGGGTAAAAACCATGCCGCTGCAGTAACGTTTTCAGGCGTTACTACAGCGGCATCTTATTTTCTCGAATAACTCTGGAACCTTAATAGGCACAAATTTAATATTTGGGGCACAGACAGGGCGCAATGGCGCTCATTAGGGGAGGCCTACGTCCAGCAGTGGACTGCTATAGGCTGATGATGATGATGATGATGATGATGATGATGTAAGTAACTATGTCTTTTTGAGAATAAATGTATTTTAAACCTTAAAACTTTGACGCTAATTAATTACTTTACATACCTATACCTATTTGGCTTATAAATCCTTTTAATCATTGAATCATATATTTTTTTAATTCTTGTAATCATTTTTTGGTTTCAAAAAATGATTGTTGGTTTGTTTAATATAAACCAAATAGACCTAAAAAGTCTATAGAGAGTTTATTATCAACCTGCATAGCATACCATATATAGGTAATAGGTACTATGTAAAAATAAGCTCTTACCCAGATGGGTAACATAGATATTTAACAGTATTTTTTTCGTTGCTCTGTTCATAATAAGTACCTAATAAGTCTTACTTCACAAGTGATACATTAAAAATAGAAATAGCCCCCGACATAAAATCCTCATTTCTCTCTGCCACCCACTCATCAGATTCTGTAACCTCAAGTTTTTAAGTTCTACAGTTTGACAGTGACATAGGTACACGTCATGACATACGGAGTCGAAACGTGGACACTCACAGTACGGCTAATCCATCAGTTTAAAGTCGCTCAGCGAACTATGGAACGAGCCATGCTCGGAGTTTCTCTGAAGGATAAAATCCGTAACGAGTTTATCCGACATAGAATTAAAGTTGTTGACATAGCTCAGAGAATTACCAAGCTGAAGTGGCAGTGGGCTGGACATATCTGACGAAGAACCGATAACCGTTGGGGTAAACGAGTTCTTGAGTGGAAACTGCGGTTCGGCAAACGTAGTGTAGGACGCCCTCCTGCCAGGTGGGGTGACGATCTGCGAAAGGCTGCTGGTATAAGCTGGATGCGTCGAGCTCAGGTGAGCGTCAAGATGGCAAGACCACCTCTTGTATTTAATTATTTTTACCATAGGGATTTAGTACCTAATTGGTACTATTTAGTACCTTTAGTGAAATTATTTGTACCTCAAAGAATTTTATGTTATTCAGAATCGAAAGGGGTCCCGCCAGATGCAACCGTCAAGATGGCGGGACCACTTGTGTTTCTTTTAATTGCAACCGCGCATGATTATACTTATCACACTAGGATTTAGTACCTAACTAGATACCTCCGAAACACAACTCTATCATAAAAACTTCAATAGTTTCAGAGAAAAATCGATTTCAAAACTAGTGACCTAGCACTATAGTGTGTTACCCTGCGTAACCCCAGCAAACGCAAAGCAAATACACGTGATCCTGATAAGCCAGCGATTAACTCTAACTGTCAGGATTTAGTACCTTGTGGGTAGTATTTAGTACCTATAGTGAAATAATTTGTACCTCGAGGAGTCTTTAGATATTCAGGAACGAAAGGGGTCCCGCCAGATGCAACCGTCAAGATGGCGGGACCACCAGTGTATCTTTTAATTGCGACCGCGCATGAATATACTTATCACACTAGGATTTAGTACCTGACTAGAGGTGTGCGTTACCCCAGCAGATTTTTTTCTTCTAGAATGAAGTGAGTTCCAGGAATAATAATAGTGCATTACTTGCTGTAAATGTGCGTCAAGAAAAAAAATTTGTGCGTGCTGCCGTTTTGGAATAAATCGCAAAAATAGGTTTTCTGCTGGAGTAACGTTCTTCCAGCAGGAAGATTCTAAACGGATGATCCTAGACAAAAATGAATTATATGGGCAGGTAGCTTATATTTGTGCATAAAAGTGCGCAAAAAATAAAATTTGTGCGTCTTAAGGTTTTTGAGTTATTAACTTTCCTGCTGCGGGAACGTTTTGCAAAATCTTGGTTCTCGGAAACCATTGAATGTGCAACTATAAAATATACATGCACGAGTAGCTCTTAATTTGTGCGTATTTGTGACAAAGTAAAATTAACAAAAATCCATACAGTTTTTAAGTAATCTAGCTTTTTTGAAAAACCTTAAAAAAAATCTAGCTCTTTAATGGACAGACGCACAAATTCATTGTAAACGGTGTTCGATTCGTGTTGTTATCCTTTGTAACCACAAAAAGTTTCAAGAAGGTACATACACGCGTTTTTGAATAATATCGATTAAACCAAATCTGATAAGGTCATAACTTTGACGTCAAAATGCAAGAAACCTTTTCAACGCACAATTGTGGTAGGAACATAAAAATTAGTGCGTTTAATGATAATTAAACCCTGAAAATTTCAGCTCTCTACGTCCCATATTGAGCTAGTTATAAACGATAGTCTGAAATAAGACCTAGACCCTGGTTTCTGACCTGTGATCCGACCAAATTCGAATGACCACTAAAAAGCGACCGTTTCATACATATTGATGACCTTCTTAATTTTCCTTACGAGCCGTATTGGTCCTGGATACACTCAAGTACAAAAGTTATTGATACTTTTGCAAACTATTTTAGGATTTAAGAGAAATGAAGTCAGTAGGTACCTATCTAACCACATACCTATCTTTTTAACCGACTACCTCGGAAGGAGGGTTATGTTTTTCGAGAATTTTAAACCTAAATGATTGTTTAACGTATATAGTTTGCTACCTAGCTAGGCAGAGACTTTCTCCAGTCAAATTTACCTACTCTGGATCGAAAAACACATATATTATGTACATAAACTACTAGGTAGGTACGTTTATCAATATCTTTTTAGTTATTTTTTACTTAAACGTTATCTAGTATATTATAAGTAATTAGCTAGTTAGGCAGTAGTTAGGTAGTACTTATGTCTGCTGTGTAGTTTACTAGGTAGGTACGCTTATCAATATTTTACAGTCGGGGTTTAGTCGGTTATTTAACTTAGGTATACCTACCTATCTAGTTTATTAAAGTATTTAGCTAATTAGGCAGTAGTTAGGAAGTAGGTACTTATATATATTATGTACATAATATACCTACTCCTTACTATGTAGTTTACTAGGGCAGAGCTCATCAAAAATATAATAAAATATTGTTTTGTAATTTAAAGTAGGTACCTATCACTAATAGTAATAACCTAGCTACTAGGTAACTATTGATAGGTATATTACCTACTAAGATTCCTACAAACTTAATAAAAAGCATTAGGTATACGTAGTTGGTCATCTATTTTCATATTTAAGTAGGGACCTACCTTTTGGACTAAATATTGTACCTACTTCCTGTTTTGACCTCGCGTGAACCCAATATAATTTTGCGCGCGAAGTATAGCGCGGCGAGTAGACAAGACACGCCGTGGCGCCGCGCCGCATCGAATTTCGGTATTGTAGGTCCTTAAACATTAAAAATAAAATGTACCTACCTACCTGTGACTATACCTACTTGCCTGTAGGTTCTGTATTTCATTATTTTCTAGTTTCAATAAAAACAAAAACCTGCATATAAATATTCTTTCATTTACGAGTACCTATACCGACCTACCTACCTAGTTACCGTCACAATCCATCGGCGGCGAACACTGAGCTCTGTACCTATAGCTATAAAATGTATACCTAGCCTTATGGTTTTTGATGTTGGAGTTTCTAGGCCGCCAAAAGGCCTTCGACATGGCTTAACGACAAAAAAAGTCGCGACCAACATCTTAACGTGCCTTCCGAAGCACGGAAGAGCTCTGATCTACATGCCACTAAACGGTCACCCATCCAAGTAGTGTCCGGGCGGAGTATTGCTTAACCAAGATGATCTGCGAAGACCAACGAAGTAGGCCACAACATGAGCGCCTCTGACCTTCACTGTTATGAACTTATTAAATAAAATTGCATTGGTTACATTTCGTTTTATTCTCATTTCGGAATATTTATTTTGATCTCGTTTTGGCTAAAAAAATGCTTCCAAGCGGAAATTCGTCCTTGGCATTGATACGACGTAGTCAGTCATCCGTCTCGCACTCATTTATTTAAATATATATTCTTCATTATATATTGGGTTGAAATCCAGATAAAGGTTTTATTTTTTTATATTTTGTTTTCACAATGTTAGAAAAATTTCGCGGCTCGCTCTACTCGCCGATTTGATTGCTTCCATTTGATTCGTAGTCGCACCTAACTATGCCCTAAATTGTAGACCAATAAGGGTGTAATGTTCAAAACTACCGTACCCAACTCTAAAAAGTTTGCAACAACACAACAGCGTAATTAGCAATACTTGAAAAAAATTGCAGCTCGCTCCCCTCGCCGATTTCGTATTTTTCATCTAGGGTTACAGTTACCTAGATATTCCAAAAATTCCAAACGTTGTCTGGCTCTTCTTTCTTTTGTACACCTTTACTAGAAAAATTTCGCGGCTCGCTGCGCTCGCCTTTTTGTTTGCTAACTTTCCTGAAAATATCTAACTATGCACTGTAAAGTATGATACTAATCGCCCCTACTCAGACTGTCTACTGCTTTGCGATCATCAGCCATGGCATCTTAGGAATCAGGGCCTGACAGCAAGGTGACGAATCCGTACCATTCGTTTCATGTTTTGACCGTAGATTATCTAATTCTAATTAAGTCTAATTATGAAAAGAAAGCTTCTACTGCTGTACTAAGCCGTGACGTCAGGCTGAACTGTTACGCTATCTTTGTATTTTTTTGTTTAATTGACAAAATAAAATAGGGCCATCCCTAGCCTAGGTGTTTATAGATACCATGTGACATTCATTACCTTCACTGTTATGTTATGTATGAACTTATGAAATAAAATTTCATTCATTCATATGTAACATTTTGTTTTATTAATTTAAGAATATTTATTTAGAATTTTAAAATATTAAACATTTAAATTAACATTATCAATTAACAAAAACCGGAAGATGGGATCACACATGTTAAAACTCTGATCTTTTTTTTTTCAAGAATGGTGAGATAACGCTGCTGAGCCACGTTTATGAAGTGTCAACTTTTAGCCTCCTAAACAAGCTAGGTTCCGAAATCTGGGCGGCAAGTACCTACCGTAGACCGCATACATACGCTTTGGTAGATTATACATAAAAAATAATTGTAAATATTCTGTAATCAATGAATTTATGCCTTTATTAAAATTATATGCAAACAAAATTCGTACTTTTGAACTTGGTGGAAAATGACTGCAGCTTTGGCCTTACAGTAGTATTAAATAAAGTGAATGTGAAAACATAACTTTTGTTTTGTTTTTATAAAAATAGTAGAAAATATATAATCTTCAAAGTTCTGAAACTCGGTAGATATTGACTTTATAACATTGCTCCACTAGTAAAAATTATGAGAAAAGCATGTGCTACCGGAATATCACATTATTTTTGTTTGGCCGGCACTTTGAGATTTAGCCCCAAAATGTATGGAGCCTGAATGATCTCCTTTATTTTCAGGTCGACGGAGGACCTGTATTACTGATGGACTTTTAACTTTTTAATACTAACCGTATAACGGAAATTTCTGTACGTATGGCAACATCGGCTAGGTAGGCTGGGATTCCCCACGTCATAGATTAAGTACCTACCCCACGTGATGTTTTACAACAATCCAGAGGGCTTACCACAGGTTTTTATAGTTTACGAAAACTTTATAAGTTTCGGTATCTTTCCATACATTTTCAGTACAGCGCCTCTAGGGAAACGTGCATGAACTACGAAACTGTATGGAAAGATACCGAAACTTATAAAGTTTTCGAAAACTATCAAAACCTGTGGTAAGCCCTCTGTTCGCTAAGAATGACAGAGTAGAATTTAAACTAATAAATAAGTGGGAGAGAGATGACCAACAACATGTTACGTCGTGTCAATGCCAAGCACGAAGTTCCGCTTGGAAGCATTTTCTTAGCCAAGCAAGACGAGATCGAAATAATTATTCTAAAATGAATAAACAAAATTTTACCTAGGAACGAATGCAATTTTATTAAATAAGTTCATAACAGTGAAGGTCATGTAGGTAACCACATATTTAAAAACCTAGGCTAGGTATATATTTTATACGTAAGTAGGTAGGTACCGGTAGCTATAGGTACAGAGCTCAAAACGATGGATTGTGTAGGTAGTTACTCGTAGTATTGAATAGTAAATGAATATTTTGATGCAGGTTTTTGTTTTTATTGAAATTAGAAAATAATGAAAAGTAGGTACATTTTATTCTTAATGTTTAAATCAGTAGATGTGATAAGCTGTGCTATAGTAAACTGCATACCTAGAAGACTTATTTACTACTTACCTACGGCCTAATCAGCTAATTACTTATAATTAACTAGATAGGTAGGTATAAGTTAAAAAAATATGAAAACCAGACTGAAAATTATTGATAAACGTGTCTACCTATTTGTTCCATAGTTTCTGTCCATTAATACCTATGTGTTTTTCGATCCAGGGTAGGTAAATTTTACTTACCTTACTGGAGAAAGTAGAGACTTCAGGCAGAGGCCTAATTAGGTAGCAAACTATCTACGTTAAACAATCATTTAGGTTTAAAATTCTCGAAAAACATAACCCTCCTTCCGAGGTAGTCGGTTAAAAAGATAGGTATGTGGTTAGATAGGTACCTACTGACTTCATTTCTCTTAAATCCTAAAATAGTTTGCAAAAGTATCAATAACTTTTGTACTTGAGTGTATCCAGGACCAATACGGCTCGTAAGGAAAATTAAGAAGGTCATCAATATGTATGAAACGGTCGCTTTTTAGTGGTCATTCGAATTTGGTCGGATCACAGGTCAGAAACCAGGGTCTAGGTCTTATTTCAGACTATCGTTTATAACTAGCTCAATATGGGACGTAGAGAGCTGAAATTTTCAGGGTTTAATTATCATTAAACGCACTAATTTTTTTGTTCCTACCACAATTGTGCGTTAAAAAGGTTTCTTGCATTTTGACGTCAAAGTTATGACCTTATCAGATTTGGTTTAATCGATATTATTCAAAAACGCGTGTATGTACCTTCTTGAAACTTTTTGTGGTTACAAAGGATAACAACAAGAACCGAACACCGTTTACAATGAATTTGTGCGTCTGTCCATTAAAGAGCTAGAATTTTTTTAAGGTTTTTCAAAAAAGCTAGATTACTTAAAAACTGCATGGATTTTTGTTAATTTTACTTTGTCACAAATACGCACAAATTAAGAGCTACTCGTGCATGTATATTTTATAGTTGCACATTCAATGGTTTCCGAGAACCAAGATTTTGCAAAACGTTACCGCAGCAGGAAAGTTAATAACTCAAAAACCTTAAGACGCACAAATTTTATTTTTTGCGCACTTTTATGCACAAATATAAGCTACCTGCCCATATAATTCATTTTTGTCTAGGATCATCCGTTTAGAATCTTCCTGCTGGAAGAACGTTACTCCAGCAGAAAACCTATTTTTGCGATTTATTCCAAAACGGCAGCACGCACAAATTTTCTTTCTTGACGCACATTTACAGCAAGTAATGCACTAATTATTCCTGGAACTCACTTCATTCTAGAAGAAAAAATTCTGCTGGGGTAACGCACACTGACTAGAGACCTTCGACAAATTTTTTTTGCAACCAATTCGGTTTTCGTGTATATCAAATGTCAAATTTCACTTAATAACATAGATTTAACCAAAGAATTATGACTAAAGCTTAGAAGAACCCTTAAAATTCGTTCATGCTCTGAACATCAACTCATACGGCTGATCTATACTTTCTTATGTCCAATATCATCAGTTAGAAAGGGATGCATACTTCTCTCGATGCGACTTCAAATGAGTTCAAAAAGAAAATCGTACCAGGGCGCTCGAATAAAATTCTATGCAGTTTCTTAGAAATGCCCTGGTACGAAGTCGCAGCAATCACATTGAGATAAAGTATGCATCCTTTTCTAGCAAATGATATGTGGACATAAGAAAGTAGAGACAGCCGTATGTATGAGCTGACGTTCAGAGCATAGTGAATTTGAAGACTTCATCTAGTTCTCTTCTTTATCTGTGGATTTAACGAACTGTAGATAGTAGGAGGATTGGACCTATTTATCGAGACCATTGCAATGAGCCCAAAAACCATACCTCTGTTATTTGTGAGGAGTTGGGTATCTCGCCGATTCCAATATCGCAGCATCAGGTTAAGGATACCATCATAAAGTAACAAGATACCAAATTCAGAATCGTTTCTGAAATTGCTCTTTTTGCGTCGGGTGTAAAAATAAAACATATTTTTAATAAAACAATTAAAATTTTGGTCATCTGGCACATATTATAGTTAAATAACAATAGGGAGCTTAATTTATAGGAACTAAACAGGTACCTATGAATTTCCTTTTGAAGAAAACACAGAGTTTTAATCTTATTCAACCCTCATTCATATTACCTTTTTATTTATTTATAAGTACTCATAAGAACACAGGTGGGCTTGACAAAATCATTCCAAGCGCGTAAAAGATACCTATAGAATATTACGAGAGAGCAAGTGAAGACCTTAACCTTGAGGTTAAGAAAAAAGAGTACCTACCAAGTTATTAATCAGTTAGTATGGAGACCCTTTTTTCTTTGGTCTTATCTTTTCTGCATAATATATTTTCATACTCCTCCGGATTCTTACATTCATCTCATTTCTATTTATAAGTATCAAGAATCCTATATTTCGTTAGAGTTTGTTGTATCTCTTCCTGTGCCTTCATATAGTTCAGAAACGACAATTTCCTCAGTTGATTTGCTACGTGTTTACCAAAAGTGTTATATTCGTCGTCATGACGACTTTGTGCTCTAGTAGCAGCGTTCATTTGTTTTTTATTACACCTTTGTTCAATCGGTGATATGATTATATTAGAATTTGCATTTGGTTTCGGTTTTTGGGTAATGATGTAATTTTCATTATTTTTCGTTGCGATCATAACATTTTCGCCATTATTGGGTTGGTGTGGTGGTTTTGGTGCTATTTTTGTAAAGTTTTCTTTCATTTTGTTTGGTGTTTCTTTGATACATTTATCGTTAGTATTCATAGGTTTTGGTGCTATCTTTCTATGTGCTTGTCCTATTTCATTATTAGGCTTTGGTGCTATTCTTCGTAGCTTTGGTGCAGTATGTATTGAGATCTGGCCTGAATCTAAAATTTCCCCGTCAACTAACTTCACGGTGTTGGTCATAGGATCTACTTGGTACATTTTTCTTTTATTCGCGTAATGGTTTTGAACGGGATGGGGAGCGACACCGATGTTAAATTGGCATGAAATATTGGGATCTGTTGACACGTCAGGGGCATCATGTGAGTTCTCTTCGAATTTTAAAATATCTTTTACAGGAATCATATCTTCGATTCTGCCGTGTTCGGCCTCTGAATGTTCATCGTCAGATATTTCTATCTTTATACTGGATTCTGAATTTTCGCCATTGCCAGTATTCTGAAAGGAATGTCAAGGGTCAAAAATTTTAACACAAGTAATATTTTCATCATTATTAAAACTGGATGTTTCGTTACCATGATTTGTGAGCTCTATTGATTATTAAATATATAATAACTCTAGTTGTGGAAAAAAAAAAGACGTGTGGCACTCGGGGACTGCCGCGGTAAAGCTATTGCATAGCATTTTGTATCAACTTATGCAATTATAATTATTTATTTATTTTATTTATGCAGTATTTCTTTTTCTTTGATATTAATTCAAGTTACACTTTTTGAGCGTGGTGACCGATAAGAAAACATTTTTTTTTCTTTTATTAAATAAACGGGCTTCGTAGAGTCGTACAATACGTCTAGTTGCACGCACACAAACACCGTGTCGAAGACTGCCGAAAAGAAACGACGTTAGACAATGCACGGCCTTCAAGCCACACCTCCGTGCCCGTCGGAGTGGGGAGCGTGAGGTTTTTTTCCTTACGGAATTTCTGGATTCGGTCCCCGCGCTCAAGGCCCTCGATAGAAGCTATGCAATAGCTTAAAAATAGATGTCAACTATTGGCTTGTCTATCTTACGGGTTACGGCCATGATATAGGTACCTATGTACTTAAATTCTTTGGTGTAAGTTCTTTAATTTATGCCTTATTTTAAAAATTTACATAACCAACTGTACTACCTAAATGTTCCTATAAGATGAAATAAATGCGTATGAGTATATTTCTACAAGGTTGCATGCGCTATGATCACGGGAATTTACCCACAGCAATATATACCCTAGGTACGACCTCACAAATCATGGTAAATACAACAAATATCTACCTAACCACAACCAATAATAACCGTTCACAACCGCTGCTATTAGTACCATTAATACCTACTACCTATGGAATTTAGCAGCGTAGGAAAAACATTGAAACATTTGAATTTCGCGGGCTCTTTCGAGAATGTATTAAGTGCGTCCAATTATGAAACCATTCTTCGTATGACTTACCCTTCTTTTTAAAATAGTGACTTCTCGGAGATAAGAGTCCAGCTCGTCGAACCAGATAAGTTTAGGCTTGTACGCGATCACGCTCCCGCCACTGAGGGATTTTTCAATTTTGGCCAGCTCCTGGCAATACGTGGAGCGTAGAGACTTCACCTTAAGTTTGAGATCAAGCACGGTAAAATGGTCTACGTTCAAATTTGAGCAAATTATTCTCAGTGCTTCATTTCTCATTATATTGTTTTTGTAGGCATCTTCCCTAAAATCCCAGAGGCACGGGTGTTCTCGGTACAGCCGGACTAATTGCAATGTTTTCTCTGGCGAGAACTTTTTAGCCATTGCGAAGGAACGACGCACAAAGTAGGTGGTATTTTCTAGAACAGATGATACAAGAACGTAACACAACAAACACAGCACGGCGCGTTCGGTCGATCGGTCGATGTACGATACGCTACTCCAGTACAGTAAAATGAATTCCATCCACCGTCTCGCGGCTAATAGCGCTGGCGGGGCGGGGGGAAATACCAGGTTGGATGCTTTCATTGCAAACTAAATCGTATGACATTGGGTTACGAATCAATATGGCCTGAATGAGTGCTACTTATCGACCGACAATTTCGTGGCATAGCTACTGGTTGAGTTGAATGAATTGGAGCTGTCGGTCTCACTGATAAGATTCATTAAAGCTTGTATGTAACCGATGAACGGTTTAGAAATAATAATAGTTCTTTACGTTGCCTTGCCAGTACAGTAGGTAAGGTCGATTACCTACTTCAGCTCCAGTGTTGCCGTTTTAGCATTTTTAATGCTAAATTTAGCATATTTTCGGGTCTGTTAGCTTGAAAAATTCACATTTAGCATATTTCATGAAATACATTTTTGAACGTTACCTTCTTATTAAGGAATACAAAAGATTTTATAGAAATATCTTTTGCTTTTAGCGATTGTTCATTTGTTACGAACGATCAGTGCTGTGTTCTTGACTTTTACGTCTAATTTGAATCTGATGGGTTAATATAATACCACAGCTTCTCATATTTATGAAAAAATTTAGCGCAAACAACGGGAAAAGATGACAGAGTCTAACTTATTGCAATTTTTGTAAGAGTAACATAATAGCTAATATTTACTGTAGCAACACATTTCCACCACAAAACATGCAAAATGTGAAGGGTCAATGAAAATTAATTAACCTACGATGCAAATTAATCTTAATACCCAACGAGCTGTCTTCTCTGCGAATATGCATCTATTTTAACAGTTGACCACTTCAGTTTGCTATTCGGGAATTTAGATTTTAGCATTTTATTTAGCATTTTTAAAAGTTATTTAGCATTTTTTTGGCATTTTCTGCAACCAGTTTTAAACAAATTCTCCAAATAAAAAACGGCAACACTGTTCAGCTCACTTCAGAGCTAGTGGCATGGCACGTCTCACATCTCACTGACTCACTTCGCTCGCGCCGTAGCTTGGGATCAAAACAATGAACTGAACACCGGTTGGAAGGAACTGGAAAATGGAAATCTCTGTACCTACTTTACCTACCTATCTAAACTAAGTTACGTAGGTAGGTTTAGGCATCCTCTCTGTATTCTGTGGTTTAGGAAACAAAATAGCAAACTGCTTATGTAAGCTTTGTTTATAAAAAAAATCATTAAAAAAATACCTGTCCGGTTTGGCACATAACCACAGAACTCGATGCCACAGAAAAAATATAGTTCTGTTTTTATTGCAGCGCCATCTATTGATAATGTAAGAAACCAAGTTCACCCACAAGTACACGAAAGGAATTTGTACACTCGGAGTGCAACCCTTGGTTGTCGGTGCTTGTATTCAGCTCGAGTTACCTAAGCATAGAGGGCAGCACTGTCACAAAAATATTGATCATTCATGTGGGAAGGATAGTAAAGTAGGGTGGCTAACCGTGAGTAGAGTAATCGGAAACTGAGTTGAAAATGCTTAGTCTCGTGTAACAAGTTCTTCCATAGACTACAGTGCAATGGGAAATGTTCGGCCGCCTATGAACGTCTTTCGCTTCTTGATTTATTCGCGTTCCACAAAGAGAAACATTATTATAACATAATATACCACAAAGTGCAGACGGGGCCGCGATTTCGGAGGCTTCGGGGAGACATCGAGGGGGCGTGCCGATCCGGACGCGGCGCAGAGACGGGCGCGGGAGCGGGCCGGGAGCGGCGCGGGGGGCGCGGTGTTTACTCGCGGGTGCAGGCGGCGCGGTGCAGCGGCGGGCGGGGATCGATCGGCGGGCGGGGCGCGGGGGGCGGGCGGCGCGCGGGGGGCGGGGCGGGGCTCGCGCGCGCCGGCCGCCAGTCCGCCTCGGGGCCGCGTCCGCGCGGTCGTCGCCCGTTCCAGCGTTGCGGCGCGCCGGAGTGTCTCCTCGGGCGCCCGGCGGCGGCGGCGAGCCTCGCGCCGCCCGCCCGCGCAGCGCGCCGCACCCCACCCCCGCCGCCGAGCGGCGCCGCCGCCGCGCGCGCAGCCCGGCCGCCCGTCCGCCCGCGCCGGCCCTCAGGCCCCTCTTCCTCTGGGCGAGCCAGGTGGACGGCGCCGTGCAACGCGTCCGCTGCGAGGACTACGACCCGCGCAACCGCATCCACCTGACGCGCACCCGGAGCGGCTGGCGCGTCTTCCCTCGCACCGAGACCTTCGACGCGATCCGACGCGGGTTGACGCCGCCGTCGCCGACGCCGTCCCCGCCGCCGCCGCCGGCTCCGCGCGCCCGCCGGCGCCGGCGCCGCGCCCGCTCACGCCGCGCGGCCGACCCGCAGTCCGCGCCTCTCGCGCCCGACCTGGAGACCCACATCCCGTCGCACAGGATAGCCGTGTCGCGCGCTCCCCCGCGGGAGCCGTCGCCCGCCGCGTCCTCGCCGGCCGAGCCCGCGCCGTCCCCTCCGCAGGCCCCGGCGAGCCCCACGACGGCGCCCTCCCCGCGGCCGCCGCTGGCCGCGCCGCCGCCCCCGCAGCCGCCGGAGCCGACGCCGCTCGACAGCCTGCTGGCGGTGGCGGAGCTCGAGTTCCACCAGCAGCGCTCCTCGCTGGACATGGAGGGTGCGCGGTTCGCGTTCCTGCCGCCGGAGGAGGCGTCCGAGGCGCTGTTCGCGCTGGGCGAGGAGAAGGAGCACGAGGCGGAGGCGGAGGAGGCGCTGCGCTCGCTGGGCGCGCACGACGACCTGTTCGAGTCGATCAGCGAGGCGCACTACCTGCCCGAGCTCGGCGGGCACGACGAGGCACTGCTCGAGTCGCTCGTCGAGAAGGGCTGCGAGGACAACCAGATCCTGGGCCGGCTGGACCGGCTGTCAGCGCAGCTGGCGGGCGGCGGCGGGTTCGGCGAGGAGACGCTGCTGGGCGAGGCGCCGGTGGCCGACATCATCGGGCGGCTGGAGTCGCTGGAGTCGCCCAGCCGCAGCGCTGCGCAGGGCCTGCTGCACCTGCGACACCTGCCCCAGCGCCGCGCCTCCGCGCTCGACCCCGCCGCCGCCGACCTCTACTCCGACCGAGTGCCCGACCTGCCGGACGAGTTCCACTACGACCACTACGAGGATATCGCTCGCCCCGAGGAGACGACGCCGCTCCGGACCGACGCGACCTCCTCCGAGGAGACGCCTTGCGTCCTCACGGAGACGACCGAGGTGACAGAGGTGACCGGCGAAACGACAGCGGATAGCCATGAGAACGATTTCACGGATTTGAAACTTGACATATTAACGTCCGAAATGGAGGATATACAGTTTAAATTGGATATTCAGGAGCTGGAGCATCTGAAAAAGCAGGAGATCAGCGAGGAGGTCGAGAAGGCGACCGACCTGAGCGCGGTCCTCGAGCTCGACGCCGAGGAGGCCGCCCCGCCGACCACGGAGCTGCCTACGACTATTGAAGGTTTGCCTTTCCCCGAAAGTGAACCGTCGGATAAAAGTGATGATCTGCCGAAAGATTTAAGTATACACAGGAGGATGTCCTCGTCGTATGCGTCTCCGAGGAGGATAGAGATCCCTCGGGCGCCGTCCAGGGAGTCGGACGCCATGCAGTCGCCGCAGCCGAGCGGGATCCCGGCCATCTCGTCCCCGGAAGTCTTCAACACACCCACAACTAAATGTAAGCAACCGTCGTTTTTAGAATCCTTGTATGCATCTACGTCTCCAAAAATGTACACTTCGGAGGTAACGATACAACAATGTGTACCTTTAAACTTAGGAAAACACAGAAAGTCCGCCAGTCCCACGGTGTCCAGCTGTTCCGATGAAATACGGAACGTGAACAAAGATTCAGGCGAGCCTCAGGAGAAACGGCTCAGAAGAGAGTCTCACGACTTAGCAAAAATTTGCAATCTGTTGAAGAAAACTGGCGAAAATAAATTAGCCGAAGCTAAACAGAAGAAGAAACTATCCGAAATAGAACAGCTGTCCCCGCTCAAACAGCTAGAACTTTTGAAATCAAATAAGAACTTCAACTTGCCTGAACACATGCTGGTCCCGAGAGATAGGCTAAGTAAAATCATCACCGCTCCTGGCAAGGAGATTCCTGCATTGCTCATGGAGAGACCTCAGCTTAGCATGCCTGAGATACTCCAAGATCCCAACTTCATAGGTGACCCTGAACTGATGGTCATATCGCTGGAGCAAATCAGACAGCTGATCTATCACAACGTCAAATCGCAAGCCGATAAAAACAAGAAACCCTCCGAAGCAGACAGCGCTAAAGAGATCACGAGAGAGAGCGAGAAAGAACCGGCGAGCGCCAAATCGACATCGAAGAACTCGGAGCATCACAAGCCGTCGAGTTCAGAACGGACCCCGACGCCGTCGCGTTGCACGCCGCAGCCGGCCAGCGAGCAGGCCGCCGCCGGCCAGCCGCGCCCCATACCCTCCATGGGGCACCTCGCAGACGACATCGACGCCGCCAACTCCGCCGCCGCCTTCCAGATGAACTGGCTGCCGGCCTACCTGAGCCACATCAGCCAGATGTCCCAGCTCGAGGCGGTCGCCGCCTGCTCGCAGAACCCCGATTTCCTGAAGGCGCTCAGCTCTTCCGGCGCGTACGGCGGCTCCAACTACGCCAACCTCTCGCAGATGTTCCACCCGTCGCGGTTCATGAACCTGCCCAACTTCCCGATGATGCCGGGCATGGACTACGAGAGCCGCATGCAGCTCGCCATGTGGCAGGAGGCGGTGAACGCGAGCGCGGCGCATGCGCAGCGGCACAAGCACGCCGACGCACCGCAGCCCGCGCCGCATGACTTCCCCTACGCGCACTTCAAGCCGCAGGCGGCGCAGGGCTCCGGCGGCAAGCACGGCGCCGCGCGCACGTCGCCGCTCGGCGGGTACGCAAGCCAGCGCGGGCAAGCGCACGCGCACGCGCCCTTCATGCAGGGCGCGTACCCCGGCCTAGGCGGGCCGCTGCGCGGCGCGCCGCCGGACATTCAGATCCCGTATTACGCGCCGCGAGGCTCCTCCAAGAGCCCGCACTCCCCGTACTATCCGAACAATAACTACCTGCAGTCGGCGAAGCAGGCGGAGACGCGCGGGGGCGGCGGCGGCGGGGGGCAGGGCTCGCCGCGGCCGCGCATCAGCGTCAAGTCGCTGCAGGAGCTGCAGCAGGCGGCGTCGCGCCGCGCCGCGCCGGCCGCGCCCGCGTCGCGCCGCCGTGAGGAGCCGGAGGTGGGCTCCACCACCAGCGCCGGGGAGCCGCCGCTGCTGCCGCCGCACCTGCCGATGCCGCCACATCCGCACGACCCCGCCGCCTTCCCGATATGGCATCCACTCTTCAGCAAGTGAGTTTTTATATATATTTTTTTTCATGCCTAATACTATTTTATTCAATTAGGATTATACAACTTCCTATATGTTTATATGTGTGATCCTACTTTATCAACTCGACGAATGACACTGTACAGTTCCGATTCATCAACAAATCTAATCACCTTTGCTCCATAACGTATTGCTATCGGCACGTAAGTCTAGGTGAACGAGACGTCTGCGCATGGGTCTGTCACTCTCTCTCTCCTCTAGCCTCCATTTATGATACGTTACTTTTGACATCTGCGCAATAACGGTCAGCGCTAGAGTTTCGTGCCGCTACTTGTATCGCGGTGTAGGTGATCCGCTCAACTCGTGTGAAAATTGAACCCAGAGAAAATTATTATTTTGGCGACTATATTTCACGTTTTAGATTTCAATTGCATCTCTGCAATTGAAATCTAAAACGTGAAATATTGCCTCTCGGCAAGCATTATTTCAAGCTTTCTCTTGATATAACAATAACAATATCTTCTCTCTTATTTATAGATTCTTGCTTAGCTTTAAGCAGTTGTAAGTTTTCTTAGACGAGTCTAAAGTTATTTCTGTAGAACATCATACTTTTATTAAAGGTCCAAATTTATTTTATTAGGTCAATTGGTCGCCGACATCGGTCGATACATCGAAAATAGAGGGATGGTATTGGAATGCCTAGGAATAGACAAGATAGGTCACCTCTATGTATCTCTAAAATACCTAGGTAGTCAGGTAGGTAGGTAAGGTACATAGAACCCGTAACCACAAAAGACATAGGTAATTCTTTTGTGCCGTAACGCTCCCGTTTACGGAACTAAGTAATTGTTCCGTAAACAAAGTATTAATAAATCGCGAATAATCGGAAAATAATTGCTTCGAACTGAATTAAAAAGTTTAGAAAAGCAATGAATGGATAGGAGAAGATAACGTGTTTGATTTGACTGTGATGCATATAGCAATCGACAATGAGCCTACCAACTATGAAGTAAAAGGACTCAGCGCAGCATGTCGCGCGTCGCAAGGACGGTCATTTCTTGTTTTTCATCATAAATCCAAAACTGTGCATGATAAAAAAAATGTTTTAAGCTATTCAAATCAAGCCTTTTCATATGATACCCCACTCGACCTAGCCAACCCTCCTTTTATTTTTCATCCCCCCCCATTTTGGAAGATTTCGAAATAACTGTTAATAGTTACAGACTTCGCTATGATTTTCCTGTTAAATATAGATATCCTTCTATAATATTTAAAAAAAATAGGTTTCTCACTTAGCAAACTTCGGAGATAATGAGGTGAGGAATGGTAATTTTTTTGACGTTTTTTTAGCATTTATCAAAAACTGTACATGATATAAATAAATAAAAAACTGTTTCGAGGAGTACAAATTAGGCCCTTTGATATGATACCACTAGACCTGTTGGCTCCAGTTTGAAATTTTGTAATTTTTTATTTTGGACCCTTTTGGGAAGTAAACGATTTGTTTTTTACTGGCAATCTTATTCAGTTACTGCATTTTAAATCTATACCTAATTTCAAGTCGATAGCTTATGCAGTTCCTGAAATAATCAGGTGTGATAGACGGACGGACAAAGCGGCACCGTAAGGGTTCGTTTCACCAACTCGCTAACGTCACCCTAAAAACGATCGGTGAACAATTTTCATCATCAAAGAATTTCAGTCCAAATCAGCTTTTATTCCATTTCACTAAACTTGTGTTATTATTATTACCAAGATAGATTGGTTAAATTGACAAACGATTTAAACAATATAAATCAGAAAAACACTAGAAAATTATTACATAGTTCGCTGCAGGGTCTGCAGGACAAAATCATAATGACTCTATTTGGAGCGTTCTCCCATAGCACCAAACTTGGCAAGTCGCAGTATGCCCAAATCTGTCAATAGGTATTCTACCCAATTTCCTTTGTAATTTTAGTTTTATTTTCTAAACTTGATCTAAAAATACTTTGTTTTCATCGCTGTGCCTTGGTATATTTTGACGCGAGTAATATTTAGCTTTGCGCGTTACAGGAAATCATAGGAAACGCAAATAACTGGCTACAGTAAATCAGCAATGTTGGAAATAGAGACATTAAGGAAGTTTACATTTTCATAAATTAGTTTGAGACAGTTTCGCCTTGCCTAGGTAGGTAATTAGGAATACTTACTAATTAAAGAACTTACAAAATAAATGAGCTTTTCATCGGAGCCTCTCTGTACTCTACCACCACCGTAAAGCGGCATTGCTCACTTCACTTCTTTATTAATTGGCTTCTGGGAAATTTTCCACAATTTCGCCAGTATCAAGTATAATATTCATAATAATATGAGGCAACGTAGTACGGTTTATGAGTCCAGTCGTCCAGTCTTCAGTCAGCTCCTGTTTTCTGCTATAGCCATGGCGAATATAACAAAAAACGATCGGCGCACAATTTTCTTCATCAATCTTCTTTTATTCCATTTCACTAATACTTGTGTCTTATAACTAACGTATAACGGTTATAATACCATGACTAATAAACGACATACATTAGAAAAACACTAGAAAATAAAATTTTATAAAAATGACAACCGTCGTCCAAGATGAAAAAAATGGTGTCCGTCGCAGCATTGCTGTGTTTTGGTTTGAAGGGTGTGGGTGCCGGTGAAATTACAGGCACATGAGTTCGATGACTTGACCTTCATGCCTTAATTTGATAAACGCAGAGCTTTGCATTTAAGGGCACCTTCCAAACATGCCTGACCTACGATGCAATACTTTATAATAAGTAATGGTTGTTACTTATCCAAATATCCAAATAATACCTATTATAAATGGGAAATTTTGTGAGGATGGATGGATGGATGTTTGTTACTATTTCAAGCTAAAACTACGAAAATGATTTTGATGAAACTTGGAATATACATAGTTTGTGACCTAGGTTAACAAATAGGTTACTGTTTATCCGGGTACCACGCGAGTGAAGCCAAGGGCAGAGGCTAGTACCTCTAAAAGTAAAGCTTACCCGAATAGGTAGAGTTCGACTCTAACGCCCCGTCGTAGAATTACGATTTTCAAGGAGTAATACTTGAAAAGAGTTTACGAAGAAAAAATATCAGGTCAACTTCAGCCCCTTAGCTACAGTCTACCTAGCACGGAATAAATAATATCACCTAGAATTAGTTCAGTAAACCCATCGCCTAGAAACGATGCCTAGATTGAGACCTATAAAATATTCGTGTGTGAAAGCAAGTTGTGTTCCATATAACATAATGGCATTTATTTATAGAATCCTCATCGATTTTATGTATCACGGAAACTTACATAATTTTGGTGTTCGACTACATTATAGGCAGAACAGTCACGATGTAGAAAGCATAGTTGGATTTTCAGCTAGAGCATCTTAGTCTTCATTCTAAAATAGTTTAGAATAAATTGGGGGGCCTTTGCGCTACGATGGAATATATATAGTACAGGCCGACAACATTATCAAGAACTTTTCTTTAGCTATGAGGAAAATTTCTTGGATTTAAAGCCTTTAACAGAGCAGTAAAGTCGTAATCATAAGCTTAGTTTAAATATTTCTTAGTCCTTTTTTTTAAAGTAGTTACATATATCGCCCATTTAGTCCTGCTCCCATTATGAATAGAATACCGTCAGATAGCCACTAGAGCACAAAGTACATATCAAGAAAAACAGCGCTTAATGTTCATCGTTCATCACATACTGAGCCAACCCCTTTTTCGGCACAGGGTCATGGGGGCTCTTCGATTTACATTAAGCTAGACCACTGGTAAGACAAATCCAACTTTACTTTTGAGCGCCCTTAAGTATTGTGTGCCATTGTAGATTTATGTATTTTCTTTTGTGTACCTGTGTCGAAATAAATGTTTTTTCTATTCTATAGTTTGTTATTCTCTACACGTTTTTGAGCGATGACGAATATTTCAACTTGACATTAAGCAGACTTTTGATATGGGATGTAAATTGTAATGTATTGTAGCTATATATAACACGTGATCATTTGACACTTCTGTAGACGAACTCACCATTCAAACTGAGGGCGAGGCAGGGGGAGGCGCGGGCTCCGGGGAAGTTTATCGTACAAAATGTATGACGAGCGATAACATATTATATCTCAAGATGTAAATATATATCCCATGTCAAAAAATTGTGGCCAATGACAAAGCGTTATTTTTAATGAACCATTTCTAATTGGCCAACATTTTTGTCTACGACACGAATACCCTTTCGCCAGTCTTCCAGCCTCTGTTCTGTGGTACCTAGTATGTAGACACGTCATTGTCCGCCTTCAAGTATTCAGACCACGTCAGGGATACAGAAAAGTCTTTAAATAAGTAATAGCGTAGCCGTACCATAAACGTCAGTATTTCTAAATAATAAATGCACTAATCGCCACATACTTGAAAGGAATCGTGTCGCTTTGTTTGCAAAGGGAATGAAATACGACTTGACTGGCGGATGTCGATTGTAAAATAAATGTGTGTGAAAAATGGAGACAAAGTTTTAAGACTCAATTTTTAAAAGACTGCCCTTTTTGGAAAGTCCTACAGACATTTTTCGATCTATCATCATTTTTAACCGACTTCTCAATACGGTTGTATTTTTTTATGTTTGTTACCTGTCCGTCATTTATGAGCCGATTTAGAAAATTCTTTTTTTTCGTGGGATGGTATAATTCCCGATTGGTCCCATTTAAATATGAAGACAAAATACCACATTCAGAATCAATTTCTTTGAAGTCGGGTTTTCTTTTATAGGTGGGTACTTACTTATTGATTTTAAGAGCAAAATATTCACCTTGTTACATTTGGCAATATTCTATGTCAAAATCTTGAAACTTCCTAAACATTGTCTTGAAATCTGTTGAGCGTGCATGAGCGGCTCTCTCTCTCAAACAAAAAAATATGTACTTTTATTTCCTTACAAAGTAATTATATTACATGGGTTGGGATCTCCTCTAAATCGTTTTTGAACTTGTTTTTTGACTTGAAAAATAAAGGTTCTCTTTTTTTTCCGAAACTCATGTCAAGAAATCACACGTAAACGAGGTTGTGAGCGGGTTAGCTAATTTGTATGGTTATTATAATTAACATGTTATTAAAAATTTTGTGTTTTGATTTCATGTTTTTCGTTAATTTATGAATAGGTTTTTTCAAAAGCACCTTGTTAAAAGAATAATGTTTATTCAATGTTCAGTCAGTAATTACGATCTTTTCATGGAAAAAAAATATGTTTTTTTTTGGATCTGTGTAGCCGAACCTCGATTTAAAGAAAAAATTAATAGGGTATAATTTCTAGGCACAGCATAATAAATCCAATAACTCACTCAATTCATGATTTTTCTTATAGTTTTTAGCTTTGGACTTCTTATTTCATTAGTAAATGTTACAAACAAGTTTTATTGCACGTAGTGTGAGATCTGTAGATTTTTAAATGCCTTAAAAATTTAATTTAAAAATAAAGTACACGATAAAATTTGACTTTATCGTACTGTTGTCAGCAAAGTGAGTAACGGAGCACAGACTGGCCTCGCGCGTAAAGGCCCTTCGACCGCCTACAGTTTTTTGTCCACACGCCTCCTAAGATGGCTCAAATTGTAGCCTAATTCAATCCCAAGATACTATTTTTTCCGTTTCTTGAATAGCGTGCTCAAAAAAAATTATAGGAAAATTCGCAATCCAAGTCATCGAAAAAATTTGGAAATTTTGTCTAGTTTTGTAAAATCTATAGAAGTTACCAACCGATTTTAATAATTCAAATTGAACTTTGAAGCCCTTTGTGCCCCGGCAGATGCACATTTTGGCATATGGCTCATCAACTTACCTCTCTTAACTGCAAAAGTACGGGCAAATGTCACAATTTCATAAATCGGGGCACTATACTCGATCAGGAAAACAAACTTTTTCAATGTTAAAAAAATGTTTACAGAACAAGCTTTTATAAGCTGTTTATAAAAAACATAACTAAAAAAGTATCTACAGGTGTACAGGCAGATACTGGATAGTGTGCTCAGCTTTCCTACTTTTTCAGTTTTAGGTTTAAGAGAATACAAAATTTGATAAGAGTAAGGTGGGTTCGACTAGCGAAGGATGATGTCATGGTGGCTGGCACAAGTTGAGGGGGGCCTATACCCAGCAGTGGGTGAAATCAGGCTGTGAAAGATGATGATGATGAAGTTTAAAAGAATATTTGTCAGCCACTGTTACACAGTTTACTCCTAAATTATCTGACCTAGAGAAAAACCATTGAATCTGAGATCAAAATAATATTCTAATAATGTCACCTAAATTAACTCTATCTACTCGGATATTTCGTAATTCCATACAAAGTTTACGTCGTTATTCAATTACCTACAAGGCTACAACTCATGTCGTATTCCCTCGAAACGTTCTCATAAGACCTTGAGGTCTTCACTGGGTCGTGGGGTTGACGCCCAAAGTAATTTTGCTTTATTTTATACTAATTTTTGTTAAATATTTTGTCAAAATGTTACAAAACTTTGGATATAAGAGCGCACTTTTCATATTTTCTTCCATTTCTTTGTGTTAGTGGTATACTTTGACGACCAGTGTGGCGCAGTGAGCCAAGGCCAGCCTAGGACGCAGAAGATTGCGGGTTCGATTCTCGATGTTCTGCCTAAATATTTGTCAATATTTATAAAAATATATAGTTAATTAAATTAAATATATAGTTAAAAAAATATAGTTAGTAGTATAACAAACATTAACTATATTCTAGGGCTACAGCATGTTGTGTGATATCACAGTGACATCGTCCAGCATTAGGGGAGAGTCGGATATTACCGAGCCTCTAAGGGAATTATTCTATAACTCAGCTCAAGTTAGGTTAAAATAAATTCGATATATTTTAATAGGTGGAGAATATATCTGGCTACACTTACAAAACTTCAAATTCATTAAAAACAAACACACAATAATAATACAAACGAATAACTAAAATATGGGAAAACGCGGTACTATCAAACTGGTCTGATAATATCGTGCCCCAGGTTAATCATTTCGCGCTGGATTGAAATGAATAAGAATGGAAGTCTGGAGCCCGATTGGAAATATTTATAGACTCCAGCTTTCACAAATGTTTACTAAAGGCTTAGTTTTAGCCTAAATGATTGTTAATTTTAAGACATTTTTTATTTAAGTATGGAAAAAATAAAATAGTCGAAATAGTGGGCTTCAATCTTCTGGATTCTATGTCTTTTTATTTTTCGTAGGAGGTTCAGCCATCTCTTTTACGAAACTCAACTACCGTGTCACGAAAGTAGCTTTCTATAAAAAAAAAATGCCATAGGCATTTTCATACACGTTAACGTTTCACGCGGAGGACGCGAAATTATCAAACAAGGTAATTTTATTTTGTAACCTAAACAATCATAACAACCTCATAGATTTAATTTAAACTTATTTTACACAAAAAAACTACACTATTTTCCCCCTAAAAATGCGTATAAAATTTATCTGAATATAAAATGTTCATTTACTCACCTCTTATTCAAATCACCTGAAAAACTATATCGTTTGCGCGGGATCAAAAAAAACCTTCAGACTTCCTCTCTGGTTGCTCGGTGGGAACTGATAGTGGTCGAGCGGGGTAAGAGGGGTGTGAAGCTATGATTTTACTAACATTGCGGGCGCGAATTGTTGATAGTTTTAGAAAATCCTAGGGGCGCGAAATTATCAATCGCGCGGTAATATCCAACTCTCCCATATTTATTTATTAAAGGGAGTTTTTTTTGTGTGCTTCACACTTCTTATCACTGAATATGACCCTTTCTCAATGGTGTTTGGTGAGATATCATGCATTTTCGCCGCGCTTATCTACGAGTTAGAGTTTATGACTAGGCAACGGCTTTAAGACGAGGTGACCCAGAATTAAGAGGCTTTACTGACCTTACTGATATTGCCAAATCGTGATGGATTATTTGGTCCATTCGTCAGTGTTTATTCAGGCCCACGGATTAGGTCGAAGCCAAAAGTTTCGAAAGCTTTTTCGTGTTTTGTCCAAGCTTAGTAAATCTTTATGGCACTTAGTTGTTTCATTTCACTGGGCTCGTAAAGCAAATAATCAGCATTCCCTTTTGAAGTCTAGTTAATTAAAACATAGACAAACAATTCGTGTCTGTCATGTCTATACGTCGGATATATTCAAACCCACAAATTAGTCTGCGTTTCATCAAAGCCGGAGGGCGAATTCTCCCTCACTGGCATATAGCTGGCTGTCAAACGTCCACTGTGACGTGTAGGGTACGTGTACAATATACATTTACATCACTGATTGGATCGAACCAGCGCTATACGTATACAATTACTATACGCAAATGTGTCTATCCTGTATAATGAATATGATACAGGGTATCGCATAATCAAGTTATTGAGAGAGGCAAGACTAGATTCGAAAAGTTTTAAGTTTACCTTACAAACAAATTAATTGCACACAGTGTTACAAGTACATAGATTTGACCTCACACTAGGTACCATAAATATTATACATACCTCCTAACCTACGTATGTCCCACGGCGGTTTTTACGTCCAAGCATCAGTCCAAGCTGCTATTTTAAGATCGGATAAAATACTTTGAAATGGCAACTGTCAGTACTTATTTGTTATTTTTCATTAAATTGTAACACCCTGTCCTAAAACGCGTCAATTCCCGGGCCCGTTAAAATCAATGTAGCTCTCAAACCCTTGGCCTGAAGGCTGTATCTAGGGAGCCGTGTGTGAAGGGGACGCATATACAGCCTCCCCGCCGCCAGAGGGGGACGGCTGCCGATTTTATTGAGGCGTAACAAATTTTACTGCACCGTGCACGTCTCTAATTAAAGTTTGTGATGGTAGGTTACTACTGCAAAATGTTTGCAAAGCTGATGAATGAAATGTAGGTACTGCAACGATTTTAGTATGCCCACCCACCACGCACTTTCAACACGATTCCATATTCGCTTCTCATTTCTCATTGTGGCCTAAAAACTGCGATGGCAGGATTACGTTAAGATTAGGCCCTGGCTCTTTCAGTCGTTAAGCCATGTCGGAAGCCTTCGGCCTAAAAACTCCGACACCCGAGTTGGCCACTAGAAGAAGAAGAAGATGGAAAAATTTTAGCAGTCGTTCTTAATCTTAATACACTATTTGAATAAGTGTGTTGTAGCACATTGAAATCAAAACATCTGACAGCATTGGAAAAATACACGTGACCTCAAAGCTTTACCCTTTTTTGCTATTTCAGTCACGTGTTGAGAAAATCATTATTTTTATCTATTTCACCAATCGGAAACCTTAGATTTTTCATAAAAAATACCCAGTAAAGTGTAATTGGAAGTATTATCAGAATCGAACCAATTTGTGAGCAATAACAAACATTGTTTGTATTCGTTGATTAGCATTGGAAGCTTCGCCGGAAAAGTTCGTGGAAAAGCAGGACCTAGCAAAACAAAAACGTGATATTTGAGTAGGTGGTACAATAAACGAGAAAATATAGAGAAAATGTTTATAATTGATGAGTGTACGTTGCTTAAAAGATAACAGAGGTAAACTAACCTCGCCTTCGAAATATTCGAATCACCACTGTCCCACTCGATAATTAGGAAATACTTATATTATGTAGTTAGTACTTATTCAATGAGATGTAAATTAAAATGGAAAAATCACAGAAAATCAAAATTTCTTTGGTTTTTCACACTCAATAAAGATATTTTCATGCGTGACACAGAACAAGAGGGAATATATAATATAGAAATACTATCTAGTCTCCTACCTAGTAAAAATGCCTTGTTATAAAAGACATGAGCTTTAGTAACCTACTTACCTTTTCCGGCAATCGGTATTTCGTACAATTCCGTGGGAATACAAATTTTCCTCAACGCTACAAAGCACCTTTCCGGTCAGCCAGGCAATTTCTTATCAAAGACGATCTCAATTCATCGTGTTTCTTCCTACATTATAAAACTGCTGTTCTGAAAAACATTCTTATTGCTAAAACTTGTTAGGTATAACAAAAAGAATAAAATCCATTCTCTGGTATAATAACTTACTAAGAGTTGGAAGTGCGCGAAAGAAACCTCTTTCCGCAGTTTGTCAAGTATTGGTAGAATAGGATAAGTTATTTAAGTACATTTCGGATCAGAAGGTTTTGGAAGCTAAATGTTTTTAGGTGCACGTCGACTGTAATATAAAATGCAAATGCAGAAAAACGTCCTCAATTAAAAATGACTGCTTATTTTCAGAGCACAAAGTCCTTATACAGAATATTCGTAATGTAAAACGTCATGAGAGTTTAAATGTCCGAAATTTTAAATATATGCCAGACATTTTTAAATCCTGTCTGCCTAAATCCTTTTTTGATAAACGTGATACTAAGGGTATGAAAAAGATTTAATGCATATTTTCTAATACTTACTGAAATTAAGAAGGACGACTTGCTCCTAAGGTTGTTTTTCCGTAATGGTCAAATTCATTCAAAGACATTATAACTAGAGGACACTGTTGGAAAGGCCATTAAGCTTCCAAAACCATTTTAATTTTAAATTGAGGACGTTTTGCTCTCAGAGCATTTTATATTACAGCCGATGTGCACCCAAAAACGTAGCTTCCAAAACGTATTGCATTAAACTTATGCCATGATGATGATATTATTAGTTATAATGAAGGTATATTCATTTTCATAAAAGCTTTTGTTTTGTTTACGTAACTGAAAGTATGCACAAGCTAAATTTAACGTACTTTAGTAGTGTATAACTTAAGCGTACCTTTCTGACGTCATTAGCATATTGAACGCCATTGCGCTATCCATCATCCAGCATCTAACACATGTTCTGTGAATTTCACAGACAGTAGGTAGGTTATAATAAATCAATAGCGTACCTACTAAACTTTTGGCACTTGTCCCTATAGGGCTTTGCTACAAGTTTTTATGAGTGTTTTGTCTGATATTTAGAACAAGTCAAACTTTTTAACTAACTTTCTTAATCTTTTTAAGTGGCATTACAAAATTGTTTTGTAAAACATTTATCTAACTTTTCAATAGCTATTACTTTGTACTGCTGATTATATTTGAATTTTGTGCGAAAACTTAAAAAATCTGAAACTTTGCGGACCGAGAAAAGTTTAAGACAACGGATTATGTTTCTTTTATTTCGTCGGAAAAAAACCTCGACGGTGGTTGTTACGTTATAACTTAAAAGCCTTCAGCAGGGTTACTTTTTTAAAAGTTTGGATAAGTTTTCGAAACATAATCGTCTATTTTTAGCTGATACGATTTACATTGCGATGAATCTGTGAAGATTTCGCAAACACAACGCAAACTCTTTCGTAAAAGATTTTCTAATGTCATTCGTCATCATCACTTTTGTCGTTCATCCTAATGAAATTGCTTAAAAGCTTCCAAATCTGAATCGCAGGCTCCGAATATTATCTTTCTTTCGTACCCCTATAGGATAAGAAAAGTCACGGGGCCACCAGGTAATGCGTGCCAACCATCCAATCTGCAAACAAATGAGAGCTCATTGTGACCGGCTTTAAGAGGTCACGAGTTCAATTCTAACAATAAGTCCAAGTCCGTTCAACTCTTACATCATTTATTTGGGTGAGAGTACTTACCGAATTCAGCGCACAGATCATTGACTTAGGTTACGGTTCGGTCGAGCAAAGACCTTTTGCCTTAGATCTGAGATAGAACTTCCGAGATTACTACAATTGTTTCTAAGAAAGGTACTTTGACATTCAAATTGTTTCGTTACTGACTAACGGAATGACTGACTCTATCAATCTACGCACAAACTAGACCTAGAGACCTCTAACGCATTTTTATTGTTAAATCTTCGACATTGGCAAAGTTGGGGAGGCTATACCACAGAGGCCATGAATAAAAAGAAGAGACTTGTTATTTGGAGGGTACTGCTATGTTCTTTGAGTAGTGTAGGGGTGTACTAAAAAAGGAAGGAGCTTCCACTCCTCCTACAAGTCCTAGAGCCTTCCACTTGTAGGTAGGGACTTATTGCATAAGAAAGCGCAAGGAATTCTGTACATTGCTGATACTTTCATAAATAATGCTACACTATAGCATACTATCATATAGCCCCAAACCACAGAATAGAACCCAAACTTAATAAGCAGAGTTTGTATATAGGAACATAGGTATAGCACATGGATATAGGTACTTACATAAACTAATTTTTGACAACACATTATCAATACAAATGGTTATTTTGGGATAATTTCTGGATATGAAAAAAAGATGCAGCATAACAAAATGCAGACTCGATGTAATCTACCCACCATTCTCCCGTAAATGAACATGCAAATGAGAGAAATAGTTTGCAAAAATTATTAATCAAAAATCAAAATCACAATACGTTTATTCAATAAGCACATAGAGTACACATTGAAACGTCAATTTTTTTTAATTTTTTTACCCCAATTCGTAGCGCGACCAAACAGAGAAGAATTGGCAAGAAACTCTGCTTGGCTTATATTTTTTTAGTCATTTTTTTTATAAACTTTATTCTTAACTATTACATTGTTTTTGATGGAGTTGAATACAGTATCATCCCAAGCTTTTTTGTCATTTAAATAATCAAATATATTATAATAAGCATACAGAGATTACGTTTAACAACATTTTTGAACTTATTTACAGATAAATAAATGACGACATTTGGATTTTGTTAAAAAAACGTACACTTTTCCCTTTAAATGATTGACCAACTTTATGGAGCCTTTTACGAAACTGCGATTGGGATTCATCCAACGCGAATGTACCTATTTGGTTTACTGTCTCTAAAACTTATTCAGCTGTATCCTAGATAGCGTTACTTTGTATGAAACTAAGACGTACGTTTTATGTAAAAAGTTGTAGTACAGTTCATTGCCCTCAGCTGCTCGACCTTTGGGCCATAAACGACAATGCATATTCATGGCCTGAACAAAGGCCATCCCGGGAACCCGCTCCGATGGAAAATACCTACAGTAATGCCTCATTGTACCCCCTTTAAGGATTAAAACTTGTTTCTATGAATAAGCTTTCTAGTAGGCTTAGCGTGGCCACGTCGCGAGCTTTTTTCAACAGGAAAGATGTTTAATTTCTTTAATTCTTAATTGTACACTGTAAAATAAATATAGAAAAAAGTTTACAAAAGCGAGCTTAACCCTGAAAGAGTTTTCTTACAGCAAACCTTTGGGTATAAAGAGAAGTTATATTGAAAAGGATAGATAAATGTCTACATACAAATCATGGGAAATTGCAAAAGTTTCTAAAGATTTTTTTACTCAAGACAGATCTAGAACATAAAAACATAATAAATTTATTGGTAATAGAAAAATTACAATGCTACATATTATGCCAATGGGGTTTATAAATAAAAAATATATTAGGGTAGGTATTTTTCTTGATAGCAATACATTATGTACCTACCTATACCTAAATAACTATAATTTTATGTACCTACCTGGTATATTTTTTGAGGATCGCGATCTACAGAAATTGTAACGAAATATTTTTCGGAAAAATTTCTCTTAAAGCGAGGGTTTCTGCGTAGAGTGAGACTGGCCACAAGAAAGAAAAAAAGTAACGAAAAATAGCTGCAGCTTTTCTGTCTATTAAGAATGTAATTAACATTTTCATTAGAATAGTTAGTTATGTAGTCAATTATGTTTAAAATGGCGACGCTTGCCCTGGTTCTGGTGATACATATTCATAGACCGAACAAAGGGACATCCTGCCGCTGTCCAAATAGGGTTTGCTACGGCTTAAAATTATACCTACCTCAAACAAACAAAATTAATAATGCACAGTTTCATAAGAGGTTTTTTTTAAAAGAGCCCTTTATCAAAAACTAGACTTGCATTCATAGAGATAATTCTATAGAGTACCTACTATAGAGTGTCAGTCTTCAAGTGAAACCTGGCAAAAATCCTCCAAGTGTATTTGACGTAAATAAACTCCAAAATGCCAAATGTGCATTATTTAAGACTTTATGTGTGTTGGTGTTCAAAGTCGGCGCAATTGGCAGCGTGCGCTGAGTTTTGGTGCAGACACTTTTCCACGTTTTCCATTCTAGAGTATAAATCTCGATGCCTACAATTTGTTAAATAAAACTTAATATTGACATTGACATATGTAGTGATGGCGACGACCAATGATGAAAGATGACGAAAAACCAATTTGTTTGTCGAACCAATGAAAAGCCATTTTGGTTTTCGTCATCGTTCATCATTGGTCGTCGTCATCACTACGTGTATGTCACTGTCAGTGTCACGCGTATCAAACTATAGAGACCTGCGTTGTCAACTGCGAGTTGGTAACCCTGGTGTTATAAAAACATTTTCACGATACAATGCCTTTATTTACCTAGGTACTAACATTTATTTAGAAATCCAGATTAGTTTGCGTGCTGATAAGAGCTAACTAAAGCCACAATCTGATTGGTTTAGCACGTGCACTAGTGTTTCCAAACAATGGCTCAAGGTCACCGGTCACCCTTGAATCATAATTAAATTAACTATTTCCGCCAACAACCAAATTAGCCGCAGCCGTCATTGAAAACAACACATAAATGTGGTGTCCCAAAGAGTACCAACCCATTATGTTTTGCTGAAAAGGGGTTTAATTAATGTTAACATCAAAGTTTATGGTGGTCTGGTCTGGGTATGTGGAAGTCAAGTGAACTGACCGCGATTTAACTTGATGTTCGAAATCTTACCCTACTTTTTAGTTTTGGAAAATAATCATTTTTAATGTTTTGGGAAAGGAAAAGAGGGAGACTTACGAGGAGATGGGTAGATGAAATTAAGAAAGCAGGCCCTCTTTGGACAAGACTTGGAAAGGACAGAGAGGAAATGGAAAAGGTTGGAGGCGGAGGCAGGCGGCCTTTGCGTCATTAGGACGTGCTGAATAAAAGAAACGATGTGCAAAACTAATCAAAATTGTTATAATAAGTACCTACACTATGCTCACTATGTTCAGTAAATAAATTAAATGTTTTGGGATCTCTTTTATCTCAGTCCCTTATCATCATTCTATATCATCATTATTCATCAATCTATCTTTACATGTTATTTAACAAAAACTGCGGCTGAAAACGTCACGTTTATATTTATGATTTTTTGTATTTTAAGTGTTTACCCACACTTCAGGGAAAATCTAAGATTTCTTAAATATCACGAAAATTTCGACAAGGCAAGGAGTTGACTCGGTAGCGCAGTTGGTTAGTGCGTCCCGGTATTGATGAGAAGGTCGCGGGTTCAAATCGCGCCTAAGTCGAAAATTTTCGGATATTTAAAAAATCTTACGTTTATATTTATTCTGAAGGTCCCATGGTGTGTCTTAATTCGGTGTTCTTAACCGATGATTTGAGTTAAGCAATACTCCGCCCGGTCAACTTAGCTGGGAGACGGTTTAGTGGCATTTAGATCTGAGCGCTTCCGTGCTTCGGAAGGCACACTCAGATGTTGGTCCCGGCTTTTTCAGTTGTCAGCTTTTTCATGTCGGAAGCCTTCGGGTGGCCTAAAAACTCCGACACCTGAACTGGTCACCAGCTCATAGGTACGAAGAAGAATATTGGATTCCTATTTCCTATGTTTCATCGATATGTATAGGTAATCGCGATGTATGTAGGTATATGAGTTGTAACCGGTGACGGTTGGTTTTAAAAAAACCTCAAGATTTTGAAAATAATGTGGGAGAACGAGGCATCATAAACATAAGTAAAGCATTGTTCAAGAAATGCACCCTAATCAATAGGAAAGCCGTGTTCTTCGTAAAAGTTTGCACTCTTCTGGGAAGAATACTTTGGGTAACTCAAATATCTGGAGAGTTAATCTCGAGCTTTGAATTTTGTAATAAATCAGGAACGAGATTCCACAAACACCTCGTACTAGATAGGTACCTATACCTACCAAGCAAGCACCCACTGGAGATAAGACAATAGATGTTGGAGACAAAAGGATTTCCAGATAAGGTAGCTATCGTATTGCTGAATATTATTTAACCAGTTTTGCGACGAAAAATAGACTATCATTCTTGAGAGCTTCTATGCCACTAAGTGGTCGTCACCCATCCAAAATGTGACAGGGCGGAGTGTTGCTTAACTAGAATGATCTTTATGGAATCCGAACTACCTGAGCCACGCCACGTGTAGCGCTTCGCGACTTCGCGTTTTATATGTATGACGCAGTTCGCGCTCAAGACAGTAGGTATGTTATTAGGTAGGTAAGGTAGGTATGCCAAGCATAACTCTGAACAAAACTTAGCTTCTATCTTAAACACCCTAAGAAAACAAGTTCTAAGTACCCTTTTGTGTGGGTGGTATGGTACTTTGTTTTCGTCTTTGTATGTAGATTCACGTCTATCCTATGTTCTATTGTTCGAAGGAAAGTTGGGGCTCGATCGATATGTATCTTCTGTTACGATGTAAGACTTTGATCCGCTTACGAAGCTTATGAGAAATGTTTGTAATACTTTGTCGAGGTCGCGGCGCAAATTGTAATACCGCAGACTATTTGAGAAATTAGATGTCAATTCATATAAGTCCTTACATACACACATTGTCCCATAATACAAGCTCTCCTTAGCTTAGGGCTACATGTGTCATAATCATAACGTCCAGCATTATTTATTTATTATTGGAATATTTTAAATCTTTATAAAAATTACTATTGTCGCTTTGTTCTTACCGTCCTATCCTTTTACTTCTTAGTTTTTAGTGTTTCGTACCTAAAAGGTAAAAACGGGGCCCTATTACTAAGACTCCTCCGTCCGTCAGTCTGCCTGTCTGTCTGTTTGTCACCAGTTCAGGTCTGGCCAGTTGAAATTTTCACAGATGATGTAGCTGTTGCCGCTATAACAACAATTTGACAAATTTTTGTTTGAGTAACTTTCATTTTAACTAATTATTCTTTTTTTTAATGTAATATTATACAAAATGCAAGTGGTTATTTATCTACTAGATTATGTAATATTATAGAATAAAATGTTATTGCATAATAATAGCAACAGAAATGTGGGGCGTTGTACGCCAATTTAATAATAAAAAAAAAAAACAAATACTCAAAACAGAATAAAGTAAATATTTCATTGGGGCTCCCGTACACGACACGCACTTGTCCGGTTTTGAGTGGTAGTTTTTATGATGTAATAGTAACATTCTCAGCTAACTCATGTTATGAGCTGTTTACAAAATGTGGATTCAAATTGTTTTATATACAAAATATGTTACACTAGACTATAATTTAACATGGTTAAACTGTGAATCCTAGTTTAAATAAACAAATAAATACTTGACCAGATGGAGCGTTGCTCAGCAAAGTAAAACGCCCAGTTTTAATCATTTAAAACATACAATTAAATTTACTGATAACTGATTTACCGACTGACTGACTTATAATCATGCAACGCACAGCCTATTTTCAAATTGTATCTAGAAACAATTTCCTAAAATTCAGCCTCTAATATAAATAGATGTAGTGGGGAAAGACTGTCTGAAAAAGATCGCTGTACACGATAAGAGCGCCCATTACACTTTCAATATTGTTATGTATTGTCCGTTTTGTTCTGGAGATATAGAGCTAAAATATTGATGTGAATACAAGAAATAAATAATACACGGCATCATGTAGCCCCAAACTAAGCAGAGCTTGTGTTATAGGAACCACATGATTGATTTATTACATATATTCATTTTCTTCTGTAAATAAATACATATCATACATAGAAAACTCCCGAGACAAATATCTGCAGAACATGCAAACATTTGTCTCGCGGCGGGAATCGAACCCGCAACCTTCTGCGTCCCTGGTGGACCTTCGCGCACTGCGCCACAGAGGTCGTCAAAAATAAATAGTTTACTATTTAACGATCTAGACCAAGGTATTTTTTCGCAAACGAAGTCGCGGAAAGCCCACTTCTGGTCGCATTTGTCCATGATCTCTTCGAAGTATATAATTTCACCTGTCTGTTCATACTTTCCTGTCCTTAAATCTAGGGCATATCTTAATACTTAATTAGGTCCTCAAATAGGTCAGCGAAATGTCAGAGCCATTACCAATGCTGTTCAAATGAGGCTCATCATCTTTAAATATTTATAAAATAATGACTAGCATCGCATTACTGCCTGTACTTTCCAGTCATTTTCGAAATTGCTCTAATTTGCCTGTTCAACTCTGACAACTGATCTATGAAATGGCTAGCTATGGTTTTCAAAGGAATATATGTTTTTGCAAAAGCCTTCTCAAAGGCCTCTGCAACATAAAAAATTAGGTCTAAGCATAGAAATAAATAGCAGGTACATATCTAGGCATTATAAGTAAACATGTGCATTATCAATTATTAATTTAAGTAGGTAGGTATTAGTTGAATGCAAGCTTTACATATGACGAAGACGACCTGCAGTGACGTGCACATGAGTTTTCGCACTCAAAGTGATATGATAAAACGTAATAGGAAGTTAAGTTATAGATCGGTTAGGGAAAAGGAGAGATAGATAGATAGATAAATCATTTATTTGTTACTACAGGCACACAATTTATTATTTACAATGTAATATTTTTTTTTTTAATAACAAGATATAAGCACATAAAATAACATTAATAGAAAGAAAGAAACACAAACATTTCAAAGAACCTAGGAATTATGAACTTTTATGTAAGTTTGTGTGTGCTGCAGCAAGACAAAAAGGCCTTGCCTCAGTGAATTTTTTTTGCTTTAAAGCAAAAACACTGTTTTTCAATCGAGAGCGACCAGAACTAGCCGCAAAATAATGTGTGGTTACGTACCTAGCTATGAAATATGATGGTTGTGTAGCAAATAACATTCCTAAATTTTGAATTTTAAAAATAGTTAGAGGACAAATATGTACATGAAAATAGCATACAGGCTCTAACTTGTCCACTTGTAACTGTCATTATAGTTTTTTTTATCAACCTGCATCGTCCGACTGCTGGGCAAAGGTCTCTTCCAAATTCCACCAACCATCTCTGTCCTTTGAGATACCCCACCGTTCTCTCTCGGAGGCTTCGAATTCGTCCCGCCAGAGATTTATTTTATGATAGATTAACAATTTTTTTCCATATTGATGAATTACCTGCCTTTGGCTAAAGAACTTCATTGGATCTTCACGACGTTCAGTCCTTCATCATTATCAGCCTATAGCAGTCCACTGCTGGACATAGGCCTCCCCTAATGAGCGCCATTGCGCCCTGTCCTGAGCTCGACGCATCCAGCTTCTGCCAGCAGCCTTTCGCAGATCGTCACTTCACCATAATGAAATATAAAGAATTAAATTGCTGTAGATTTATTTGCGGGAAATAAATATTTGCTACCCGGTGATTGCCTATTAAGAAGCACGGGTAGATTAAGTTTGCTTAAGCTTAGTGTATACCTTAAATAGAATTCGTAGCGCAAATCAGAAAACATTTAAAGATGAGACGCAGGACATGTCAAAATAGTATGCAAATAGTATTTATTACTCTTGCTAATTAACTATACTAATTTTGATCAATATTTGCTTTATAAGCAATAAGTAAATATCTCACCTACATGAAAATTATACACACGAGTTTTAAAAATAACTTGATCGATTTTCTCTATCTCCAAATGCCTTGGAAACTTTTAAGTTTCGGATCCATTTTATCAATGTTACTAACAGAACCACAGAATACAATTATAGAAAGAACCCAACCACACTGCGATACCCGAATTACATTTATTTTCTTTTCAAATTGAATCCCCGTGCATTTTCTAAATAGATTTCCCAGAGAACCCTAACGGTGTTCTACGGTTGGTTTGGTCCAAACTTTGTTTGTAAGCTCGCAAACTCAGTTTTGTTATTGGGAAAAAGTGTTTTGAAACGAAAGTCGGGGAAATAAAGCTAAGTACGTCTATCTAATAATGACTACCACCTACGTAGATACGTACCAGATATTTTATTGAGTAGAAATTCCGAAAATATAGCTAGCTACGTAGACTGCAGAGGAGTGCCTGCCCAAGGCAAGTGTCTTATCATTATGAGCACTAATCTAGGGTTGAAATCCTTAAGCCGATGTATAATTAGATAATTTAAACTTCTTTGGTTAGTTTTAACCACAAACGACATAAAAAAAAATCTAACTACTACGAAGTTACGCAGTAAGGGGTGCCGATGCCGACTTAGTATTACGGTAGTTTACTGAATCTTTTCTCTTCTTATCTCTAGGTACCTACAACATGTACTTGATATAAATAATAATGATAAATAGTTACCTTGGTCAGAACTGTAATCAAATATAGGTAGTTTTAAAACTAAGTGTTTTTATATTTCCCAAAAATTTGGACTCAGGCAGTAGGTCAGTAGTTTTAAAACTACCTAAAAAAGTTATCTGTTATACCAAGTCGCCCTCCGGTCAGGTGGAGTGACGATTTCCGGGCTGCTGGTAGAAACGAATTGTAATATACCTACCTAAATATTGACTAAGTAAATATTGACTCCATTTATCTATTTAAATGTCATACTATTATGTGACTATAACTATGACGTCCTCCTCTCTCCTATTTACTATTGTTGGACCCAACAGGGTCTATAATAATCACAATGAAAATTTGTTAACACCTGTATATTTAAGGACAGGACGAGATGGAAAGCTCTAGAGGAGGCCTTTGTCGAAAGACAAGCTGTAAAGTAAAAACCGGTTTCCTAACAGTTTAAATATTTCTAAAACAGCTATCATAGATAATTAATAATTAGGGAAATATTTTAATCATTTGTACTAGGTTAAGTTACAGTAATAAAGGCTTATTTTATTTTATTTATATTTACATTATGGAACGCAATAAATGATTCAGTATTGAGTATTGAGAAGCTGGATGCGTCGAGCTCAGGACAGGGCGCAATGGCGCTCATTGGGGGAGGGGAGGCTTATGTCTAGCAGTGGACTGCTATAAGCTGATGATGATTATGATGAAACCTTAGGTATTGCGTAACTGCGTAGTAGGTACCTAAGGTCAGAGGCAGCGGTACCCACTTTATTACAATACCGTAAGATATTTAACAGACTGTTTTATTCTCGTTGCTTGCTAACACATACGTGTTATGAGCTTATCTATCAGCTAATCCTAATAAGTGAAGTGGCACAACCACGGCACACAGTAACGTTATTAGGTCTTCTTCGCGTGACTGACTTCACATGAACGCTTCTACTTATATTGTACTGCGGTTTAGTTGTAGGGTTCAGTAGTGCTTCTGGATAAGAGCTCGTCCGGGGAAGTATATCACAATGCTTATTTCAACCGTGAATTGAAATTGGAAGGCAGACGTGCATACTAAGCAATATTTGGACAAGCCTCCAACTTGGTTAATGTATTGACTATTTACTAAGCCGGGACTGCGGAACTTCCAACCTGTTGGTTTGAAATTCTGAATGCTGGAAAAAATTATCAGCATGGACCTTATTGAAATTTAAAGAAACTTATAAAATCTTACACTCATTCCTAATACCTTACAGTGATGAACTCTATAAAAAGAAAATATTGGTTAACCTACTCAAAATATGCTTTGATATGCAATTATATTTAGTACATTATGGTGCACGATTTCCTGTACCCCTTAAACATAATTTATATGTGACTCTCCCATATCAAAAGGCCATCTTTCATCTGAGCAATCTCGAATTTGAATGTTATCAAGTGAATCTGCAGTGATCTTTTACCAGCAGTCATAAAAGTCAGGGTGTTTGATCTCTGACCCTAGAGTGCCAACGAACAATTGTATGTAGGCAGGTAGATATAGCATTCACGCCTTCCTCATGTACACAAGACTTTGAACCATGATATTCATGAATTGATCTTCTGTCAAGGAAGTCAATGGTCTGCATTATTTTCATTCTGCGATTGTAGGAATTATTCACGGAAACTTTTACGTTACAATTTAAAACATAATTTGCTGGATGAAGTGTTGTAGAGATAAAAACGGTTTTATCTAGAATTTTGCAAAATTTTGGGGCCCATTTTGTCTTGTGTTATATTGTGACTAGCTACATATTACGTAGACATTGTCATTAAAGACATTGCTGTGTTTTGGTATGAATTGTTGCTGATGAAATAACTGGCCTAACTAGGCCTTAGAGTGTATTCACGACATTATCATCTGTCGAATGACCGAAGAAAATGTATAAAAATGCTATCGTCTTTTTTTTTTATACTACTTGAAGTTGGAACAAGCACATGGCCCACCTGATGTTAAGTGGTAACCATTACCTATCACAAAGCATTGCATCGTAGATCACGTTTTTCCGGAACGTGTTCTTCTGGATAAGAGCTCGTCCGGGGAAGTATATCACAATGCTTATTTCAACCGTGACCCGTATTCTTCGTATGAGCTAAGTCCGTCCGCAGGCCTCCGACATGGCTTGATGACTGAAGAAGCCGGAACCAACTTCGTATTGTGCCTTCCGAAGCCGCGCTCAGATCAAAATGCCACTAAACTGCCACGTTCAAGTAGAGACCGGACGGAGTTTTGCTTTACCAAGATGATCTGCCAAGAACCCACAAATAAGCCACGCCATGAGTGCATTGCTGTGTTTTGGTGTGAATTCTGCTGGTGTTGATGACTACTAGCAAATTAGGCCTTATAGCGTGTTCACATCACTACCATCTGTCAAACGACAGGAGAAAATGTATTAAAATGCTATCGTCTTGACGATAGATGGTTGTTGTATGAACTGAATGGGCATTTTTCATACATTTGCTTCCCCCTTGAGCTATCGTTGTTTCATGTCAACCAATGTTCAATGTTGATGGAACTAGCACATGATCCACCTGATGTTAAGTAGTAACCATTACCTATAACAAAGTATTGCTTGGTAGATCACGGATGTTTGGAACGTAGGGTTGCCAGATGTCCGGGAATTCCGTGAAAGTCCCGAAATTTATCGTGTGTCGAGTAATTACACTTTACCGTCCCGAAATTCATGATCACTAGTTTTATTCCACAAAGTTACGTCAATTCCAACAAGAAACGGCTTTTACGAAAGATTTTTTTGTGTTTTAAATAATTTATAGACTAAAGAGCGTAACAGAATGTCCATGGATTTGATCAAGCCTGAACTGCAAACCCGTATCAATTAAGAATAGTCTTGGTCAGAAATTTTATCGTAAAGCAGTGACGGAGAAAAACTCTAAAAATGGAATAATCTAGTGATACTAAGTATATTTAAAAAATTGGTTGAAATTATTTAATGTAGCCAAAGAGAGGTGTTAAATGTTTGTTTTATGTAAGTTTAGTTTTCAGAGTAAATAATAACCAAATAAACTACTTATTTTGTAATATTTTTTCTATTGCCCGTCCAACAGCAAACATTTGTAGTTGGATTTAGTCTATAAAACTCCGTTTGTAACCCCAAAAATGACCAGAAAATGATAAGCCCGTAACTGGCAACCCTATTGGAACGTGCCCTATGATGCAAGACCCTGCGTCCTGCGTCTGTTGATGGACGCAGGGTGCATTATAAAAGCTGCTGCCGATAAAATACTGTACGATTGTAAGATATATCCTGCAGTAGACTTCTACAGGCTGTAGATAATGATGAAGTAGCATCGCTAGTCAGGCTTCTAATTCCGATAGGATCCCCGACTTGAAAAGTAATTTAGTATGAGAGTAAGAGGATGAGGTGGATTATTGGTTTCTAAATCCCTACAAAATTGATTGAGAATTCTCTAAGATCTATTGGGATCTTATATCAATACTAGCTACGTCCCGCGGCTTCGTTTGCGCGGTACCTACATAAAATGGTGCCCTTAGTTTTAATCCAGATCACAAACTGTGTAATATTTCCAAGTTTCATCCAAATCAGCCGTTACTGAGTAAATAAATAAATATACGGAACATCTCACACACGGTCAACTGACCCCAAACTAGGCAGAGCCTGCACTATGGGTACCAGAGACTGATAAACATACATAGATAAATAACACGCAGACATAGGGCAAACAGCCATGTCCACCACACGAATATCCTGAGTGGGAATCGAACCCGCAACCTGCAGCTCAGAAGGCAGAGTTACTACCAATTGAGCTATAATAATAAGTGGGAACAAACATACTCACACACAAATACATACTGCCGCATATATAATATTAGTGTGAAAATATACTTAGGTACACTAGTGGATGCTCCGAGATTTCGTCTGCGTAGAAGCATCCTTTCATCAGTAGAATTTCAAGAAATACTTTCCTATTGCAGTATGCATGAAACATACCCTCATAATTTTAAGTCTCTAGGATGTAAGTATGGCTTACCCTGAGCGTTGATTTTCAGTCAGTTAGTCAGTCAGCTTTATTCATTTTATATAATTAGAAGATTATATATAAGACCTCAGACCTAGTAGCAAGAGGAAAGTTGATGTTGTAATGTTGGTCCTAACTTGGCCGGCCTAAAATCCCCAACACCAGTGTTACATTGTCAAGATTTAACATTATTGTCCACTTTTAAACGTCTACTGCTAAACATGAGTCTCCTCTTTAAGCCCTTTCCATCCACAGATCACATCACACTAATATTATAAATGCGAAAGTTTGTGTGTGTGTGTGTGTGTGTATGTCTGTGGTCGCTTGACTCTGTAACGGGTGAACGGATTTGGATGAAACTTGGAATATACGTAGTCCAAGACCTGGATTAAAACATAGGATACTTTTTATCCCGGTACCACGTGAGCGAATCCGCGGGTGGAAGCTAGTTATAACATACAAGTTACAACCAACAAAAACCTTGAGAGTGAAGTCTTGGGCGAAAGCTAGTTTAATAATTCCAGTTTCCTTCAAGAAAGTTTCTGGGTAATCCTAGGTAAAGCTGAACATCTGGAGTCAGAGATAAGCCATCCCCGAGGCTGTACTATCCTCAGAAACTTATCAGAAGAATATTTGCCGTTTCCCAAGAAAATGCTCTTGTTAGAGCTTAAAGTTTGACTTGTTCTGAGCTAAGCTTTGAAGGCAACCTTCAGTGTAAAGTTTGTAGTCTTTTGACGACTGCAACTCATTGTAATCCCCAAAAAGTTTTCTAATCTACAGCCTGGCCCTGTAAAAGTCTATTGTATTTGTAGGGGATAAGCTACTCCCGATTTGTCCTACAATGCACGCTCTGTGTTCATCAACTTGAGGCTTGAATGTGTTAGGGTGCTCACATTGGATGATGTCAGTACTACAGTGGTCACTGGATAGCTCATGGAGGGGAAATTTATGTAAAATGCCTTTTCCGTTCACACATTAATGATGTATCTTTAATTTTTGAAGGTAGTAGAGTTCTTTGTGGAGGGCCCGTCCGCGAGAGGTACTCCGGTTTGAAGGGTATGGGTGCCGGTGAAATTACAGGCACAAGAGGCTTATCATCTTCATGCCTCATGTTGATGGACGTAGGGCGTTGCGTCGTAGAACACGTTCCGGAAAAACGTGATCTACAATGCAATGCTTTGTGATAGGTAATGGTTACCACTTAACATCAGGTGGGCCATGTGCTTGTTCCAACTTCAAGTAGTATAAAAAAAAGACGATAGCATTTTTATCCATTTTCTTCGGTCATTCGACAGATGATAATGTCGTGAATACACTCTAAGGCCTAGTTAGGTCAATTATTTCATCAGCAGCCACACAATTCATACCAAAACACAGCAATGTCTTTAATGACAATGTCTACGTAATATGTAGCTAGTTACAATATTATAACACAAGACAAAATAGGCCCCAAAATTTTGCAAAATTCTAGATAAAACCGTTTTTATCTCTACAACACTTCATCCAGCAAGTTTCAAATTATGTTTTAAATTGTAACGTAAACGTTTCCGTGAATAATTCCTACGATCGCAGAATGAAAATAATGCAGGCCATTGACTTCCTTGACAGAAGATCAATTCATGAATATCATGGTTCAAAGTCTTGTGTACATGAGGAAGGCGTGAATGCTATATCTACCTGCCTACATACAATTGTTCGTTGGCACTCTAGGGTCAGAGATCAAACACCCTGACTTTTATGACTGCTGGTAAAAGATCACTGCAGATTCACTTGATAACATTCAAAATCGAGTTTGCTCAGATGAAAGATGGCCTTTTGATATGGGAGAGTCACATATAAATTATGTTTAAGGCGTACAGGAAATCGTGCACCATAATGTACTAAATATAATTGCATATCAAAGCATATTTTGAGTAGGTTAACCAATATTTTCTTTTTATAGAGTTCATCACTGTAAGGTATTAGGAATGGGTGTAAGATTTTATAAGTTTCTATAAATTTCAATGCTGATAACTTTTTCCATCATTAAGAATTTCAAACCATCAGGTTGGAAGTTCCGCAGTCCCGGCTTAGTAAATAGTCAATACATTAACCAAGTTGGAGGCTTGTCCAAATATTGCTTAGTATGCACATCTGCCTTCCAATTTACGTAGTGAGACAACCAGATACCTATTATATGATTTCATTGAATTTCAGATGATTTTATATTTAACCTTTCACTCTTGTTTGTGTACCCTCGAAAATTGGCATTCAGCATTATTCAGGAAACATCAGTACGTCAGGCTTTTGAAACATGGCAAGTTAATCGGAGCTCAAAATTCAGTACACATTTTACATAACTTCAAATAATGTTAAATCTAGTTTACGTACTTTAAAATGGGTTATCGTTCACTCAATAATTGATCAGAGTATATGATGCCCATCGGACGAATGTCTAGTTTTAGGTGATCTAGTAAAACATCTAAGATAACCAGTTCTGATGGCAACTGATATAGCAAAGCAACAAAGAATTATTAAAAACGGAACTGAAGCAGTTCAGTTAGTCTTCTGACACGTTTTGAAATATCAATATTGTCAATAATATTGGAACAATGCTGCCTACCCGGACCTCGACTAGAATTGGGCTCGTTGAAGGTCAAGGTATGCAAAGTCATCAATTCTTATCTCGGTCAATTTAAGTAAGTAGAAAATAATGGATCTTCGACTGTAAAACACAAAATTTGCCATGACGATCCTGTTAAATAATAAAGGTCACCACTTTCTGCCTTAGAAGACCCTAACCCTAGAAGAAAAGTTGATCAAACTATTTCTATGTTGAAAGTAGTGAAGGAAATGTGGATAGTAGGTACTATAAGTCCTGACTGCATTCTGCTATACTGCAGGGCGTTGCTCTGTTGATCCTAATCTATGTAATGCGTTCCATGACGTTCAAGTTTTGCTTGGCGTTGATTTTGTGCTCCATTATTTGAGTGAGGACCCGAGTTGTTACAAAATACCTTTTTAAATTTTGCAACAGTACATTATAATGAAAAATTATGTGCCGTAATGGGACCCGAAGTGGCCCTGCGGAATGTCATGGACTCAAATTTCTGTGATAAACAAACAATGGTAAAAATACCTCTGGGTCAGACGGCATGAGCTGAACTACTGGTAGTAAAAATACCTCTGGATCACAAGGCATAAGTTAAAGTACTGGTAGTAAACTGCAATAGAGATCGTGATGAAAATTCAATTGTGCTAACGTTAATCAAATCGAATAAGTGGACTGTACCTAACATTTCCAAAACATGTCTACATCTTCGATTCTTCTCACAGTAATTTGATACCATTGATCATGGAACAGTCGTCTAATTTTAGGACATTTCATTACACGATCAGAAGTTTTCTTATAGACAGCAATGACTCGAAAAAACTCGAGTTGAAGGCGATCCAAGTACCTGCCTACTTATGGTACGTCGCTAAATGCACGAACCTTTTCATCTTCAGCCCGCACTACTTTATAATCTATGTTGTTGGCAACAGATGCATCATTAGCAGCCCCTAACGACGCAAGTCTCTTCAACATCTAAGTTCTATGGACGCGAACGTCTGTCGATCTATGTAGATCTGACTGCTATCTATAGGAATCGATCTCGGCATATATATAAGCGCAGAGCTCGTACTAGCCTCTATAAAATAGAAAGCTTAAATACAGGAAGGTGATTACTGAGCTCTAATTGTTAGTCGGCTATCGTCCGCCTAACCTCAATATGCCACATGCGGAAAATTTACTCCCAAAAACAGTCTTGACACCTATAAAGGGTACAGTGATGTTGGAAAATGGAGGGAGGGGTGCCCGGTCGATCGCCTCGAGACTTGGCGGGCTCGCACGTAGCGGCAACGTCGCGGAACGAGCCGGGCGCGGAGCGGCAACACCGCGCGATCAGCTGTTGCCCGGAACATGCCCGGACCACTATAAATTCAAAACAGGCCGCAAAAACGTGCCGCGGTTTTGCGTGTCCCGGGGTAACCCGCTGAGTGCCGCGACAACGTAACCGGTAGAAATGATCACGTCAGCACTATCCAACCGGGAGAATGATATTTCGCGCGTGGATGTTCGCACGCTGAGTGGAATTGGAGATTAATACCTTTACGGAGATAGAGATTTTTATCATTTATAACTTCCATTTTGGTGCTTATCCTGCTGCTAATAAAGCTCAGTCTTCCAAATCTGTATTGCTTTTAAAGCACAAAGCTCCAGCAAAAGCTCTTCAAACTGTACGTAAACTTAAAGTGCTATTCAAACATTCTGTCAAGACGTGTTTAACAACTGTTTTAGTACTGCACAAGTCAATTCAACGTTGGTAAATGCGACGCAGTTAAACTTATAGATAACGTTACCTTTACGAAAAGCAAGAAACTACTGAGGGCTTACCACAGGTTTTGATAGTTTTCGAAAACTTTAAAAGTTTCGGTATCTTTCCCAGTGTTGCCGTTTTAGCATTTTTAATGCTAAATTTAGCATATTTTCGGGTCTGTTAGCTTGAAAAATTCGCATTTAGCATATTTTTATGATTAACATTTTTTTGTACGTTACCTAAAAATTCAAAATTCCTAAGGAATTCAAAAGGAAAAATAGATTTAGCATTTTATTTAGCATTTTTAAAAGTTATTTAGCATTTTTTGCAACAAGTTTTAGCATTTTCTCCAAATAAAAAACGGCAACACTGATCTTTCCATACATTTTTGTAGTTCATGCACGTTTCCGTTGTTCATGCAGGCGCTGTACGAAAATGTATGGAAAGATACCAAAACCTAAAAAGTTTTCGAAAACTATCAAAACCCGTGGTAAGCCCTCTGGTAGCGCTCGTCGGGTGCCTAGTGCCTAGTCTAGCGGCCTAGCTTTGTACACTACCTATACACCTACATAGATTCATACTAAACCTACGTACCAAATGCCAATTAATGATGAAACACTCGGTTCATCATCAGTATCATCATTTTCGGCACACTGCTGGCCTCCTTTCATCTTTATAGTAAATTATAGAACTTCTCATCAATAACAGATGGGCCTTCTTCGGCTTCTGAAAACAGCGTTTGGTACTAACACATACAAATTATATATTTTTTGAAGTAGTAGAGTTCTTTGTGAAGGGCTCGTCCGGGGAAGTACTGCCACCATGCCTATTTCTGCCGTGAAGCAGCTGAGCTGTGTTTTGGTTTGAAGGGTGTGGGTGCCGGTGAAATTACAGGATCAGAATCTACTTTAAAAAATCAAAGTTGGATTTTATTTTTACAGAAATTCATTCTTCGGACTGAAAACAAAAACAATAGTGACGTGATGTGAAGTAACAATAATATATTTTTGTTTCTATAGTAATTAGTAACAGAAGTTTATATACCTGTTTATAATAAATGATATTTTATTCTATTCTTCCGTCCAAAGAACTGTTTTCGGTTGTCAATCCCGGCAGAATAAATCAACATTAGTTCGACATTAGAGTAATGAGGTAGCGTCAGCAAATGTATGAAAATTCTGTAGTGTGTCGTGCGTGTCTATTTATTTATTTTTGTTATTGGAACGAAGTTCCTTATCGCGCGTTGCGAAAGAGGGCTAGACGGAAAAAATTAAGACCAAAAGTTGTAACGATACTTTTTGCTATAGTTGTAAGCCGTGCGGCGTCCCTTGACACCTCTCAAGTTTTCATTACTTAGTGTGGGGCCCTGAGGTGCCTGAGATGCCTGAGGTGCTGGAGGTGCCGGAGGTGCCGGAGTGGGTGAAGTTAAAGGAACTTCGTTCCATCCGGGTGTCCCTTGACACCTCTCAAGTTTTTTTAATTAACACGGATAATTAATTAATTACATTACTGTAGATCGTTGGTAGTGTGAAAGCGCATTTTTCATACATTTGACTCTGTGAGCTTTCGTCGTATCGCCTATCGTCACGACAGACGACAGTTATCGTTAAGTAAACACCTATAAACATACTTTTAGCCACTCAGGCGATGCTACCCAAAGGGTAAAAACGGGACCCATTACTAAAGCTCCACTGTCCGTCTGTCTTCTTTTCTATCACCAGGCATCTATCTCATGAACCGTGATAACTAGACAGTTGAAATTTTTACAGATGATGTATTTCTGTTTCCGCTATAACATGAAATACTAATAAAAACAGAACAAAATAAAATATTTTAATGGGGGCTCTCATACAATAGTACAAAACCCTACGTGCGCGAGTCGAACTCACACTTGTCTGGTTTTTTAAATCCATGACCATCGATTAAAATCTACTAAACTATGCTAGCTGAACGTCACTATTGAATGAATGAAAACAATTTGTGGGCATAGATAATCTAGATTATCTATTGCTCTAGAGCAAACTTTTTGTTCTAGCTCTTTATGATCGGTCGGTTGACTGGGCATCAAAATGTGGCCCCAATCAACTGAATGACTGACAAAAAAGTGGTACGGTAATATCCTCCGAATAACCTTCAACCGGCCAGATGCATTACACCAGCTCCCAGTCATAACCTCACACAATCCTGATGAAACTTAGCACCGGGCGGGGTCGGAAGTGCAGGGGAACTGCTCAATAATTTGCGTGCGGGGCGTCCCCCTCTTCCCTTCAAGGGGAAGGGGGGAGGTAGTGCAATAGCCTGCGCCAGCTAGTAGTCCACAAGGTCACTACCTCACGGCACACGCTATCCCATTCATGAGCCTCAATTAGGTATTTTGGAATTTTCGTTGTCAGTATTGTTGTTGTTTTAATATTGATGGCAAGTTGTGAGGAATTCAAGAAGTTTTAAGCTTGCAGTTTGTAACGCCTGTTTCCAGTTACCTACTTAGTTATTTGGTTTATATTTGTTTTGGCTCTCTCCCCGGTTCTATTTACCTAGGTACTCCTGTGAAAGTTTATTAAATAAAGTACCTACATACAACACAACAACACCAGCCTAGATTTATCAGTCCACCACTGGATATAGGCCTCCTCTAATAAGAAGGGAGATATGCCCATAATCCCCACGCTGGGCATGCGGGTTTGGGATCGCAGGGCACAGCTTCTCGCTCGCCGACGCTGCTGCCCTTCGGCGGCGGTCAGGGGAATTAACGCTATGCCGCGATCAGCCGCCGCCAGGGCCCCATTTGTTACTTAGCAGGGTGTAGGTACCGCATGCAGGTGAGGTTGGCTTGTGTTCCGAAGATGACGGTTGGAATTCCTTACACCCCTTGTAATAAATTACATAACCTAGTTATAACCTTGTTCTACACATTTTTGTACTCAGTAGGTTAGGTAGGTGCCTACCTAGTTACTTGCCTTCCAATTTCCTCACAATGTTTCCTAAGATTGCAATTTGTAGTTTTTTGTATTGCAGTAAGCGTAGCGTTGCAGGGACTAAGCTTACAGGGTGGTTCGAGCAAGATAATCCAAAAAAAGAATACGATTACAAGAATATTTTGAAGAACTTAAAACTCATTTCAATCTATAAGAAACTATTATATTTAACTATTTTATTGTTCATTCTGTTAAGCTTATATGCTTGCCAACCACCACTTTTTACCTGTCATGGTTGACTGGCAGAAAATGCTTTCTAGCATTAAGGCCACCATTTATTTTTGGAAAGTGCAATAAAGAATTAAAAATAATAAAGTGAATAAACTATCATATATTTTTCGCATAATAACCGAAGAAAAAAAAACAAATTGTTCAACTTCGCGTCGTAGCCATAATACACAGATACATACATCGTTGTAGTATGTTTATATGTTTAAATATCAGTCATGCCATGTCATGTGGCTCTCATTACACAGCTGCTTACTACTTATTTACCTACGCACTATTTCACATAAAACAAAGTACAAACACAGAAACAGCACTATCAGCCTATTACGCATATGCTTACTCATGGTTTCGATATGGGATCATGCTTTGGGGAAATAGTGTTAATGCAAATGACCTATTCATTACACAAAAAAAATGTATTAGAATTATAGCCCAAATAGATAACATGCAAAGCTGTAAACCCTTTTTCATTAAACTAAAACTTTTAACTCTACCATCAATTTATATATTAGATATTTGCACATTTGTTCATAGAAATAGTAAAAAGTTCACTAAATTAAGAGAAACACATAATATAAATACCCGTCACAAAGATAAACTTTACCTACCATACTCTAGAATTAAAATGCTTAATAAAAGCCCATTTGCTAATGCCAAGCAACTTTGTTAATAGTTCATTATTTTCATAAGTATTTGTTGCTTTGTCCCCCTTTGTTTTAAGCGCCCTCTACCCAACCTAATTTGTGATGCCTGAAAAGGGTAAATAAGTCGTGTACTTTTAAAACTAGCCCTAAGACCTAATGTTACCTACACTTAATTATGCAAATAAATATCTTGTATCTTGTATCTTGGGACAACTTGATGCTGTGTGAGAAATGACGAGCATTATTTATTTTATTCTGTACTGTACCTACTAGCTGATCCGACAGTCTTTTTGGCCAAATTGTAAAGTTCATACTAAAATTCCATCGAAAAAAGCACTAAGTTTTTCATCATCATCACTTATTTAAGAGCTGTGCTCTTGTCGGCGCAACTGATGCAGCTCCTTCCTCCAAAGCCTCCTTTACTTCCATATACGACATGACAGCTACCTTCTCTTTAATGTGGCTCATATAATTTATCCTTGGTCTTCCCCTTCCTCTCTTTCCTTTTACTTTTCCCTCTATGATGTTAAGTATAATTCTGTCATGTCGTATAAGATATTCAAACATCTTTCCTCTTCTGTTTTCTATACTTTTAACATGATTCTCTCTTCGGCAACTCTACTCAAACCTTCTTTATTAGTTACTTTGTAAGTTTTTCTCGTGTACTCCAAATCATTATTACTGTGGATTCTGCTTAACATTTATTTCTAGCAAAACCTCTCACAATAAAAGAATTTAAAAAAAAACAGTCCGTCAACCGTTTTCATGTAGGTAATGTTCTTACAGCGTCAATTAATTTGTATACATATAGGAGAAGGTTGCCTTGCCTCTAGGTTGCTAAAAACACACTGTCCAGTTTCCTCGCTAGAAGGCTATAAGTAGCCGCTGCCACTCAGCTAATGTAACGCCACTTTCGCAGACTTTCTATAGCTTTCCTTACTTTGTTCCGAGATAATCTCAGCGATGGTGGGATAAGCTTGATTAGCGTCTGGAATGCAAATGTGAGGCTAGGAGTTGCTTTTCAACTCTTAAAACCTTATTCTATAAGCAAAGAGTATGGACTGTCCATAAAACCTAAGCAGATTTTCTTCTCTGTTTGGTCTCGTTATGAATTGGTGTAAATTAAAATAATACGATTCAAAGTGTATTTTAAAGTTTCTAGTGAATAAAGAGATTTTTATTTTTACTTACTTTACACATTTTAAAGATTTTAAGTTCGGTAGAAATCGCCTTATCTTAAATACACACTACTTATTTATAAGAACTTATCGAGGTCTTACTTACTACCTACTCACCTAGTTTATAGAACGATGATCCTCGGGTCATCACCCTGAGATGATCATTAAGCGATGCTTAACAGTTAGTTAAAGCAAAAACAGTAGCGGACGTGGTTACTCTGTTTTTAAGTACCGTAACCGTACTAAGTACAAAACAAACTGAAAGTTTCCTACCACTGGCATAATAGTTAGTTTTCATTGCCTTGGCGGCGTCTTAGTGTAAATGAAAAACTTAATTATACTACAGCTGAGTAACGTACTATCTAACGTTTGTATAAAATCAAACTAAGGTGAGGCAGCTTAGATATAAATAGTAAATAATGCCGGAAAAACCATCATGCCCAAACTACGCAGGACAATCATGGGAACCGCATGACTGATATAGGTACTAAGATAGGTACATGTTTTTATACATTCATGTTCTACATAACCCACTTTTTTTTTAATCTTTATAGTTTGAAGCACATGGCCCACCTGATGTTAAGTGTTAACTATTACCTATAAAAAAGTATTGCTTCATAGATCAAGCATGTTTGGAACGTATGCTCTACGATGCAACGCCATGCGTCCATCAACTTGAGGCACTTGAACTTGAACTTGAGACATCAATATTTTCAGAAGTGGCGGAACTTACAAAGATTTTTCTCGCGGCTGAAAACAAACCCGCAACTTTATGCGTTACAGGGGGGCCTTTGCCCACTGCGCCTTAGGGGTCGCCAGGTATAAAATATTTGGCTGTTTTCCGACGATTACCTACAGCTTTATATAAATTAAAATACAGTTGGTAAGCGCATTACTGAAAACGACTATCGAACTTTGGACGACAATTTATTACAATTTACTGAAAAAAAAATTGGAAAGAGTGCAGATTTTTTTAAGAACTCACGAATTTTGACAATATGAAGTCTCTTAGAAGACTTTTCAAATCATTCCAAACTCATTCGTTGTGTGATATAATTCAATACCTACTCATTATTCCTAAACAACTACAAAGAAATACAGCTTGTCTTAGGTCAAAAGAGCCAGGCAGTCTCCTAGGTATTCAGGCAGTCTCCTAGGTATTATACCAAATAAATATAAAATATAAGTAGGTAGGTACAGTCACCTTCTAATACCCGAGTGTACGGTCTGTAAACTTATAAACTTATTTATAGTTTGTCCGAGAAAAAGAATTGTTAGAAAAGATTTTCCAATATTCCGCGCCCTCCAAAGAAAGGGTTGGTTAGTATAAAAAGAAAATTCAGAAGCTTACGTATTACGTAGAAATAATTCACGGTATAGCTTGTATTCGGTTTTAGAAATTCTTATTCATGTACCTAGGTAGGGTTGTACCTAAGAGGTTCCACCCCTATCACTCTCTAGAATCCAAGCCAACCTTACAAGACATTTTATTATTGTCTAGCCGGTTACATCTATGCGCCGCGTGTACGAACAAAATTCCTCAGCAATCCAGTTGCTGAATCTTGACGGGCTACACTCGGCAATGTATTGTAAAATGAAATAGTAGTAAGGGTAAAGTTGCAAATACAGATACTGATCTATATTGGTCAATAAAAATAGCCAGCGAGATGCAATTTTTATAGCCCGTTTACAGTCCTCTTTATTTAGTTCAATTTCAACTCTGATGCCTCATTTACTAACTCAGTACAGCGAAATGGTCGGCACCGGTCCTGTTTTTACAAACTTTGACAGTTTGTCAACTGACGTTCTTTCAATTTCGACAGATGAAATGTCAAAGTTGAAAATAAAGGTTCGGTGTCTAGCATTTCGGTGTGCAATCAGTAAATGATACCTGTGGTTCTCATTCCGTATATGCTCTACGTGAGCTCTACCATTTAATTGAAGCCTCTTTATCAGATTTCAACAATATTTTGAAGCGCATATAGCGTGCCTTACTTTGTTGTTTCCAGCGGATCATCATAGTTAAGCAATATTCCGCCCGGTCAATACTCGGATGGGTGACCGTCTAGTGGCACTTATATCTGAGCGCTTCCATGCTTCGGAAGGAACGTTAAGATGTAGGTCCCGGCTTTTCCAGCCTTGAGACATGTCGTTGGCCTTCGGGCGGCCTAAAAACTCCGACACCAGAGTTGCCTCTAGCTCATACGAAAAACGAAGGAATATTATTTTGAAAATTTTCTCTATAGTTACCATTTTCAGACCTAAATCCTAGCCATATTAAGCCATAAACGGGCTAACATGCGGAGACATTGCGTGCTCCGATAACTGTATCATCAAAAATAGCTTAACTCGATTATTTACGAAATAACGTTCTGCAATAGGCTTCATACATAACTAGAGTTAAATGGAAAATCGTTTAACATAAAGTATTTATATTACATACTTTCCTAGAGTATCTTGTCAATGTAAGTGTAAAGTGTCGTTCGGGGAAGTACTATATCCACACACATACACACAAACACACACACACACACACACACACACACACACACACATTTTATAATGATATTTTAATTTAATTAATAATAATGTATTCGATTTTATTACTAGTATTTTTTAATAATGATAAAGAAGATCGGTCAGTTTCATACAACCTGTGACCTGAGACCTGACGATAAAATGCGTCTAGAAATGACCTATGTCCTAATTGCTAGTTCTTATTGCAGGATATCATGTTCAATTTAATAGTTTTTTTTATTAAAGCCGGAGAATTTTTCTTGGGTATTTATTTTATACTTTTAGGTTATGATCGAATAGGACACTGGCGCCATTAAACAAAAACTAACCAAACGCGTGCTTTGTTAGTGACAGTTTGTTTTAGATGGTTGACATTGGGACGAGAGATGCACAATGTGGGTGAGAGTGCGTTCAATAACCATGATTCGTTATGATAGGGCGTATTGCGATCAATACTTATGATTAATTTACTAAGTATTCCGGCTTTAATAAATAAAGTTAATTAAAGCCTTCTTTTTCAAGACGTTTTTTTTTTAATAATGTTTAATTTTTTTTTCACTTCTCTTGCTCAAAAAGTGTATCATAATAGTGTAGCTTAGCGGGCCTAAAACTCGAGTTTAATACATCGGGCTAAAAAGTATTTTTTCTTTTTAATTTTTGTCTAAAATCATCAGCCCGTACAAAGCATTCGTTCTCTTACATAAAAACTCGAATTCTTGGTGCTCCGTCAATCTTTTTTTTTTAAAATAGAACCTTCTCGGTGATGTTTTATGAAGGTTGATTAATTTTTAATAAAATTTCTGAAAATTGTCTAATTTTGAATTGTTTTATTTTCTCGCCATCGAAGTGAAAAGTAGAGTGTTTTACTCGGGCCAAAACCACCCATTATAACTCGGTCTTGTCATCCTCCCTCGCTACGCTCGGGAGTATAACAACCTCGTGTATAATGGGATGGTTTAGTTCCTTGTAAAACAATACACTATTAAGCCAGTTAGGCATCAAATCAATATATATGTACAAGTATACAAGAGTACTGAGAGATAATGTAATGAACATTTTGTTTTCAATAAGCAGGGGGAGCGCAGCTGTCTATCGCTCAGGCTTTTCAGCCTAGTTTAGGCAACTGAGGCTTATCATACATATTTTAACATATAACATTACCTTACCTTATTGTCCTTTATAATTGTATGTATTGATTTTATGTCAAACTTTATAAGCTGTCAAATTATTAAATAATTTACTAGTACCACCATACCAGTACCAGAAACGATGCCTTATTTCTGCCGTGAAGCAGCATTGCAAAATTACACATCAGCCTTATCATCTTCATGCCTCAAGTTGATGGAGGTGTGCGTTGTAACGTGGGCACGTCCCACACATACGTGGCATTCAATACTTTGTTATAGGTAATGGTTACCAATTAACGTCAGTTGGCCATTCTTGTTTCATTTTCAAGTATGATAATAAAAGGTCTTAACAGACAGACATACAGAAAGATAGATAACAATGAGATCCTGTAAGGGTTACATTTTCTTTCCTTTTGAGGTACAAAACCCTAAAAATGAAAAAAATTGCCCTAAGAAGATAACAAGATGCGATCATTATTATTGATTCGCATTCGCTTTTCGCAAAAAGTGCAGAAAGATATTTAAAAGCCGCTCAAGCAGTAAATCAAGTATATCGATCAAGGTCGCACACCACTTGTGTGTTAACCACCGCAACCCCATGTTTTTATCATTTTAAGTTTGTCTCCCACTTCAAGCTATGCTATACTATTTACACCTCCAATCTAGAGGGGTTTTTTTATGGTAGGCATGAAGATCATAGGCCTCTCGTGCCTGTAATTTCACCGGCACCCACACCCTTTAAACCGAAACACAACCCAGCTGATTCACGGCAGAAATAGGCATACTTAGGTGGCAGTACTGATGTGTGATGATAACAGTATAACAGTACGGGGTAACTTCTCCAATCAGTTGTTCCCGTTTCTGTTTTTATTTTTATGTATTACCAACAACTAGAATAGGTATTGTGTTCTATCCACGGATATTAGTTATCCCAAATAAGACATTTTTATTATTTTTTATCTTTTAATTAAATACCAACCGTCCTATTCATAACAGTTCTATAAACCTCAGCGGGGTGATCGGCTAACTCTGTTGCAATCAGAAATGATTGACACCGATGCTGTTTTTACGAACTTTGGAATTTCATCCGTGTTATGGTGTTAAAATATCATGTCACCTTTTTTATTTACATTTAAATGACAGGGACAAACTACTTTACTGAGCGTTATAACATGACATTTGGTTATGAATGAGGGGGTAAGTATTTCACAAAGTAGATCACCTACTTAGAGCAGTCAAAAAAGGCTTACATAGTGTAGCAGTGTAGGAAGAACAGTGTAGGTTGAACTATGTAGAGGATTTTTTGAAATTCAAACTCTAATTCTAAATCTCTTTATTCGGTAGGAAGTTAGGAACCTTAAGGTACACTTTGAATCGTCATTTTGTTTTTATTTACACTACATTACATACGTAACGCGACCAAAAAGAGAAAAATTGGCAAGAATGTCTGCTTGGCTTATAATTTTTAACACCTTCGCTTCGTTACAATTGTTAATCTTAACATTGTGACTGAGAGAGTTGGAGACAATTTAATCCCAAGCTTTTTTGTTATCTAAATAATCAGAATTTTTATAATGAACTTTAGTACAAAGACTTGACTACATTTTTGAATTTAATCGTACAGTTTGAGTATGAATTCGTATGTAATTTTTACTGAAACTGGCTGAGTAGGTAGACCGTACTAATATTTTTTACCTGTGATTCCAGGTTCCGTTCCGTATGCATATAATCTGAGCCATACCGTTAGGGTTGACACGCAAAACTTGTGTTATGTATGGAATACGAATTCAAACTTACCCTGTATTGGATTTTTAGTTCCGCTTAGCTTAGTTGGACTCCGGCCCTTATAATGTGGGCGCTACGCACTCCATACCATCACGAACTCGGTAACTATAGGAATGCACCCGCATACAAACCTACCGACACAAACTAAAGCTAATCTGAACCCTACTCCTTCCTCATAAGATCCATAGAACTGAAAATTCAGTTTGCATTACAAACAAGTCCAATTTATCAAGGTGTCAAAGAAATTTAAACGTTACGCGAAGGTGTTAGGGTCTAAATTGCCCGCGATTAAGGAGCAATTTGTAGTGTTAGGGGGCGCGTGTCCATTGTTCCGTTTGACGGGACACGTCAAAGGGGGATCTTGTTGACTTTGTTATTCTAATTTCCGGTTTGGATTTAAGTACCTAGGTTTTTTAATGATGGAATAAAAATATATATTTCAAGCAACAGGGCTCATATTAAAATTTAACATTTTACAAGTTTAATGACCAACCAGTAATGGGAGCAACCGAGATGGTACAAAACGTTATTTCCATTCTTCATTACCTCGCCCACAACATTTTTTTTTTAAATCTTGTTGCCCCAAGGCTGGGGTAGTGTGAGGCAAGTAGGTAATATAAGCTGTGGGGGTAGACACCCCCACACTACTCAGCTTATATTGAAAAACATTTCTATAATCCTATTTACTCTGTATTGCGCGGTAAATTCTTCTCGAAGCTAAAAGCCGAAATAAAATAAGTACATTAAAAATAAATAAAAATATAAAAGAAGTCATTCTCCTCCTAGTAACGGCGTCGCAACCGCACGCACCGCGGATTAGAGCACTCGGCTTTAGGGTTCCGTGGGCAAATAAGAAACCTTATAATAATTAAATGACTTTTTTCATTAAAATCTAACATAAAAAAATATTTTTTTTTACTTAGGCCTTATAATTAACCTTTTAGGTCTATTTAAGTTTACTGCGAGCGGCCTGCACCTGCAGCCTGCGTGCAGCACAGTTGTGTTTCAGCGCTAAAAGTGTTATGAGGGTATTCGTTTGTCTGCAAAAAAAAAATGATTGCAAAAATGATAGAAGATTTAGGAAGTTTAATTTATTAATAGTATTATAAAGAGATATTTAAATTTTAACAACGATAATATTGTGAAAATCTTTGTAAATAACTGTTATTTACCAAGCTACTTATTTCAAAATTAACCAGAGTTTTCTAGGCGTTTCATTGTTACAATCTTTAGGTAATTATGTTTTTTTAAGTTGCTACATGGTGCTCGTCTAAATTATTTATATTTGGACGAGCAAGAGGAGAGTTTTAAATAAAAATAAATTCACAGCGGAACCACTCATTTAGTTGAATACACTTCGCCGGTTTATTTTATCTTTTTCTCGACAGTCATTTGATGAGCGCGCACATTTTTTTCTTTTATAATCTCTTTGATGGTATGAACGTAAAAAAAGTTGTAATCTCGCATTGAATAAAGTAAATTTTGTGAGTTTTTGTACTCGCATTTTGTTTTATTTATTGTCTGTATTTATGATGTTTTTTTTTGTATTATTTCTAGCTATTTTTATAGCGGTTCTTTAGAGGTATATAGAACATTGTTATTTTTTTTCCAAATATAACTTTTTACTACAACTAAGTCTAACTGCCAACTTTTATGAAAAGAAATTGCTACTAACAAACCATCTTATGTACAGTTCTTTAGATTGTAAAAATATACAAGTAGATACTTACTTCGTCTATAAAACTTACCAAACAATAATATACTAATTGTAACTTAATACATAGGTATACTATTTAGTTACCTTTGGAAACGCCGTATTTATTTATTATTTATTTTCCTTTGCTGAACAAATAACCGACCGTTCCGTTGAATTCTAAGGTAAACAACTCGTATCGAATTCTGTTTATCAAACCCAAACAAAGCTAGCAATTAGATTCCTACTATTATTATTGTTTTAGTCATTAAATTAATTATTCACGAAAATTATTGACGTTAATGGTTGGAAAATGGATTGGAAAAGAAAAATAAATGGAAAACAATAAGATTAAGCCTCACTTCTTACCTGAAATAGATTAAACCTCACTTCTTACCTTCCATGATCTTAAAGCTTTTAGGCAAATTTTCCGTGTTGTATTTATTTATAAATCAAAGAATTATAAAGTAGGTATTGAGGCTAAAATTAAAACAAAATTTAGCTTAAATAAGAGTAATCTCTTTTATATCTCAAAGATGTGTGATTACAAATTAAAGTTCCATTTGGGGGATTGTAACTGTCCTGTAGACTGTGTTGTAAATTAGGGTGTACCTAAATATCTATAATGCTCTTGTTCTTCTTCTTCGTATGACCAACTCTGGCGCACTCTTAGTGCGCCCAAAGGCCTCCGTCATGGCTTATGGATTGAAAAAGCCGGGATCGACATCTTAACATGCCTTCCGAAGCACGGAACGCTCAGATCTAAATGACACAAAATGGTCACCCATCCAGGTAGTGACCGTGTGAAGTGTTGCTCAACATCGAAGTAAGCCACGCCACGAGTAATAGGCACACAAATATTGCGGTTAATATATTGATTTCTAAGGTAAGAAAACATTTTTTTCATTATTTGAAGCGAAATTAAGCTAATTCTGGAATGTTTTTCTATTTCGAAATCACCAATTACTTTTTCCTAGAAAGTGATTTTCCCTTTCTAACAAGATCGTTTATATAAATTAATATTCGAGACTGCAGATAATTCAATCGAGAAGGATTCTGATGAAGTCGTTAATTATTGAGAAATGCTGATCGCGACGGGAGGTAGGTTTTTGTCGAACTTCAATCATGCGAGCTAATGGATGATTAATTTATTACACTATAGATAAAATGTAATGATCAAGTTCAGGTTCAATACGAATAATAAAAAGAAAGATATGGGATACATTTATATAGGTTATTTAAAAAACACGGTAGATAAGTATAATTAAACACAAAGTACCTATTTAATGGGTATTACTTTGTCTTGGCACGGAATAATCTTCTTCTTCGATGACCTCGTGACCAAATCTGATGCCGGAGATTTTCGACCACCTGAAGGCCTTCAAAATGGCTCAATCAGCACCTTGACGTGTCGTCTGAAGCACCGAAGCGCTCAGATACAATGCGACTAAACGGTCACCAACCTAAATCGAAGCAGGCGTTGCCAAGATTACTTCCACGAGAATACTAAATAAGATAAATAAGGGATATAAATAAGGGATAGGGGCAAGATCAGAAAAGACTTGTCAAAAGTGTCTAAAACATTAAAGACCTACGAAATTTTACATTCCAGGTAGGTAAGTAGGTATGACTTTGCCACTTTTTCCTACTTTACTTGGATTGAATAGACTTTGTGATTCTTGGAGATGGCGTTTTATTTCATACACAAGCAATTAAAATCCATTTAAGACAATTTTTCGTTGACAAAAAGCTTACTTTGCATTTAAAATGTAGTAGACTTGTAGAGCGCAATATCTGGATGTGAACAAAGTTACTACCCGGTCAGTCGATCGAGGCTCGCCCGAATTCATACATATTTATGTGCGCGACGTAAGTTCAACGCAACCGCCCAAGGTTGTTGCTAACTTCTGCATTGTACTTTACAGTACAGGATGTAGGTACATTAGGTACCTCCTGTAGGTGAGGCGCTAGTACTACTCACAAAGAATAATAAATGTCAAAAAATGTGCTTGCTAAATAAAAATACATTACCTAACTATCAATAAATAATGAAAAATTGTGATCTGACTTAATATTTTATTTCAACTAGTAAGCCGGTAAGTACCACCTAACCTACCTGTATTCATACTTTTACCGGAGCGCTGCGCTAGTAATTTTGACATAACTTGGGCTATACAATAGGAACCCTTTGTGAGCGAGCCTGACTTTTACTTAACCACAATATCCACATTATGTCAGTATGAAATAAAGAACTAGAAATAAGTTACCTACCTAGGTACATAATCAAGTAGGAAGTTTGTTGCACAAATACGCAAAAATTCACAAGTTACCGAACTAATAACATGCCAACGAAGTGGCAATGTGAAATAGCGCGCTGAAATAATCCCGAGGTCAACGAGCTGCTATGTAATCTATGGCAAAAGGTCTTTGACCCTTTACCCAGTTGGAGTAAATAAAACAAGACCACGGTTATCGTGACGGGGATGATGTGTTGCCAACAACGCCAACTTATGATTTGTTAGTGTCTCAAATTTATTACCTAACCTACCTTCCTATTTATTAGTAACTACAAAGTAGTAGTAGTAACCCTACCTACTTTTTTGAATACAGAGTTTTCAAATGAACAAAAACTGTTCCACTTAGAAGACAACCATACCATACTCTCAAGAGTCCAAAAAATCCAGTTAAAAATGGTCAAATCGTATGGTATATATATCGTATATCATTTATATAAATGGCAGAACTCCGCCAAAAGTTGTCAAATCCAGAGAAATGTCAACAGTGCGTGAAGTCAAAACAAACGTGCCTGCACAATTAAACTCCTTCGGCTGTACCTGTTCCCATTTCAAAACACGACACGTCGCGCAATTATTATAATAACGTTTTTTACGGCACGTTATTAGTAGTTTTAATGACAACATGGCGAAATATATTAACCGCTGGTATTTTATTTTTATGGACTGCTTTGCATTTTTATGCAGAAAATTATGTAGAAATGTACGGCGGTGGAGTTTAAACAAACTGAGCTCGGTAGCGACCTGTAGATATTAAAGACGAGTTGAAACTAAAAGTGCAATAAGCAACCAGCGCTGTTGCCTTGGATAAAAAAGAACATCAAATTAATTGCTTAACAGAAACAAGCAAATTAAACCCAACTAACCTAATTAACATAAGTACATTAGCTATCTAATAATAAAAGCTTCAATAGATAAGTTTTTTTTTAAACAATATTTTGCCTACTTGCCTAACACGATATATTTAAAATAAAGTCCTCCGCCCCGCATGAACTCTAACTACTGAACAGATTTTCATGTGGTTTTCACCAATAGACAGGGTGATAAATGAGAAAGGTGCATAATTTGTTTTAGGTTTTGTGTAAATTGGCTGAAATAGGAATTGTTGAAAAGCCTGGGAGCTTTCATCGAATACGCTGCCTTATCTCCTTGAGATGTAACAAAACAATGTATGGTAGGATAGGTCATATGCTCTACTACCCTTGCGAAGCCGGGACAGGTCGTTAGTTTTTAATAAACTTAATATTACCCAACGAAAATGGTACATTTTTTCCCGACAGCTAGTAAGCTATTATAAGTTTTTAGTTACTTAATTATGATGTTTAGTGTTTTGCTGATTTTGTGTTACTTATATGATGGGAAAACATTACAAATGTTGGTACTTTTGGCTCTCGCACATGACGCTCTTTGCCCGCGCTTTCCCCGAGTAGCAGCAGCTCGCGCCCTTTGAGCAAGTGTGTTTTTAACACTCAATGTGTATGTAACAAGTTTGTGAACTATGCCTGAACATCAATTACACAAAATTCTAATGCATTTGAAAACTCCGACACAGGTAGTAAGTAGGTACCACGTGTACACTTCTACAGCCCAGTTTTTTATTCATTTAAAATAGTTATTTTATTATGAAAAATATATCTCTGCCATAAAGTGTTCATAAGCAAAGAAATCAATTTTTAATTTCGTTGAGGTATTTAAAAGGCTGAAATTAAGTAAAAAGTTAATTGACGATGCCTGAAGCCATCTCGGTGTCAAACAAGTGGCAAATGGTAATTTGAAGTGAGGCTACTGATTAAAAATGGAGTAGGTGATTATATAAGTACCCGTACTTACTCAAAGAATATTTACCTTCTGAGAAAGCTCGCCCCATCGCCGACCTCTTCTTTTAACAAGCTTCGAGGTTAAGAGCTTGCGTTTTAAACAATATTATCAGTAATCTAGTCTCAATCGTTTTTTTTTTAATTATATTAGTTGGTATATAATGCGTATCACAGATGCTGCTTCGCTTTGCGCCACTGAAAACCAGCGCTGCAGTTGCTTCCATGCTTTTGCAGCATACGCTGAGTGGCGAACTTTTTTGTCTTGTTTCTCTTTTTTTATTTATTCAAGCTTTCTTCTCCCACTGCTGGATAAAGGTCTCTGATAGACTTAAGCACTTTTGTTTATTTTTGTATTATTTGTGTCTCAAATAAATGTTTACTTATTTTCATCTTTTATCTTTAAAAGCGGTCATAAAATGGTAAATTAAAAAAAACTGCTAAGTAGCTATAACCCTAAAAAATAATTTCATAACAACGAGTTAGTACGGAATCCTCGATGTGCGTGCGAGTAAAACTCACAATTGGGCGATTTTTTAAAATTAAGGCTATGCGCATGTGTGTCGTACAAATTAAGTACCTACTTATATTTTAGTTTTTTTTTATATATGATTAAAACAAGGAGGTAAGAATGGACGTATTGAATGTTTTATTCGTTTTGGCTCAATAATTATAAAAACGCCGGTAACTTCGACCAATTTCAGGGTTAGCTGTGATTTTTTTACTTGTCTACATCATTGTCATTCTCAACTTGAATCTGACAAATACCAACTAAAGAAAATATAACTAGATTTTATTTTGATCGTTATCAGAAAATGTTATCATGCGGGATCAATAGTCTATTAATTCTACAATCAAAACCAATAAAATAAGCATAAAATAAGTTTATTACTCTTAAGTGCTACCATAACAATATAGTTAGGTATTGCTATTGTGCAATGTCCAACGTTACAGTAAAATGTTGCCAATTCTTACAAAGTTTCATTCATTTCAATGAAAAGAAACGATCATTTTATTGAACGTAACTTTGCTATTCCTGTATACTCGGGAACATTGTGTTCAAATGAAAATTTTAAGCTTTCAAATGAAGATTTTATGCTTAAAGCTTAAAGGATAAAAATAGAAACCTGACCTCATCATTTTGTTAAAGTCGACTACTGAACATGCATTTAACTTATGTAGCCCTTTTTAACGTAACCTAACTTCTAAACTACTTTCTACGTTTTGGAAGATTGCTGATTCTAATATCCGTGAACTAGTCTTTATTTTATAGTAATCGGTCCATCTAATGAAGGATTCTTACTTCTCCGAGGATCCGTGGTTTCCGGTGCGTGGTCTCTCTCTATTAGAGAACATTAATTTCCCAAGCTTCTTTAGTATACAAACTACTCTTTTGACAGAAAATATCAAATGTTTTCGATTTTATTTCACACAAAATGTTTTATCTCGAAACTTTTAAAATATAAAATCCGCAATAGCTGTGCCAATCGGTATTATTTCCACGAGGCCGTCCAAATGTGCCTTTACCTATGTATTACAGATACACCATTGGACAGTAGGGCCTGTCGCACACAGATGATGGACTGATACAAAATACTAGTGTACAGAAATGAAATTAAAAAAATAAAGCCTACAGGACCAGTTAGTTACATGAAGTAATTTTTTTGGAAATCCCTTTGAATAATCATCCATTTTATAACATAACGAAATATCAAATCGTTAAATAAGGGCAAAATATTAAGTAATAAATCTTTCTATAGTTTAAACATGTATATAGACTGTATTTAATGTCCTACTTAGTACCAGCGGATATGATATACTCATCCAGCAGTGAAATTGTTAACTAAAATTAATCAAACTAAAAAACAAAATTAATAAAACTAACAAAAAAATGGCTAGAGGCAGAATTTTAAAATTTCCAGCATTTATACCATAGGCAAGTTACAGCGTTATCTTATATTATAAGTTCACTTCTATATCCTGTTATTTATAAACGGCTGTGGTGAAACCTGCGGACAGCGTTTGCGGTTGTACGAAATGCACATCGAGTGCGCAGTGGTCACCGTCCGCCGTGAAACATGATGGACTTCCAGCTTTATTTACTGGTTTTGTTTATAATAACTCATGCATTTAAAATGTAGATTGGATTGACGTGAGTAGTTTATTTCATTGTATTTTGGTAAAATTTTCGTGATGTTGAAAAGGTCACAGCAAGAATTTAATTTTGGTAATGAATACGGAGTAACGTAGACACTACCACAATCAACACCATAGATTATATCTACGACTAAATCACGTACACCCCCAGCCGTACTTTTTTTACATAATCCTTCATCCAAAGGTTGACTGGAAGAGATCGCTCCTAAGTTATAAGACCGCCTATTGTCCCTTTTATTTTTTAAGTTTCTGTTTGATGTATTTTTTTAAATTTAGGTCTTCAGTAAACCATTTTTATTCAAGGTCTACTTGAAGAAAAGATGCATGATGCTGCATGCGATGCGTGTCGTGGCGTGGCGTTGACGCATCGAATGCGCTTCAACGATGTGAACTCAGTGGGTCAAGTTATTAAAAAAATAATTAAAAGTGTATATTACTAGTTAAAAAATATTTAACAATTTAAAATCTATATGGTATATAATTTTACTGAAAAAAAAATCGTTATAATATAATAAACAATAAACGACAAGTATACAAAAGACATTTTTGTTGCCGACTGTAGGTAGTAACCGCTAACAAAAATAGGTACCTATCTATACAACCGCAAAAGTTGAACCTCACAACACTTTTCCGAGAATTTTCCATTATGTTATTGCAATAGCAAGTTGTTGCCTTTGAAGGCAATGCCTTCGAGAGCGTGCAATATTGGCAAAACTTTATAAGAACTTACCTAGCTTCGAGTTACATTATTTATTTCTTGGTTCCACTCAGACATTGTGTTATTGCAATTACGTAGTTAGTACCTTCCTTCTTTGTTGTTGGTTAGGTACCTCGTGTAATTTATCAATCATATGGTTCCCATAACACAAGCTATGCTTACTTTGGGGCTTATGATGCTGTGTGATTGTCCAGCATTATATATTATACATTATAGTACCTACCGAACCAACTGTCATGAAGAAACTGTTTCAGGGTCTGCTTTATTTATCAGCTGTCTCCTCTTGTGTTATTATTAAATTAAGCTCTTCATATGAGAAAAATATAAATCAAGTAGCTACCTATTTACTACCTATACTACTTTTTTTTTACTAGTACTCACACTTAGTAAAAAAAAGTGCCCATCTATAAAATATTACTTACGTACGTAAATATTACAGCTGTACGTTATAAATTGTTAAATATTTCTAACACGCTTGCGTACCTACCTACCGTAGTTGTATAAGTACCTATAAGTTTTTTATTTTATTTTTGTTCAATTCACAAATTGTTATTTAAACTTAAATATCATAAAGGCCATAAACAATCACATATTAAAAAAACACTGTAGTTTCTAAGGAGTGAACACAGCATGCGAATTGTGGACTGGGCATGCAAATATAAACTAAACTTTACTAAAATCAACTAACCGAAACTAAAAAATAAGAAGAATAAACACTACCCAAGTAAATGGAATAATCAACGTAGGTAATTAACTTTTCTATTGTGATAAAATTTTCCTACATTTAGGTAGAGATGGGTAATCCTAGTGTTTCTAGATAGAAACTAAAATAAAAATAAATCGCTCACATTTTCCCAACCGCGCAAACTCTTAAGTATAAAATTCCTGTAATATCCTTCCTTCCGTATTTCTCGTGTCGCGGTGACGTGGTAGAATGGAGCCGCGCTCTGCCGGGGTCATTGACCCGCGGTACTACGTTAAGTATTTCTATTACATGGAGGTTTCACGTTTTACAAAAATGTTTTTCAAAAAAGGAATGTTAGAAGGAATTCTGGGAAGCTTTTGAATGTTATTCCTGCCTGAGTAGAGTTTTTTTTTAATTTTGCGTATGTAGGTAAGCAACATACATATGGTTGGTCGGTAGGTAGGTAACTAAGGATCTCATCTTAAGTCATTGACAATTTCATGCACGCCAAATAATTACTTCTAGGCAATTTTTTTATATCCTGGGTTACATAATGTATTTATTGCAATTAGTTTAGGGATCTTTATTATTATTCGTTTAACACTGTTAAATGATAATATAGTTTACTACAGATAAATAATTTTTAAAATCGTTTAAGTAGTTTTTGAGTATTACAAACAATTCATTCACCTTTATAACAGTAGTGTATAATACCAGTTAGGTACCAGATTAAAACGTCCCATTTCTATCTCGAGACTCGTGAATGTAATCTGGGTTAAGTGTTACAGTTACAGTCGGTAATCACTCATTACTTTAATACCTAGGTGCAGTACAGTACAGTGCCACCAGCGAGCTGGGAACATCCGACCTACTTGCCTGCTCTTTATTTATTAATTTACCCCATAACTACGGTACCCATTTACCATCTAGCCATGTAGACCAATGAGTAATTTGAATTATTATTTCTAAGAATGTTTCCATTGGATCTTTTCTTACTGTTTTTTTTTTTTTTTTTTTTTAATAAATAGGCTTACGTTTGACTGCATTTTGCCTGATGGTAAGTGAAGATGCAGTCTACTGTCTCTAATTGAGGCGACGATACATGTCAAACCTCCCTCTCACTCGTACTATTCATCATTTTTGAAGATATAAAATCACTGACTATAGTTATGCAAAATAGCAAACCTTACATTCTAGAGAATAACGATTCAAAGCTTCAGCAATAATATAATTTTGATTCTATCATGTTTTCTTACCAAAAAATTTGTACCTATGTGATCAATTTTGGTAGGTACAAATTTTTTGGTAGGAAAACGTGTTGGGTTTGACATAATATTCTTGCTGAACCTTTGTATTGTTATTTTCTATTCCGTGAAGGTTTACTATTTTGCATAACTACATTCAGTGATTTTATATCTTCTAAAATGTTGAATTGTGCGATCGAGAGGGAGGTTTGACATTTATCGTCACCTTAAGGGGAGGACACTCTGTTCTTGTGTTTATTAAAAGTAGCACTCACACTATACGTTGTTGTTTGGCACTAGGTTCACTAACTAAAAAGGTTTAATCCTTTTGAGCCTTTTCACTAGGTCTGAGTTGTCGAGGAGCTGGATGGCCTCTCGACGTTCACGTGCTGATATCAGATATCAGGTGGCTCTATTAAGTAAAGGCTGTTCACACATGAGCGAAAATTATAGACATGACAAGGATGAAAGTACCGCGAGCGCCGTTTATCTAAACGGCATGTCCGAATTGGAAATTTCATCGACCTCTGTGCTGTGTCACAGTGGTTGCACACCCAGAAGGTTGCGAGTTTGATTTTCGCTGCGGGACAAATGAGGAGGAGAGTTTGGCCTCACTAGCGCCTTATGAGTCACATTTCTTGACACTTAACCAACTTAACCCAGATCGCACAGCGTGCATGCATCATTACTGTTAATAAACTACAGTTAAATTACAGATAAAACCAGTAACCTACCCGTTCTACATGAATTTAGATAGTACTAGCTTCGCGCCCACGGCTTCGCTCGCGTGAATAAAATCACCCGGGTAAAAATTACTTAGTCTAACTTATTTCCGGTCGAGAAGTACATACCTAACTACGTGTAAATTTTCATATTCAGCTCAGTTTGAAGGTCAATATGTGAAAAACTTCTGCCGAAACTACCGAATGGATAGAGCTCTGAAATTTATGTATTTTTCTTGTGTTTTAGTTTAGTTATAGTGTTTAGTAGGTAATTCATATTGACCGGGATTCGGAGGAAACTCTATCGCTAAAATTAGTTACAACTCACTAAAAGTAATTTCATCTAAAATTTTTACATGTATATAAAAGGGAGAGCTCCTTTAGGTAATCTTAATTAACTAAGTTTTTAGGGAAAATTTATGAAAATCACTACTTTTATCGTATTTTTTACGGAAGACCTTTGCCCAGGGGTGGGACGATAAGATTTATTCAAATAAAAAAAATACGAAATCAAACTTTTAACCTTTTTAACGTTTTGCCTGTAAATAATTTTGTGTGTACCAGTGTGTGTCCTTATAAAATAAATAAACTAGGAATATTCATATTCATATTCATCTATATATTGCTTACATGTAAGTACATAGTTTGCAATAAAGAAAATTTTTGAATAAGTAACATTATTTATAAGGACACTTTTATCCGGGTAGGCAAACGAAGCTGAGAGCAAAAAACTACTCGTATAATAACCGAGACAAGATAACACCATACTCACACACGTATTGTGGTGTATTTATTGCAAGCAACGCCGCGGGGCAGCGCCTGCATCCCAGATAAATCGTACATTATAAATGACATCCGTTTCCACTGACAGACAAAGTACAGATGTGCCGCGGCCTTTGATTTGTGAACCACTGCCATGTAATTTTGTGTTTTTCAAGCCAAATCTATGGATAAAAAGAGCTATGCTCAGAGTTTCTCTGAAGGATAGAATCCGCAACGAGACTATCCGACGTAAAACTGAAGTTGTCGTCATAGCTAAGAGAATTAGCAAGCGGAAGTGGTGAATGGTGTTCATGAATGGAGACCACAGCTCGGCAAACGTAGTGTAGGACGCCCTCAGGCCAGGTGGAGTGACGATTTGCGAAATACTGCTGGTTAAAGCTGGATGCGTCGAGCTCAGAACAGGGCACAATGGCGCTCATTGCGGGAGGCCTATGTCCAGCAGTGGACTGCAATATGCTGCTGATGAAGCCAAATCTATCGTTTCGTTACAATTATCAAGTTATTTAAGTAAAATAAATAAATGAAGTGGGCGAATATCATCACACCATGGACATGTGGCGGACGGCGAGCTCGGGGTCGCACGTTACGAAAAAACGTGATCTATGATGCAATGCTTTGTAATCTGGTGGGTCATGTGCTTTTTCCATCTTCAAGTACCATAAATAAAATAAAAAAATTGGAAAAACTATAAAAAGCATAGACTAAAAGCTTCGTCATCGGCAAAAATTTTATGGTAGGTAGTACGCTCTCGATGCGGCATGTAAAAATATTCGTATTTGTCCCACTGTACTTCAAAAACCTCTAATTTTCGTTAAGCTTATCACTTTCATTATCATTTTCTCACCATTTCATATTTCCCTTGGCATGGCCGCAAACAGAAAACGGATCTTGTCTAGACTTTTGTTTTTATGGCACCACGGACGTGTTGCTAGTAACACAAGTTAATATTGTCTATGCCTAAGTTAGTGTCTATGGAAACTGTCAATTTCTTCTTCTTCTTGTTTGCGCTGCGTAAAAAGCAGACGTGCGTGCTATGTAGTATTTTTTAATACAAGTTTTGATCACCGTAATAACGTGTTTATCTGACCAGCACCATACCTATCTACAGTACCGCACAGGACGTGAATTAATGACCAAAACCAATTTGACTAAGAGTCTCTGATTATGATAATAGATAGTACTTTACTTACCCGATATTATTGTATTAGATTTCATTTTATGCCTAACTTAGCGCGGGTCAGCTCAATACCGTTTGCGGTGTTTCTTTCCCTTCCATCAAAGTCCATAGGCATAGACCTCTGTTAAGTACGGTTGCGAGAGCTCGGGAGAGGTCAAGCTCTAGTCAACCCGTAATTATGGTTCTCCTTGTCTGATCTAAATAAAATTTTGCCGAGGGGAGACCATTAGGCAGTGGACTGCGATAGGCTGATGATGATGATGTTTAAGTAAAAAATAATATGAAGTTTGAGTATCTAAAACTAGGTAGCTAACTAAAAGTAATTTCGTCTCTATCGATAAGTTTTTAGTGAAAATCTTTGAGAATTACTGCCTTGTACCTGCTACTAAGTATTCCATTAACGCATTGAGTGCTGTAAGGTGGACCCCTTTCCCACAATTGGACTCATTGGCCATATTGGCCCATCGTGCGTGAGCTTTAAGTGCTGATAACACACTTGCTCTAGCCGGGCTGCTGCTACCATGCTGATCATGGCGCAAAGCGTCATGTCCGAGGCCCGCTGTCAACGTGTTAAACTATTTACCCTCATAATCTAAATTCTCCCTTCAATACTCACCTTGACTCAACCTTGAACCATTTCAAGCTTTTACTTGATAAAATTGCAGCAAACATTACTGCAGCGAGAATTGAACTCGCACCTTTATCACCCAGCACGAATCGAACCCGCAGTTCAACCGGCGATTCTCCCGACCAATGAGGTCATAAGATACCATTCCATTGAAACATGATTCAGAGTAACACAACATACAAGCCTTATCGATCTCAAGATGTAACATATAAATTAGGCGGCAGTCTAAAACAGCACGTAACACGAAGAGATATGATTCAATTTCGCAGTTCGTGTCCTGACCTACAAAGAGGTCGTCACAGTACATTGAGGGTGTTTTCAGTTGACGTGACGTCATTATTTTATACTGAGTTTTGTAATATCTCTTCTCTTCTCGTATCTCTTTTAATTTACATAAACAAGTCGCTTTAAAGCTTGCGTCGGTTTGTTTGTGCGCTCAGTAGTTTGTACTCGTAGTGTGAAAAACAAATGCTTTTCTAAGGTACAAAGTTTAAGTTAACCATGATTTTGTATGGAGATTTCTTTTTAAAAGCTTTCCGCTGTTACATTTTCATACAAAAATAGAGAGTGGCGCTTAGGTGGACATTGCAGCTCCATCCTTTATAGTTGAAGGAGGCAGACGTAGTAAGGCATGTTTTTCTCATCATCATCACTTATTTAAGAGCTGTGCGCTTGTCGGTGCAACTGATGCAGCTCCTTCCATCTTCCTCTCTCCAAAGCAGCCTCCTTTACTTTCCTATACAACATGACATCTACCTTCTCTTTAATGTGGCTCCTATAATTTATCCTTGGTCTTCCGCTTCCTCTCTTTCCTTATACTTTCCCTCAATGATATTGCGTATAAGCTGTCATGTCGAAAGTACAGGGTGTTTTTCTCACTTAAGCTTATAATCTTCTATCTATCTATATCTATCTATATGTATAAAAATGAAACCCGTTTTCCTTGGTCACGGCATCACGCGTGAATGGCTGGACCGATTTCACTAATTCTTTTTTTGTTATATTTGTTATTATTAGAAGGTTCTTACGGAAAAAAATATTAAGAAAATTGCTAAGCTAAGGCGGTACGAAGTTCGCCGGGTCAGCTAGTAATAAACTAAATATATTAGTTCATCTATTCTTTTAATATACTGACGAATTATATGCGGTTTTCATTTCACTATCATGGATCCAGAATTCGGAATGACGAGTAAAAAATTCTTAGGTTTCAGCATAGACCATGAATGCCATGAATAGCTAGTTCCTTTGAATGCTTAATTAAGCCTTAAAGTCTAAGACAAAGACAATTTATTCAAGAAAGTTTTAAAATTTTTGTTTGGGTTTCATTATTCCACTTTGACTTTTTCAATAATATTGTAAATGCGAAAGTGAGTCATATTTGATTGTTACTCAACCGATCATTTTGAAATTTCAAAATTCGCAAACAATGACATGTTGAATGAGTAGGTACAGAAAAGGACATGTAAAACTACAATCTACGATAATATTATCTACGACTTAAGACCCCCGAACACAACACCTCCTTCTACACGGACTCATTTACAGTGTCTGCTATACGTCTGTGGAACTCTCTACCAGCAGATATTCGTAGCTCTCTCTCCTTAGGAATCTTCAAATCCAAACTTTATAATCATTCTATCTCTCTACAAAATAGTCAATGAAAAAATTGAGCTTCTAGGTATTATGTACTTTAAGTAGTTTTGTATGTTTATGATATTTTAGTTTTTATTTTTAGTAGGTTTAGGTTTCTTTTTTTCGGTTTTTCTCTATCTCATTTGTTATTATTAGTTATGTTATAATTTTCTACAATTTCATTAATAAAATTTTCAGCACTATCAATCTATCTCCACACTCCACAAAGGTTATCTGGAAGAAAATGCTATTTAGCATTAAGTTCGCCTGTGTACTTGTATTTTATGTTGTGCAATAAAGAATGTTCTATCTATCTATCTATAGAAAGGGTACTTCTCACCCGAAAAAAAACTCTTACTGGGTACCTGAAATACTTCTTCTTTTCTTCTTTTTAACCATTTCCAACCCTAAAGGTGTGGCCTACACCTTTAGGGTTGAAAATCCTTCATACAATGACATTTCTTAAGGTCCTGTGCAATCTCCATCCATTTCACTCCAGCTGATCTTTTGATGTCATCGTACCAACGCATTTGTGGTTATATATAGCCTATACCAGTCCACTCATGGACGGATATAGTCCTCCCCTTATAAAGGGGGATATGCCCATAATTCCCACGCTGGGGATGCGGCTCGAGGATCGCAGGGAATAGCTTCTCGCACCGCGCCGGTACTTTTTTGCTTTCCCAACATAATTATTTACATTTTGAAATAAAAGTCCTATGAAAGCAGCATCATGATCAAAAGAGATAAGAAATAAATTCTTTGTTCATTATTTTTGTGTTCATCTAATTATAAAATGTTCAGCACAGTACTTATAAGCATAGATTATTAACATCAATCATAATTACAGTTCTTTCAAGGAACAAAACAAAGGGAACAAATTAATTAATTACGGGTAAGGGCGTGGCCACACTGCTGGCGGTTATCAGTCACGTGCGAGATCCTATTAGATGCGACGTGACGTAACGGAGTCTGGAACTTCGTGTTATCTTGTCGTGTTCCTTTACAAACTGCAATTTAAAACTTAATATAAGAAGTTTCGTAAAATTAGTTTTATATTGATCAAATTTTACAATGAATGAAACTACTTTTAATTGAGCTGTAATTAACGCTAAGATTTTACATTTACAATTAAATATTATAAAATTTTGAAGCGCTTAATCCTAATGTTATTACTTACATTTAATTGAATATGGCATGGTACTTTACTTTCACCATGCATGACGCAATACGAAACATAATTCTGCCCATTTTGCAAATACCTACCAAATAAGTACTTCTATAAAAGGGTTTTGTGATAACAGATATTATTTACATAAATCGGCCATAAAAGCAAACCTCAGCCAATATACATATACTATTATGTAAAAGAGCAACCAGTTGAATATAATACAACTCACGAGATATGTTTAGTGACACAGAATAACCTTTTCCATAAAATATGCCTTTCTTGCTTTCATTTCCTCCAACGGATATCACAAAGTGTTTCCATTAGCCAAAAAAAACTCTGTTGATACTGTGCACTATTTGTTAAAGTCATAAAGTAGCAGTTCTACTATCAGCGATTGGCGATTTATCGTTGTTGCGATGCGAACGTAGAGTACTCATAGGCCTTAGGCCTCTCGTAGATATTACGTAGATAGATAGATAGATAAAGCGTTTTATAGCATACTGGATAGGTACATAGCCAAGACCCTGTACTACGATTAGCTCTTGTGTCGTGGATATGGATCTATGAATACACCGTGGTACCAGTACATCCAACCACAGAACCAATATATTATGCAGATCAGATCATGTAAACGTAATATCCTGTAGCGGGAATCGAATCCGCAACGTATTGCGCCTTATCGTAACCAATTATTTGCCTAATGCGTCAACAAGTTCGTCAATGATAATGAAAATTACAATCAGAATCTTCTTGTCCTATTAAAATATCTATTGCGTTCACCAACCAGTCTGACGGTCGTGGTATTTGTAGAAAATCCTTCCAACTAGGAAGAGACAGACGTATGTCTTAGGGTGGACTTCTGTAGACTGTCAAAAAGTAGTCTGGCAGCGTATGCCGACTGATTCCGTGCCAAAACCGTAAACAAAGGAGTGAAAGTTTTCATTTTTGGCACTGAATTAACTTTATTTGTTATCACACTAGCTTCTCTCGTTTGAAAACCTACGGTTTGTGCGAATTTTTGCTTGTTTGCCAACAATTATATTTTCTGAAAGTATTTGAAGTTCCTTTTAAAAGAGTCTTAAGTATAAATTAAATAACTATGTAACTATAGCCTGAACTTTTTATCGACATTTACCAATAACTGTTAGATAACGTAGAACACGTAATTTCATAAGTTATTATTATTATTTGTTCACTATAAAAAAACCTATTGATTGATTTATTTGACGATTGAAAGATAAACCAGCCCTAAAATCAGTTACATACAATGTTGAACCGGTTTGAATAAAAAACAAATTAATGAGTTAGTTTCGCATTTTTCAATCTTTGAAGTGGCCCCTATGGCCACTACTCCGATGTTACATTTTCAGAATGCTTTCCATTCCAAGGAGTGAGAGAGGAGTCGGTGAGAGAATGATCGTGACCGTGAGCTAAAATATTCACCCCACTGATTATCACCGCTGCAAATCTGACCGCAGCTTTACCCGTAAGGCGGTACGCACGCTTTTTTTGGGTCAGGAGGTGGCACCACCCTACGCCACCCCTCGTTAGGGAAGGTTGCCACCCCTGTGCGTGTACGAATGAACGCCTTGATTCTAATTTTTTTTGTCGAAATCTTGAAATTACCTTTTTTGTAAGTAAGCGTTGAGTAACAAGATGTAACGTTCGAGTAGATAATTAAGATCTGCCTACTAAGAAGATTTTTTTCCTAAGTAGAGTTAAGAAAAAAATTAACAAAGTTGTCGTCCGAAAATGTTGCCTTATGAATTTGTGTTTTAGAAGTCTAAAGAATGTTTTTGGCCCAGTAAGTGTTTCGCAAAGTCATTTTTTTCCCTTCAAATTTTCCCCCATATGTTTCCCAATGTTGCTCTTATTTATTTATTTTAAAGGTTTATCAACTAAATATACATGAATTCATGCTTAGCTATCAAGGGCACGGAAAAGAAGATAAAATTATTTCACTTAAGAAATAACTCAACATGCTCACTAAGTACTCATAACATTATTGCTATCAAATTAATACCCCCTACTTTATCCCGGAAAATTCCATTGAAGCGAATGTCAATGTCTTGAAGGAATACTGTCCCATTATTGGCACAATTCGTCGCCCACGTGGTTCCTCAGTGTGTATGTAGAGACTACCTACACACCTATATAAAAGCAAGTGTAGTAGGTTCATATAAAACCTCCCCCGGCCAGTCCGTTGAGGGAAAAAATGTAGCACTCTACAAAGTGAAGGAAAAAATTGTTAGCGACAATTTTTTCAGCACTTTTTGTAATTTGATGAATTCCGTGCTGGTTTTTAGTCGCGTTTTTCTGAATTACTTTGCCGGGTGTGCTGCGTGTTTTATTAATATTTTTCTTGGGTGCTTATTAAAAAAAATCCTACATTTCCCACGTGAGAGCTATTGTTGGAATCGTTTCGTTTTAATCAACTAAATTATACTAAGTAGGTAGATAGGGGAACTGAAATAGAATTAAAAAATAAGAGTGAGTTTTGTACTTCACCACACTTACATAAGTAGATAGATAGTTATAAGGTACTCTATCAAGAGATAAGGAATACTCCCACATTTTAGGTTCAAAATACTAAAGTCAGTGCTCTCCCATGCTCTATAAAGTTGTGTAAGTTTTTTTTTTGAAGCATCATTATTGCCTATGTAGGAAAGGTACCTAGACCTATCCTAATAACATTTTAAGGGCGAAAGTTTGTAAAACCAGTGAAATGTTTAATCCCCCTTCACGCCAAAACAACTGCAGGAATTAAATAGAAATTTTTCACTTAGTTTTTTTCATTTTCTAATAAGTAAGTAGTTAAGTAGCACCATACCAACCCACTTATTACAACATTTTAGGTATAAAAATTTGTAAATCTCCCACAATTTCATAGAAACTATACAGTATAATGAGGTAGACATGGCCCTATTGACATCCAGCATCCTGACCCCAGGGTCGTCTCCAATTGATTCAATTGCCTTGTGTGTGACCGACGCGCGGTTGCCGCTTGTGAAACACCAGGTACGTAGGAATACCCACTACGTAGTACCTACCTAGTGCAAATAATGTCTGTTTTATAATGTGTGCACTTATGTAACAAATATAACCCAATTGTCACTCAACTTGACGTCACGGAAGACCAGCGCTTCGACAGGCCCTCTGCCGAAGCACATTCTGAGTGCCGAAACTGCCCACCTCGTCTATTTAAGCCTATTTCTAAATAACATAATTTTTCAGTAGGTATAGGTAAACTTATTTAATTTTTTTGGGGTAACAAACAACTCTTAGCCTAATTTATATACTTATTGTAAGATGTTGTACTTTAAGTGCAATCAACATCGTTACCCCTCTTAAAGATATAAAAATAGTCAGGGCACGCGCGCAAGCACATAACATAGTGAATGCAAAAGTAGGTATGTATCTTTTAATGTTAGAGTCTCACAACGTTCATAAAGCAGCTGCCCACATAGATATGAAAGAGATGTTGAAATAAATGTTTTCTCTTTCTTCCTTCCTTCCTCGCTCTCTGTCTCTCTCTCTTTCTTTCTTTCTTTCTTTGTTTCTATCTTTCACAGGCAAAGTAATCTTGTCTACAGAGGTGTTTCCTTCTTTGTAAACCTTCCCGTCTTATTCCAAAACGAAGATTAAAGATAATCACGACTAATGTCAGTTTTTGTTAAGACCCACCAAGTTACCCTCTTACTTACTCTCATCATAAAAACCTTTTAAGACGTGTCACGGGTGAGTACAAGTAAAATGTACCACTATTTTTAAGCCATCTATTCAATTGACATTTTGAATGACAGATAGGTACAGACTAAAATATGAGGCACTATACGTTTAGGTGATTTTCTTTCGAGATATTTCACGAATTCAGGCTAGGCATAGGTCACGAACAATAGGTTCACGGTCCACGTTAGATTCATAGGCACGGCTAGAGCTGGTATTTAGAACCTTGTTGATACAGGATGTCTCAGAAAGTCAAAACCGATAGTAGACGCTAACTACATTGTTATTGATACCCACCCATACTGCTTTTTGGGGTACCGTATCCAAAGCGTGAAAACGGGACCCTATTACTAAGACTTTGCTGTCCGTCGGTCTGTCTGTCACCAGGCTGTATCTCATGAAGCGTTATAGCTAGATAGTATAAATTTTCACAGATGATGTAATGGCTGTTGGTGTTGGCGCAATAAAAACAGAATAAAATAAATATTTAAGTGGGGCTCCCATACAACGCAACGGTACGGAACCCTTCGCGCGTGAGTCCGACTCACACTTGGCCGGATTTTTCACAATGTAAGTAAGTAAGTAAGTAATTTATTTATTTGACAGCTTATAAAGTTTGACATAAAATTAATACATATAATTAGGACAATTAGGTAAGGTAATGTTATATGTTAAATTATGTATGATAAGCCTCAGTTGCCTAAACTAGGCTGAAAAGCCTGCGCGATAGACAGCTGCGCTCCCCCTGCTTATTGAAAACAAAATGTTCCTTACATTAACTCTTTGAATACTTGTACATATAAATTGATTTGATGCCTAACTGGCTTAAAAAAATAAATAAAACATTTTTAAAAACAGTGGTTTGAAAAATCGAACATTATTAAATAAAAAAAAGTAGTTATAAAATCTTATACATAATTATTAATTAAATTAAAATATCAATATAAAATGTGTGTGTGCGTGTGTGTGTGTGTGTGTGTATGTGTGTGTGTGGGGGGGGGGGGGGGGGGGGGGGTTGTGGGGGGGGTGTTGTCTGGGTGTGGGTAGGCATCCCTGCTCCTCTCAGTCTCATGAGAGTCTGGTTATCACAGGGTAGCCTACCCACAGTGAGAGGTGTGTATTGTTTATTGTGGTGTGAATGTGTTAGTGTGTGAAAGAGAGAGTGTAGTAAAATAGTAGATAGGGATACACGTTGTTTAATAATATTAAGCAAATCCTCGGTATCATCGTATGAGTGACTTAGAAGGAATTTGGTCACACATGATTTAAATTGGAAAGAGTTAAGATGGCGCAGACAAATCTCTTTTGAGATGCTATTATACAGAAACCCGCCCAGGAAACAAGGGAAACGATTCATAAAGGTGGTTTTAAATCGGATACTATCAAATACTTTATCTGTACGCCGCTTTCCTACATCCCGTGGGCGGATCTTATGTTGTTTGACTAAGATTCTAAGTATAAAAAGTTGGCGAACCGTCAGCACATTAGCTTCTCTGTAAAGTGTAGTAGTTGAGAATTTGTATGGTAAAAAATTACTAACTTTTAGGACAACACGCTGAGCTCGTTCCAGTGGGAGCAGGTCTGTTTTGGCGGCTCCACCCCAAGCTTCTATACAATACATGAGCAGACTTTGACAAAGAGAAAAATATATCGTGCGAATGGTAGTCTTATCAGTGACGTGACGAATATTTTTAAATACTGCTATTAGCTTACGAACTCTACTTGTAAGTAATATCAAATGTTGTTTAAAGGTGAGGTTTAAGTCAAGAGTCACACCTAAATAGCGTAGACTATTTGTCCTGTCCAGATTAATACAGCTACATGAATTTTGAGCACATTCTATAGATTCAGCAATAGGTGAGTGTGCAATAATATTTAAATTATATGAAGGTTGGGATTTTTTGCGAACTGTAAAGGTTATGTATTTGGTTTTGGTGATATTTAACTTAAGAAGACTACAAGATAGCCATTGTATTGTATTATTGAATCCTGCCTGAGCACTCATGAAGACAGAGTCCCAGCTCTCTCCCTTAAAAACAAGAGCCGTGTCATCAGCATATGTGAAAATCTTTCTATTAGGTAGATCCAAACAGCAGAGGTCGTTTATGTAAATTAGGAAGAGAGTTGGCCCCAAAATACTACCTTGTGGGACTCCATGTGTTACTGAGACAGGTGAACTAGTAATGTTATTGATTTTTACACTCTGAGTTCTATCTGTAAGATAATCTCGCAATAATTGTAAAGGCAGGCCACGCACGCCCACTGATTCAAGCCTTTCCAGAAGGTGTGGAATTGACACCGTGTCAAACGCCTTGGCTAAATCTAAAAAGATCGCCAAGCATTTGTCACCAGAGTCAAGGCCTCTAGCAATGAAATCAGTCAGATTGCAAACGGCATCGGAAGTTGATTTATTTTGACGGAACCCGTATTGATTATCAGAGATTAAGTCATTTTTCTCCAGATAATGCACTAACCTCTTGTTTATAATACGTTCAAGAATTTTTGAGAAGGTGGGAAGAATTGATATTGGTCTATAATTACTTATTTCAGTCTTCGGCCCATTTTTATGAACTGGAACGATTATCGCTTTTTTGAAAGCCTTAGGAAAGCGGCCCTGATTTATAGCTAAATTGCAGATGTGTGTAAGTAAGCCGGCTAAGACAAATTTATTTTCTTTGAGTATACGCGTAGAGATGCCATCATAGCCCGCTGTATTAGTACTTTTAAGTGAATTAATGATCATTATGACTTCAGAGATGTCCGTTTCTAGCAGTGAAAAAGAGCTTAAATGTGGTGTGCTTGAGGTGCCGTGGTGGGATAATAAGTTCGTTGATTTCATGCTTTTGGAAATGCTTTCGCCAACATTTGCGAAATACAAGTTAGCGTTGTCTACAGCATCCTGGGGGCACGGTTTGCCAGTTAAAAATTCATAGGAACTTGATTTCTTTTGTTTTATATTAGTAATGTTGTTTATTACTTGCCACATTTTCTTTATAGTATCAGCTTGTTGAATTTGTGAGCGTTCAAATTGTAGTTTAACTTTACGAAGTAAGCGGGTTAGGAAGTTACGATACCTAGTGTATGTTATTTTTAACGTATTGTTATTGGGAGATTTTCTTAATTTTTTGTGCAAGTTGTCTCTATTTTTCATGCACCGAATCAAGCCTGTGGTTATCCAGGGTTTTATTGGGCTTTTAGATTTAGGTAGCTTGGCTTCTATCGTGTTAGAATTAATTATATCCGAAATTTCACTAACAAGAGATTCCGCCGCATCATCGCAATCAGTAGAGTTTAAGATATATTGAAAACTAGCCGAGTTAAGTGCTTTGTTAATATCACTATAATTTATTCTGGTTACCTTAGTGAGAGTTCTACTGTAATGTGGATAATTTTTTAGGTTAAGTGATAATAAGACCGTATAATGATCAGTGAGGCTGTTTTCAATCACGAGAGTTTTAGAAGTTAATTTAGTCCGGAGCATCACATGATCTAGGCAAGTTAAATTACGAGTAGGTAGAGTGTGTGCGGGAAGGAGACCATGCGATGCTGTAAGATTAAGGTAGTCCGAGGCGTATCGGTTTATTGTATCTGGCTGAATGTCAATATTTATGTCTCCCACTATTATAACGGTCTTAAAATGCGACAGAGATGTAAGGATAGTATCCAATGAATGCAAGAAATTTTCAATATTCATAAAAGAAGGTGGTCTATAGATTGTTATTATTGCAATATCAACTAGTGTTATGAGTATACAATTCGCATCAGAGAATTCGGGTTCCTGTATATCGCAGCCAAGATCTGGTTTTGTTAGAATAACTAACCCATCATTTTGATTAATTGTAATGAGTCTTAAACAAGAAAGGATTAATGCCTTTCTTGTTTAAGACTCATTTACATAGATCCTGATTTTGTCGCCCCTCGCATTAAATGCACTAAGTGCTTTTTCTTAATCAATACTTTATCTTACTCACTTGGCCAGTAATATAATTTAATTAACTCTTGGTTTAATTAAATCTTTCTTTTATTCAATTGTCTTATTTATTTGATTTATTAGTGATACCAATATAATATATACAATTTTAACATCGAGATAAACTAACTAAATGAATAAATAAACTTTCTATCCAAGTTTAAGAACATAGATTCAAGATTTTTATTTGCTTAATTAAGTATAGGGAATAATGATAAACATATATGTACTTAAATTAGTTTCCTTTTTCAAGCATCACAAAAAAAATAGAAATTATTTAAAAAAATAGTTTTTTCCTACCTACCTAAACAAAAAGATTAGGGGGTCCATACTTGGTACTCCTTTTGGCCCGAAATCATAAATAACATGTCAATGACATTCAATAATTATTTCTTATTTATACAATTAAAGCCTGTTTCTTAGACACCCTGTATTTGGCTGACTTTATTATGACATTAGCGTGAAATACCACTCCATGTGCCAACAGCCGACCTTCTAATCTAAGCAGGCACCACTAAATTACACCATTTCAACTATGATTTAAAATAACATGGCTGGGAAAGGAAAATGACCAAGTTTGTTGAATAAAATACGCATGCTTCATATTTTTTATTTAACTATTTATTCAGGTCAAGCCTGGCTATTGAAAGCTCACTCAGCCACAGATTTCAAAAACCGTTTTTTATTTATGAAATCTAGTTAAAGTTTTAGTTTGGAGTCGAGTTGAGTTGAGTTTGAGTGCGGGTTTGAGTAATCTACACTTCTACACTAATATTATAAAGAGGAAAGATTTGATTGTTTGTTTCCATTGAATAGGCTCCGTGAGTACTGAACCGATTTAAAAAAAAAGGACTGAAGTAAGTATTAACGCTTTGAGTGCTAAATAACACTGCGTTGCACTCGCTGGGACCGAGGTCCGCAGTCACCGTGTCCTTCTGCGTGTCGTGGATTCGAAGTATTTTCTATACTTAATAGTTTCGATGGTCCTGCGATGGCTCTTTTTTTCAGCTTTTAATTAAAAAATGTTTATAATGAATTTATAATTTTCTTAAATAAACGCAATAGGTACTAATGAATACGTACAAGTATATCTAGCAGGTAGAAACACTAGCCTAATACAAGGAATGACTCACTCAATTCTAACCGCCTTAACCATAAAAATAATGACACAATAAAAGGAGTTTTTATTAAATACATTAAAACAGAAATAGCGCTATTAATAGATACGAGTAGGTAGAGTTTTATGAAGTTGACGTTGAGGGTTGTGGGTTGAAAAGAGTTTTATTTGAGGTTAAGCTGGTGTTTGTCAGGTGGGGTCGGAATTTTTCCTACAATGTAAGCTGACAGTTCAAAGCTTTTATGAAGATAGGTAAGTATCTAGATAGTTAGATTAGATAGGTACAATTTGCTGAAACGTGAGCTTAGTTGGTAATTTTGGTTACCAGAAGGGCCCGCGAAGAAAATGTACCTACCGCCAGTTCGTAGTGAGACTTTCAAATTTAAAAGTTATTTTTTTCTAACCCTTGGGAACTTGTTTCTGAATGGTAGGTACCCTATGTCCTATACCGCGGGAACTTTTTCTGGATGAAAGGTACCCTATGTGCTTTAATGTACCCTTTCTGTACTTTGACAACGAGTACCTACCTTGATACCTTACGTAGATTGTAACTATCTACTGAATTATATTTCTCAAAGAATACATACTGTCGGTACCAAACCACAAACCACAGTTTGTGACTTTACTTTGATTCATCGAGGAATTAATAAATAAATATATATTTTATTATTATTTACAAAAAAAATATAATGTAATTTAACAATCATTGGTCCCCATAACCCAAGCTCTGCTTAGTTTGGGGCTACATGATGCTGTGTGATAGTCCAACATTATTTAATTTTTATTTATTTATTTTATTTATATAGTCATTGTTTTTGAGAGATGGAGAGCAGCCATAAAAATTTCGGTCCAAGCAAGAGTAAGTCGTTCGCTATTTATGTAAACGTTCTTGAGGAGTGAAACTTCTGTCCTTTCTTTATTCTGTGGTCGAAGTGAGTCACTTGTGAGAAACTTGTCCCTACTTACAACATGCATGCAACAGTCAACAAGTGACAAGTTCTGTTAAGAAAATAGTACCTAGTAACCTACGCGTCGGAAGTAAAACTAAGTACATACCTATATATGAAATCGAAAATTTATCTTCAGGATCCAGGGAGGAAAATGATGGTAGAGCTGTGAAAGTAGGTACTTCGGTTGATAGAACTTTATTAGTCACAAAAAACCTTACAGTTCACTTAATACCTTAACCTAAAAGTATTGTTTTCCTCCCAGGACGAAAGAGCCCCTGGACACAAAAAAAGCTTCATCTCTGAAGTCTTCGCTCAGCGACATTCTTCAAACAACGTAGTTGTGGTACGAGTTTTACTTAACACTTACGTACACTGTAATGTCCTTGTGTGATACAATAGACTGCACTGTTTTAAGCGTCACTTTCCACCGCACTTCTATTGCTTTACCTGGTACCTAAAACTAGATATTATCTAGCGTCTCTGAAGATCACCAACGCAACGGTTTCCTATTTCTAAGTAGTTATTGGAGTTACTTAAGTTTCGTAAAATTAGTTGGAGCAAAGTGTCAAAAGGTCTTACAAGATTTTTTTCAGCGAATCACGAAATTAGCAATCAATTTGAGTAAGATTTATAATTTCGAATACCTACCTAACAATAATATTACTTTTGAAAGAGCACCATTGTTGTGCCCAAACTTTGGCTCATAGTGTAAAAACTAATTCTCTATGTTTTGAACCTAACATTCTGACTGCAATAGATAAATGAATATGAATACCTCCTCATTTTCTAGTACTTATAGCTATAGGTAAATAGATATATGGAAATGTAAATTACTCATTGATAGGAAAAACAACATACAACTTAACACGTTGGCTGCTGGCCTCGCATGACGACGTGCAGAATCACATTTGTGTTTTCAGCACTCAAAGCGTTATACACTAGACACTAGCACGTTGGCTGCTGGCTGCTGGCCTCGTAAATGACGCTTCGCGCCATGCACGAGGAGGATGACGACGTGCAGGATCACATTTGTGTTTTCAGCACTCAAAGCGTTAACATATTTTTGTCCAAAGATGAAAAGCTCATCGTGGTACAGTCATAAAATTTAGTTAAAACTAAGTTATTGAACGGATAAATACAAATAAAGTGCCTACTTAAGTTGAAACTTCGTTAATTTTCCCCACTGATAATAATATTTCAATTACCTATCTACAACATTCTATGAATAGATGTGAAGCACGCTATATAACAATCAAAATTGGAAAATAATCGCGTGTTTAACAAAAAAATTACGTTTACTTAACGTGGAACAAGGTTTATAATGATCTAATTAGGTAAATTAAGAAAATGTTAACTTAATTAGTTTATTAAATAACTTGGAAGGTTCATAAGAAAGTAGAGCTTTATTTTAATGAAGCTCAATCTCCTGCTACGAGAAAACATCGAACATTTAAGATGAACTCCTATACAGATACCAATTTACAGAAACTTCTGAAACAACTTTTTTTTATGTTTGACGTATTTTTCTTACAAATTGGGTAGTTAATTTATGCATGGAAGTCCCAATTGAAAGCAAAAACAATATATTTACCAGCTCTACCATCATGACAATATAATTATACATGCACGCTGCCTACCTAACCGACCTGAATAAATCGAAGTTGACACTTCTGTCAAATGCTCATGTTTTCTCGTGAAATAATGTGCTCACAACACAACGCGAATTACTCAATCGAATTTGAAGGCTCAACGATAGGTAGGTAGATATTATTTACGACTTTTTAAATGTTTACTTATTTGTGATTAGTAACTTACTCAGCTAACTCATCGTCTTAACGCGTGAAAAGTTCTAACTGCACGGTGACAGACAAGACCATGGCCGCTTTATTAGAAAACTTACAATACCTACCTACTTAAGTACTTTAGTTATGAATTTAGATGGCAATTCAAACTGTAATTTTTGCTCGTACAAGATCGACATAATGCGTTTGCGTATCTCAGGAAAGGTAGTGACGTCAATGCGTTCTGCTGACGTCACTCCCCCGCCCCTAGAGATTACCAAATGTAAGTCAGTGGGTAATGCGAATCTTCCCCTTTTGTGTTGAGATGATTTAATTGTTACGAAGGGAAGGGGAGGCACGTACTCTGGTAATTTATCCTAATAAGTACTTAGCTTCTAAGGGAATTCGAGTTTAAGGGTTGAATGCAGCGACTACAACCAATTCAATTTTGATTTAATAAAGCTTCATCTTCATCATCATCCGCAACAATTTCTATATGCGTCCCAATCTCTAATCCACGGTCTAATTTATCAAGTTGAAGATTGACATACAGGGTTATAGGTTAAGTCGACCTAGATCCTGGAGGAGGTTGTAGCTTCCATAATTCCTGACTGATTTGACTATGGAACATCCTACCCCCAAACTACGTTTTCACGATATTGGACTTTTTTCTTAAAAAACATACAGATATTTTTGTCTATTGGTCTATTTGGGTTTTTGGCATCAAATTTATTCGTGTTTGCAATTTTCGTGTAGTAGATGAGTTGCTTTCTTATTCCTAACACTAAAATTGCAGTTATCTGAACCAACTAGGTTGCAGTAGAAGATTGATTGTAAAAAAAAATTTTTTGTAAACTTAAAATTCCAATACCGTGAAAACGGTTAAGTTTGGGGTAGGGTGTTCCATAGTCAAATCAGTCAGGAATTATGGAAGCTACAACCCCCTCCAGGATCTAGGTCGACTTAACCTATAACCCTGTATAAAAAATTCGAGGTTTTTTTTTATTTTGAGAAATAGGGTTACGTTTCAGAATATTTCAGGACTCTAGTATTGTTTTTGAAAAAAAAAACAGACCACACTAGGTAAATTTATTTTCCTCAAGGTACATAAGTGAATCAAGTCGTCACCTAGGTATGTCACAGCGTATCCTATGAACTCAGATTGTGAAATGATTAGGAACACCTAAAACTACTGTTACACTTAAAGAACATTCAATATGAAACAATTTTCATAGTAAATAAACAACACAACAGATCGCATAGTGCGTAAGGGAAGGAATTAACAAAATTACCATACTTATTCTGTAGGTATATCTATAGAATGTCCATTACAGCAACGTCATTCATTTTGATTTGAAACATCCATTACATCCGATGTAAACCACGTTGGACTTGGTGAAAATGCAAGTTGATCCATTGAGATGGGTAATGGATTCACATGGCAAAATCTGAAACTTGCGTAGATATTTTAATTTTGCGTAGGAGTTTAGAGGAAGTTAGAGGGGATTTTGGAGAATCACTTTGTCGTATGAGCAAGTGACAAACTCTGGTGACGTAAATTAATCATAATGATTGAGAAAAAGAGCTAAGTTAACTAAATTCCAATTGTTCAATCACCATCTTATTTCAGTCATTTTCCGCCATTCGCCTCTATCCTGCGCTAGCCTAAGGTTTAATTGAGTTTAGTTTAGTAATTTAAGAGGCTTTCTTAAATTCCGTGAAACTAAACTGTCCTTAAATTTAGTCCGTTACATTTGTTGTTAATGCCATTTTAATTGAGCAAATTAAATGTTGGTAGTTTCTACACACGTAACGCTTTGAATGCTAAAAACACAACTAAGCTGCAGGTGCAGGTCCACCTCGAGAGTGCATTCAACGTGCTAGTGTTTTATATGGTACTAGCTTCCGCCCGCGGCTTCGCTCACGTTGTACCGGGATAAAAAGTAGCATATGTGTTAATCCAGGTCACAAACTATGTATATTCGAAATCCGTTCAGTAGTTTTTGCGTGAAAAAACATTCATCCATTCATCCATCCATACTCACAAACTTTCGCATTTATAATATTCATAGTAGGAAGTAGGATAGGATTCCGAATCTTCTGGGATTCTAAATCAAAATTACTCACATAAAATTACTCCTAAACATATTGTAAAACTACAATACGGGTATACGGGGTTCCAACCCCCATCTTCGGAACCCAAGCCAACCTCACCTGCACGTGGTGCACCCTGCTAAACAACGAACGAGGCTCTGGCGGCCGGCTGATTGCGGAATAGCACAGCCTACATCGGCACAGATAAATCCCCTGGCCACTGACGGGCAGCAGCGTCGGTGGTGCGAGAAGCTGTGCCCTGCGATCCCCAACCCGCATGCCCAGCGTGGGGATTACGGGCATATCCCCCTTTATTAGGGGAGGCCTATGTCCAGTAGTGGACTGATATAGGCTGGTGAGTGAGTGGATATTGTAAAAACTAACTACTTAGGTACCTACAACTCGATTCGACGTGCCCTTTCCATGTGCATCCTAGAAAAATTCTACATGCTGTTTTTATTCTAAAAGCGACAACGTATAGGTGGTATAGGTAGAGAAATGAAGGACGGAACATCCTTGCTCTGTCCTTTATAACAAATTCCTCTACCGCCAATATTTCCCCTCGTTGACCCATCTCATATTGTATTGTGATTTTTGTACAGTAATACGATATTTCGCCTAAAATATCACGGATCCGATACCGTGGAAACAGATGCACGTGGCGTATGTCATTATCTATCGCCAGCCGCGCGTGAAGTATTGTAAATATAGTAATTGATTGCTCTATGGCATTGTAGAGACATTATATGAGATTTTATTAGCTTAAGTACCTACATGGAAAAGAAGTCCAAAAAAATCTTTAGCTATCAATACCTGCATAGATCATAGGCATGGTTATATAAATATTTTCATTGCAAGATTAAACATGATTAATGAATCTTAAAAACATCAAAATAATTGGCAATAATACATCGAGATATTATACTCTAGAGCCACAAAGGAGGAAAAAAGTGTCTGCCCCAAGGTCTACATTAGTGCAAATTTGGCATTTTGAAGTTTATTTATGTCCAATTCGCTTGGGCGATTTTTGGCAATTTTCACTTGAAGACTGTGGCTCTATAGAGTAGATACTATCTCGATGCAAAAATACCATACCATCTCTGTTAGGTACTAAAAAAAATACATCAGATTATAATGCCCATAGAAGTTATGGCCTCATAAAGTTGTGGCTGAGATGTTTCGTTTTGCTGCTTATTAGGTTTGATAAGTGGACAATTCTCTCACTACCTACTACCTACCCATTACCTACCCTACCTACTTAGATCAGTGCAGAGTGTAGACTCTTTCCCTCATATCAGTGTATGCTGTGTTCGCCTGTACTTTACAGTTACAATTAAGTCATTAGTATCATCATCATCGTCATCATTTAGCCGAAACACCTACTGTTGAGGATAGGCCTCCGCCACGACACTCTTCCGGTCCCTTGCAAGCCTCGTTCATTCCACTCGACACCACCAGAACGACACCACCGGTGGTGTCGGATGGAATAACTATTACGTTCGACACTATCTAGCGAATATTAGTGATGTCCTGCACCGGTGGTTTCGTTCTGTTGGTGTCGAGTGGAATGAACGGCCTTATCCATAGATTTCCAGCTACTTCTACCATCACATTCGGCCATCGGGCGGGTGGTGTAGCCATTGGCGTTCCTACTAAATAAATATGTTATCATTCTCGTTTTAAAATACACCAATTGAACGCACACATTACTGCACTCTTTTCCCCACTTATGAGAATTAAAATTACTTATACAATGCATTCCAAGACACGCGCAGAATTCTGCTCTCAATCTGTGCAACTCGCGTGCATGTCCGAGAATTAATGTGCGTTCATAATTCATAACTAAAAGTGGGTCAAGTTGAGAGCCGATTCACATGCTAGAGTAGAGACAGACCGTCTACGAAGAAGAATACTTGGTAATGGCACAGAAATGATCGCTCTAAGAATCGGTGTAACCGCAAAAAGCTTAAAGTGCAGGCAGATACACAGAGTAGAACGAGCCTCACCATAACGGTTGCGGTATATTAAAATAACTGATCTACCTTTTGGTAACGGATAAGTACCTACCTTACTAATAGCATTATAGGTCTCTTGGAAACTTTAACGATGTTTCAAAGTGACCTGTAAATGTGTGTGCCTACATACTATCTCGATGCAAAAGACTACCATCAGATAATAACAGTAGGTTCGGGTCATCATCATCATCATCATCTTCATCAGCCTATAGCAATCCACTGCTGGACATAGGCATACCCTAATGAGCGCCATTGCGTCCTGTCTTTAGCTCGACGCATCCAGCTTCTACCAACAGCCTGTATAGGATAGATTAGCTTTAAAATTAAAAAAGACAACTCGCTTTGAGACAAAATATCCTATAAAATTATCAAGTTTTCAACCAATTACTGGATTAATTAATAAATGATCGTTTTATTAGTCGTTATTCGAATTTTCATGAGTTCATAACTTAATTAGTTTCCAACTTCGTTAAACATTAATTTGGCATATTAGTTATTCGTTTAATTAAAACTTACTTATAAGGCATCAATTTTCCATTATCAATTTTATCCATAAAAGAAATTCAGGCAAGGCATAGTTATTTTTAAGTACCTACATCACAAGAAATAACACAATATGAATTTTAATTGGGGATAAAGTTCATTGTAGGGACTTTCATTTTAGTTATTCTACACAATAGGGCGGGAAGGGGTAAAAAAGTTGACGACTCAATTCAAAATAAATAGTAGTAAATAGTAGATTGACAGTTGGACATAGGCCACTCCTAATAAGCATGGGGATATCCCCATATGCCCATAAAACCCACGCTGGGCATGCAAAGCGTCTCGTACCGCCAACCAGCCGATGGCCAGCATCGGTGGCCTGGGATTTAGATGTGCCGCAATCAGACGGCCACCAGAACCCCGTTTGTTAGTTAGCAGAAGCCACGGGCAAGTCTAGTTGGTTTGGTTTCTGAAGATGGCATTTGAAAATCCATTTATCCCACCTTAATTTTTAGACATGCAGACAGAACTCTCGTTAAAGATGTACGACATTACTAAAAGAATGCCCGCAACTTTATCAGCGTAGTTTTTTCAAACTTCACCCCTGCACCTCTTTGCTATGAAAGAAACAACCCTTCAAACTTGTATCTGGGTCTTACAGTTAAGGCTGTGCGGTATTGTCCGTAGTTCAGACAGCGTCATTAAAGTTTTATTTAGATATAAAACTTTGTATTGTACTCTGACCAACATAAACATATAGAACGATACGGACAATAGCAATAATAAAAGTACAAGGAGTTGTCTTACAGCTTAGAGCTATGTCTTCCAGACAACACGCAAGGCTATAGCAGACGATATAAATGTAGATAGGTACATGCCTACTTACCTATTTAGACTATGCCGGAAGCTATGTAGTTACAAATCCGTTATTATCAGTTATTAATGAAGCTATCAATTTACAAGCTAACATTTAGCAACAGTGTTCTTGGCAAAAATATCATGCATTTATGTAAGAACAGGAAAATTCCTCAGTTCATAATCTAGTTTTGCTTATAAGTGTTCTCATCCGGTCGTTAGTCTCAATAGAAGGTTACCTACTTCTATTTAGAAGGACTTTTATCTAGCTAAGGCGGCTCAGTACCTACAACTGATTACCCCAAATTGTCGTTTGACAGATTAGGCTCAATCAAATTCTGTTTAGTTTCAATTAGAATTAACTATGATCAAAGTCGTTATCATTCAATTAATAATTATTTTAATTAGTTCCATTAGCCGCATCATCATTATTTCATGTTGGTCGGTAGCTTCATCAAATAAATAATTTTCTATTTATGGCTATAGGTTCAAACCTCTCTCTCGCTCGCACTATTTAACATTTTTGAAGATAATTAATTGACTCAGGCGTGACTTTGCGGAAATCCATTACAAGATATTCTACAAGACAAAATATTTAGTACAAATTCCGCTAACTTTCTCTGACAAGTTCCACAAAATGCACATACGCATGCACCGCCCTCCCGCCCGCAGATTCACATGCAAATCAGAGAAAGAACAAGCAAACATGCAATCATTAATAAATGCAACCGTCTACTTACTCTTCCACCAAATAAAAACAACACGTCAACCTGCAATGTGTGCAATTTATGTGTGTGTCGTTTCTCCAAGCTAATTGCAGGTTGACGTGTTGTTTTTATTTGGTGGAAGAGTAAGTAGACGGTTGCATTTATTAATGATTGCATGTTTGCTTGTTCTTTCTCTGATTTGCATGTGAATCTGCGGGCGGGAGGGCGGTGCATGCGTATGTGCATTTTGTGGAACTTGTCAGAGAAAGTTAGCGGAATTTGTACTAAATATTTTGTCTTGTAGAATATCTTATTTTTGAAGATATAAAATCACTGAATTTAGTTATGCAAAATAGCAAACCTTCACGGCCTAGAAAATAACAATACAAAGGTTCATCAATAATATCTTTTAATTCTATCACGTTTTCTTACCAAAAAACTTGTAACAATGTGATCAATCTAGGTTTAAATTACGCATTATGAAGTTTATTTATGTCATACGCTTGGACGATTTTTGACAAATTTCACTTGAAGAATTTCACTCTACACAATTCTATATAATTATCTCGATGCTTACATCCCAATTTCTAACATGACCCTTATATTTGTCTCTCTTTCTTTCCAGCCAGAAGGGATACACGAGCCCGTGGAGTTGGACGACGGTGACGGCGACAGGCGACTGACCCAGGGGTCCGCGCGGGCCGGCGCCCGCGCACCCGCACTGAGCGCGACCGGGATGGGGGGAGGGGGCGAAGTGGGGCAAAGGAATGGCTGGTTTCATAATGACATTAGTTCTATTTAAATTGTTTTTTAAGTGAAATACTTAACCCTTATTTACGGGTTCGAGCCCCGCTTGAGAAGTATAGACTTTTTGGGATACTAAAGAAATCTTTCAAAAAATTATTATGAAATTTGTTGAAGCGTGTTTAAAATCAAGCGTTATCTAAATTAATTTAAAAAACACATTTAAGTGTAACAGAATGCCTTTTGGCCTGCGTAGAGCATGTTTTTACGATTGAAAGATTGAAAATTTTACTAGGCAGTTCAAAATAACCTTGTTTTAACGGCTTCATTAAATGAACATTAAATATTTATGCCAACCAGGACCTCGACAACTTTCCAACGAAAACTTTACCTATTACAAACGTTAACAAAATGACTTTTATTATTTTATATTAGCAAGTATTTATATTCTATTAACTTGTAATTTATCGCACACTTTACGTTAGTCAGTACTTTCATGGTTACAGCTTAACATGTAACTTCAGAGTATGAATAAGTGCTAAGTGTTACATAATCAAGGGTGAGCAATATATCATCTATTCCTATATTTGGGATATATATTTTCATAATTGAAACAAAATATTTTTATGTCCAATGCCCCCCTTGGTTCTACAAAATTACCAGTGGACTGAACATGGTTTTAAGTGGTCACATCAATACTATTATAAAAACTTTTAAGAAACCTTTTCAGGGTGTCCACATAATGTAGTTTTTTCTCCAGCAAGGCCGCAATCACATTTTTGCTTTCCTCTAATTTAAAAATTTGTTAAACGGGCAACATTTGATATGTGATATGATGTGATGTGATGCGATAACGTAAAAGGTGACGCGTTAACAATTTTTAGAAGCATTTTGCTTGCTTATTTCTCCTCTGAGGTTACAACTCATAGAATATTAACAGTTACGAAGATAGCGGAATGTAGAAGGGTTAATAACTTATCCAATATATTAAACGCTGACTTGAAAGCAATTTATGATACTATAAACTACAATTTATTTACTGTTAATTTATATTTATAATGTATATTATTTTATTACAAGTAAAAAATTGTTCAATAATGTTAATATTTTCCGTGCAATATTTAGTTATTAAAATTTTCGAAATTTATTGTTTTGAAGGTGTTGCCTTGCTGAAATTGATTTCTGGCTAATCTAAAAGAATTATGTTGAAAAATATCAAATAAAACCCATAAAACTGAATCAGTAAGAACAAGCATTCTACAAATCCATTTATAACATACAAAATTGTATCACTTTAGATTCCACACAATGCCTTAAACAGCTGAGAATGTTGAAATAATAACTAAATACCTACTTTACAATAACATTTGTAATATTGCAAGTCTTGAAATGCAAGTTACAACCCGGTCAAGGCGACACCTCTTGACACCTGTTGCTTATGCAAATGGCTATGACATTGTGTTAGGTATTTTCAGACGCGACTTTTGGTCGTAATAACTTGATAACTGAGACAAGCAACACGCCAATTGTTTCCATGCCGTACGTGTCTAATAATGTCGGAAGCTTTGGATCAGTTAATTGCCACAGAAAGTCAGAGGCCTTAAACATTCACCCCCATACTTAGTGCTACCTAAATCTAAACATTGCTTAAAGTAAGCCCTGTCACTGTTTGTCATTTAAGAAGTGACAGATGCCAATACAATAAGCATTGTTTATCGTTTTTCAGATTTTTATCAAGCCATCAATGTGGGGTCTGGTCTAGACTAACACGAATATATTTACCAACTCAAAATGTCTCAGTTAAACAAAGTTACTGGAGTACCAAAAGTCGCATCCGAATTTTCCATTTTACGTCTATTAGCATTTTCGTTTAAGGTTTATTATATCTTATTTATTAGTGTTTAAGTTCCAAAACGATAGTTTGAAGGTTCCTTCTCTAACATAAACCTCACTAAGCCCCGAAAGGTGAACGAAATTATCCGTCCGAAGATTTTAGACCCCCGTGTCGCGGCCTCACTGCGGTCCAAGTGGACAGAGCAGGCCTGGTGCCTTGGCCCCCTGGCCTCGGCACCTTCAGAATGGCCAGCGTATAGCCTGTGAACTAATCTGTATGACCTGGCCTTCACGTTCTTATGATGCCAATGTACGATAGGTGTTTCACTGAGCTTTAATTATTTAGATACAGATAAGTTCACATGTGTTTCTGGAATTGCTATAACCCACCGAGCATCTACAGTCTTCAACTGGTGCGATGTCGTCACTAGACACGAGTATAAGTTTATATATACGTTTATGTATAGTTGTAAGCTGCAATATCTCAATAGATGATAGGCGTAATATCACTCAAGAATACTTATTTAATAGGAAAACGGCACAGTCGCACCGTGGTCGTACTTAATTACTTAAGTGTGACAACACAAACTAAAGGTGCTTGTAAACGGACTAGTTTTTGGATAGTTGCTGCAATGGTATAGCCGCCAAGTTGTAGATTATATTTCTCCACACAGTGCAACAATATTGCTGGGTAGCCCGGCACAATTGCTTTTTGGACAATTTCTTGCTGCAATGGTATAGTCGCCAATTTGTAGATTATATCTCTTCACACTATGCAACAATATTGATGTGTAGCCCGGCGATATTACCAAGATATATCATTATAGTCGAAGGTATTTAAGGCCCGCGTGTAAGAACAAATCCTCAGCAATCCAGTCGCCGAATCTTGATCTAGGCTACACTCAGCAATGTATTGTAAAATGAAATTGCAGCAAGGGTAAAGTTTCAAATATACTGATCTATATTGGTCAATAAAAATAGCCAGCGAGATGCAATTTTTATAGCCGTTTACAGGCCTCTTTATAGACATAATGTTATTGTGCCAGCGTTGCCGTTGTCTCAGACAAAACTCTGGCGCATTATTTCTCATTCTTCACCAGATTATAATAATGTACACTCATTTGTGACGGGGCTAAATATAGATTTATGTTTCAATATAGTAAACTGACTATAGAGATACCGATTTCAACAAGTCTGAAAAGAGACTCAAGCGTTTTGATATTTTTTCAATAAACACACTTGAGTCTCGTTTGGCGCTTGATTTTTGTAGCCGTTTTGAGGCTTCTCCGACACCGCACCAAACGTAGATGCTCTAAATACCATATCCTAAATTATAAGATGGTGCGTGTTAATTGGGTACAGTACAGAATGTGCGTAGTTTCTATTTAGTTGTGATATGAACGACACGCGCTTGGCGGGCGCATTAGTTCCAAATGTGCAATCCTATGCTCGGCGTCCATTGGTGGTAACACTACATCTGGATTTCTTGTTAAGTCCATCTAAATCTTAAATTATTAAACATTCAATCCATATTTCGCTATTCAACAGGGGCCTGATTCTCGCAGGCATATTTTTCACGTTAGACATATATCGCAAGAACTGTAAAATTGTATAGAATTTTGATAGTTTCTTGCAATATATAACTTATGGGTCCTAGGGCCAGATTCTCGAGAATAGACATAATTATCACGGTCCTGATGACAGCCGCCCAGCTAGGTGGTATGTACATAACTTTTTTTGAGACCTTTTTAAGTATAAACCGAGTAAAGAGAAAAATATGCAATATATAGTGTGCAAAATGTAAATTCAATTGTTTCTAAATTTATGAGTAGTAGTGTTTTTTAGTCTTGCCACGTTGGACGCCGGGCACAAGTCGACTGTAATGTATTATAAAATGTAGTTAGAAAACTTAAGTGGCGATACAATGCATTTAATTTATGTATGTGGGCTCGAGTGCAGTTGGGATTTGAAATTTAAATCTGTTCTTGTTTTTCCGACTTGTTTTTGTGGATGTTTGCATTTTACTTTCTTTTGATACTGTTTGTAGCAAGAACTTCTGCATCATGCATTTTTTTTTTTAAACGGGATTTTAGACGTAAGAACAGTATATCAGTGGCGTAGTTTCTAAAAAAATATTGTAGGTATGTTTCGTTCTTATTAATTTCTAGTTTTCTCTAATAAACGATTAAATAACAAACCGCATTAATTAACTAACCAAATATATTTTCGTAATATAAATGATTACGAGGTTTAAAATAAGCACAAAATAAATTTCAAATCCGAACTGTACGAGCTGTTATAATAGTGATAACTGCAACTCTCAATATATTTATAGAGTTGATACGACATAATAATAAAGTTATATTATCTGGTTAAAATGAGAGTAGATGGTGTTATGATCTCTATCGCACGTATTTAACATGACATTTATATTAGTTTTATGATCAACTGTATTAAATCTGGCTGAAATATAGCAATATGTAACGGTTGTTCAAAAGGACATAGTTATAGATTATTCCAGGCCTTAGAAATTAGGTTGTGATGTTGTCGATATGACCAAAATACTATGAAAATAGAAGGAGATAATATGTTTCTAATTTGGAGTTTTATTTTTGAATTGTGGTTTTAAAAAGGTGGATATAATGCAGTTGATTTCTCATTTTAGCCAGTATTAAGTCTGTGTTAGCGTAATTTAATCCGAATATCGTCTTTATGACTTCAAAATTAATGTTTTAAGGCATCATAATATGAAAATATTTTCAGAAACGTTAGATATCTAGCTGTAATACTGCAAACTGTACATTATCTTCGTTCGTTGTATTAAGATGTAATGATATAAGTATTTATAGTTAGTCATGTCATAAGGACGCTGATTCGGTATACGTTTATTTTTCAAAATATTAAAAGACTATTTATTTTGTTACTGTTTTAAGTTTTCGATTATTTTAATTGTTCTCGTTACTTTCCTTGGGAATATTTATCTTAGAGTATTCTATTTAATAAGTACATACAGTGTAAGACGGGGATTGAAGGAGTAAGTACATAAGTAAATTTCACTTTTTCTATTCAAAATGTAATAATGTAAATTTGAAAAATTAGGCTCTTTCGATTGATATTGATACCATACGATGACACTTGATCGTAGTCATTTATGAGATTGTCTAAATTAAAACCAGGTTGATCATTTCCTATGGGATACAACTGGGTCATCCAAGCCGGTTAATTGATTCCCTTCATATTCTCACTCTTTGTCAAATTGAACCTAATCGGGCCAACCCAGTTTTCAAGCTCCCATGTTTCAATCTAACCCAGTTGTGTTGGTTAAATATAGGTTGATTCGCGGGAACTAGAATATGACGTACACGTATGTAGTGACGACCAATGAACGAATGAACGATGATGAAAACCAAAATGGCTTTTCAATGGTTTGACAAGCCAAATTGGTTTTCGCCACCGTTCATCATAGGTCGTCATTACTACGTGAATGTCAATGTCAATATCCCACGTATCAGCCTATAATTAACAGACTGTCAACTACACAACGAACGCAGCAGTCTCATTAGAACAAAACGTTAAAAATTTAAGACACACTTGATTAATTGAGTTGATTGCCCAGTTGAACTTCATACAACTAGATTTTTTAATAGGGATAACGACTGAAAAATTCTTATTAGTCCGTCATTTACATTATTAAAAAATATTGGACACCTATTTTTTCTTTTGTCAATTAAACAAAAAATGACAATGATATAGTGCATTGAAGTTCCGCGTGACGTCACGGCTTAGTACAGATTTTACGTAGCCGTGACGTCACGAGCCCCCCGAGCTTTGACGCTCTTTATCTCAGTCAATTTTTATTTATTTGATAAATAAAAAAATACGTGTCCAATATGTTGATCTATCTGACGGACTAATTAGAATTATTTTTTTACCCAGTCTTCATCATTGGACAGAAATAGAAGTCTATTTCGGTTTTCCATCCCCGTCATCGAAGCTAATGTTATCATCGTTCGTTCTATTCCAAAACAATCCTGATGTAATAATAATTTATTGACTTAAAAAATCATTGACGCTTCTAAAGTGTACTGTTACGATGTAAATATAGGACAAACTAATACCTATTATAATAGTGAATGTTGTAATTTGTATATAAGTAATGAAAATTAAATTTTAAATACATAGATAATCATTGTGCGTATTTATTTACTTATTTCCTTAGTAATAAAGCTATTCGACAAAGCACTCCCACTAGGACTTCCTATGTGATTAAGAATAGTAAGGCGACATAACCACAACCACCACACCAGCCAATATCAGTCCACTGCTGGACATAGGCCATGTCCAGACCACCACACCAGATCAGCCTATATCAGTCCACTGCTGGACATAGGCCTCCCCTAATAAAGGGGGATATACCCATAATCCCCACGCTGGGCATGCGGGTTGGGGATCGCAGGGCAAAGCTTCTCGCACCACCGACGCTGCTGCCCGTCGATGGTCAGGGGATTTAGCTGTGCTATGCCGCAATCAGCCGGCCGCCAGAGCCCCGTTCGTTGTTTAGCAGGGTGCACCACGTGCAGGTGGGGTTGGCTTGGGTTCCGAAGATAGGGGTTGGAACCCTGTACACCCATGTCCAGACGGTCCCTTAATAAATGCCATAATACCCACACTAGGCATGCGGGTTGAGGATCGCAGGGCACAACTTCTCGCTCCGTCCTGTCGGTAGCCAGGGGATTTAGCTATGCTGGTGTTAGGCTGCGCTATGCTGCAATCAGCCGCCGCCAGAGCCTCGTTTGTTAGTTATAAGGGTGCACCACGGGCAGGTGAGGTTGGCTTGGGTTCCGAAGATGGGAGTTGGAATCCCTTACAACCCAAGGCGACATTGTGGGACAAAATACACACACGTGAGACAGAAAACGACATTTTGTATCGTACAGACGATACACGCTGGAGTGATTTTATATCTTCAAAAATATTGAATAGTGAGAGCGAGAGGGAGGTTTGACATGTATTAGTAACTCCTTATAGTAACGGAGAAGGACTCTGGGTTGGTGACAACATTGCTCAAGAATTCCCGATGCTGCCTGTGTGCTGATGTTATAATTATCGGGTAATAACCAATAAGGTAGGTTTTTAAGTTATAAGCAAGTCTGAATGAAACAACCATGATAAATCCATATACAGATATAATAACATAATTTTACACTTGTCAAGATAATAGTCATTAATATTAAATATTAAATTATTAATTACATTTATTCAATGGGACGTATGCACAGGGTATACTAATTAATTAGCACATTTTTTTAAAAACATCGCATACATAAATGGAGTAATTTTAATAAGTACTTTATTACTTATTACAATAAATAGACATTTATCTACATTTAACTACATGGAAATAAATACATTTTTTTAAAATAAATACGTAAAAACTTATTGGACTGTCGTAATAGAAAAATCATACGAATCATGCAAACTTATGTTGTCCGACCGCAGGAATCGAACCAGCCATGCCTGAGCCGGTTAATTAAGGCTGCCGCCCACGTCCGACTTTTTATAAGGCCGACTTTTCCTGCATAGTATTTCTGACCGACTTTTTGTAGGACGTGTGCGTTGCACTATTGCAATCAGTAAGTTTCATTTTTCTCCTACAAAAACTAGGTTACCGATTATCGGTCGTGGGCGAACAGCCTAACACCGGAATAATAGTAAAACTCAAATTGAAATCCCCTTGTCATCCAGCAGGGGTAATATAGAACGTTCGAAAAGGTTTTTAATCGAATCTATTTTTATTCAGATTGCTTTCTAGGATCTCAAAAGATTCTTAAATAGATTCATATTTTAAGTAAGTAGTTACTTATTTTGTTTAACTTTCGAATGTTTAATAAATTATAAAAAAAAAAACTAAACCGACTTCAAAACCACAAATAGGAACTCAAAAGCGAAAAATAAATTAATATAAGCGCTACTCACTCATCTATTTGAAGTCGGTGCCAGCAAAGTCTAATAGGTTGAAGTATGTATGTATAAGATAGATTTTTTAGGTCGAAAGGGTACCCCCTTCTTAAATATTTTTTTAAATCGGTTCAACAATTGGCGGAAATATATATGACAATAAACAAAAAAAACATACGATCGAACATACAACCTTCTCTTTTTTTGTAAGTCGGTTAAAAATACCCCTGCAGTTGTCGACCTCTGACCTTTGGAATATCTATTTGGAATATATTGCCATTATCTAATGGTACTACGTATCTGCGTATGAAATTACATTCGTAATTTAAAAAACCCTGCCCTGCCGTCCGCCAATTAGCACTGGCTACTATTTGCAGTAACATCCACACTTGCGCCGTTCGACGAACATTCGCGCTTTCCCTAGCTCTCGCCAAATGAAAATACAAACGCAACTTAGCGTGCGAGCAATTACTGTTTTGACTATACATGTACGTTTACATTGTCAAAAAAATTAAAACTTTTGAAGCTGAGATCATCAAATGCCTATAGAGTTTTATCACAGAATAGCCTTTTCATTTTGAATACCTCGTATAATAACTGAACATACGCTTAAGGTTAACTGACTCCACACTCAGCAGAGCCTGTGCTATCGGTATCAGGGATTGATAAATATACATACAAGCTCTGTGGCGCAGTGGGCGAAGATCCGCCTAAGAGGAAGATTGCGGATTCTATTCCCACCGCGAGACAAATGTTTGTATTCTGCAAATAGCAGTCTCGGGTTTGGGTGTTTGTATGTATTTAAAAAAGTATTTAAAGTTTATCAGTCAAATGATTTTCATTATACAGTATTTGCTTAGTTTAGGGCATTAGTATGTGATGCTGTCCAGCATTATTTGTTATAATCATTTATAATTTATAAGGTGTGTGTTTTGATATAATTATATCCTTCATATTGATTTTGAGTTTACAATTATATAGCAAATAAAATAAAGTTTAAAACTAATTTTGAGAATGTTAAAAACAACATTAATTTGAGAGTTACGTTTTAAATAAATCACAATGACATCGACATGTTTAGGTAATACTCTCGTTTCTACATAGATATTATTTATATTAGTTTATCACAAATTCAACTACGAACACTATAAATTAAATACTTATTCATACGGATAGTGCCGAAAACGGTTTCCGTTCCATTTGGATGGTTTTCCCATTCAATGTGGCGCCAGCTTTACAATAATTTTGATGTTAACATAGACATTTACAGATAAAAACATTCTTCCTGCAGCAGAAATCAAACCCGCACTAACATTAAAGAAACTCGTTTGCTGCGCCACCGATGTTGTCTATACAAGTACGCATCTTACTAAATGTCGAAGTTTATTGTTTGGAATAGGAAAGCCAAATGGTAAAAAAAATCTTATTAGTCCGTCAGATACATCAACAAAACATATTAGACACGTATTTTTTTATTTATCAAATAAATAATAATTAACGGAGATAAAGAGCGTCAAAGTTCGGGAGTGGGGGACGGCTAGGCAACAAAGTGTACTTTTTTTGTGTAATTGACCAAAGAAAAAATACGTGTCCAATATTTTTTGATAATGTGAATGACGGACTAATTCGCTTTTTTCAGGCATCATGCCTTTTGTTTTGTTAAAGAGTTTACGGTACATTTCGTCAGATAACATGATAAAACTAAATTATTTTAATAAATAATTAACAATACTTTTTAATTATTTAAATATAATATATACTACAAAGGTACTTATTATACATTATTATATTATATATATAAATCAATTGCCGATCGTGTGTCTCGTAAAAGCTCGAAACCGGCTCTACCGGTTCGAATACTATTTTGTTGTTTTGTTCTCCTTGATTCGGGGTTGAATCAAAATAAAAAATTCAAAGTAAAAGCCGAAAAAAATCTAAATTGGTATTTTTTCATAGGAATTGCCACTTCGGATAACGTATGATTTTTAAAGTGTTATAAATGAATTGAATCAGGCGTGACTTTGCGGAAATCCATTACAAGATATTTAAAAGATAAAATATTTAGTACAAATTCCGCCAACTCTGACGAGTTTCATAAAAACTGAACTGAAATTCGACAATGTTTCGCCTTCCGCAAATTCTGCGAACTTTTGCGGAGTGCCGAAGGCGGACAGCGAGTCTATCGTTTCCTGATGATGCCTTATGGGGAAGGCGAAACATTGTAGAATTTCTGTTGAATTTTTATGAAACTCGTCGAAGAGAGTTGGCGGAATTTGTACTAAATATTTTATCTTTTAAATTAGTGTTATAAAGTACAGTGTCATCAAGTTGAATACCTTTTCGGTCCGTCTAATCATCATGTCGTATACAAAATATAATTATATGGTACAGTCAGCAAAAAAATATAAAATAAATAAGATTATACAATCGTAGGTTAGATAAGCTCTATAACATTGGATCCATTTATATTTATTATTCTTAAGCCAAACAATGTTGTCAATCAATGTCACAGGGCTCTAATTCTCAGGAGTAGACATAAACAAGAAGTTAAGTGAGAATAATGTCACATTAGACATATTTCGCGAGAAATGTCGAATCTATATTAAAATTTGACATTCTCGCTAAAGGTGCGTTTCCACTGAAATTGTTGGCAATTCCAACTGCGGGGTGATCGGTTAATTCTGATGCAAACAAATTATTGACACCGATCCTGTTTTTACAAACTTTGACATTTCATCCGTCTAAATTCAATGAACGTCAATTTATGGCTAAAATATGTAAGTTTTGTTAGTGGAGAATCTACCTTCATTATGAAATGAAAGCAAATTTTAAGTAGGTACGTTTAGGTGTTTTTATACATAAGTTATTTAGAAGTATGTTCTCAGTAAGTGAATAATGTAATTCTTTTAGAGAAATAAGGATTCTTAGATTCTTAAATGACAAACTGTCAAAGTTTGTAAAAACAGGATCTGTGTCAATAATTTCTGTTTGCAACAGAGTTAGCCGATCACTCCGCTGATTGCAACTCTTCAGAATATCACCAACTTTTGTTTCCACATCGAGTCGCCAAAAATTACCAACGCTTACCGGAAATACGGTTTGTATTTCGATTTTGCCAGTTTGTTTGTGGTTTGGTTGAAGATTTGTTTACAATTTTTAAGGTTATTACGACTTTTGTCACCAACACGTGTTGAATAGACAAAAGTTGGCAATTTTCTTTGGTGGAGACCCACCTTTAGGACATAACCTGTATTTTTGAGAATCAAGGCCCATACTCGAATAAAATTAGTAATGATTTATACATTATTATGGATTATATTGCGATATTAACCCTAAGTGAACCTAATAAATCTAAATTCCGTATTAATATTGGAAGAGGGGTGCAATGATGTTTAAAACCTATGTTATACTCAAATGGGGGCCATTTTTATTTATAATTATTATTACATACTACAGGTAATGGTGATTGGTTGAATTTTCTTAAAGACATTCATTTAAATATTTCGTTCTGTTAACACATTTGGAACATCGAAAGATCTGCAGTGAGTTTTTGAACTTTAGTTTTCAGTATATTCGAGCTCGAACCTCGAATTTAAGCATAGCTCTGTTGGTTAAATAAAAACAGCCTTAACAACGCTGGCATAGACTCCCAGTTTCCTTACCCCATATTTAAGAAATACATCTTACCTCAAAAGTATTGAAAATAGTCGTGAATGTCGTAAAATCTTATCTAAGCGAGTCTTCTTTTGGTTGGACGCTGTATCCTTACTGCTACCGCGACCGAGGAACTGCAAAAATAAAAAGATAGATTCAATGACGACCTCTGTGGCGCAGTGGGCGAAGGCCAGCCTGAGACGGTGAAGGTCGCGCTCATGCCGATGTCATTGTTCGATTCCCGCTGCGGTCTAAATGTTTGCATCTTCTGCAGATATTTGTTTCGAATCGAGGTGTTTTAACCGACTTTAAAAAAGGGAGTAGGAGAACCTAAGAACCGAAGGAGAACCGAATTGAGAACAATTCGGTTGTATTTTTTTTTATGTGTGTTACCTCAGAACTCAGTCATTTATAAGCCGATTTAAAAAATTATTTTTATGTTGGGTAGGGTATACTTTCCAATTGGTCCCATATAACTTTGAAGAAAAAATACTAACCCTAAAGGTGAGAAAAAAAAGAATAAACATTATTTTGTGCTCGAATTATATTAATTTATTATGTTTGTTACCTCATAATCTATGTATATGTATGTATTTACAAAAAAAAAATGTAGTATATCAATCATGTGGTTCCTATAATACAAGCTCTGCTTAGTTTGGGCCTACATGATGCTGTGTGATAAGGACCACAATTTTTTTTTTTTTTAGGTACTATAATTTATATTATAATTATAGGCAATATAATTTCATTTTATCCTCAGTGGATTTTTAAAGTCAAAGTCACTCATTAATCCAATGAGGGCTTTTCGCTACACGATTAAAAACAAAATGTGATCGTCATCGCAGACTAGGTAAGTACCAAGGAGTTCCTTCCAAGGGAGTGAGCGCTTTGCGAACTTAATAGGCACAAAAAACAGCCTAGGCTAATAGCCGCGAGTCGGTCTCACGCACGAAGAGTTCCTTAACATTGTATGGAAGCCCTACTTAAATATTTATTTTAATCTGTATTTGTTGTTATAGTGGATACAGAAATACCTTTTAATATTTTTATGTTACCAATTTAAGAAATTTTGAATAAATTATTTTATTTTATTTATTTTTATTTTATTATGAGTGAAAATTTCAACTGTCTAGATATCATGAGATACAGCCTGGTGACAGACAGAAAGACAGACGGACAGTGGAGTCTTAGTAACAGGGTCCCGTTTTTACCCTTTCGGTACGAAACCATTAAAACCGTAAAAAACAAATGTTTTTTTTTTTAAATAGAGATACAAACAATGATAGATATACATGAATCATTCATGAGTGGAAAAGAGAAATACTATGATAAACTTTTTGGATTTGAAAATTTTACAAGTACTTTGTCAAACTATCTATGGCCGCTGATCACAGATATAGAACACAACTAGATAAAGCCTATGCTCTGAACGTCAACTCATACGGCTGATCTCTACTTTCTTATGTCCATATATAATTTGCTAGAAAGGGACTAAGTTAGGTTTATTATTACCTTATATTGACTGACATTTTTGTGTGACTTAAATTTATTTTATCGTATAATTTTATTATTAAACTAATTGACGTGTATCCTTCCATATGAATAAATGATTATGATTATAATTATAATGATTATGATCAGCGGCCATAGATAGTTTGACAAAGTACTTGTCAAATTTTCAAATTCAAAAAGTTTATCATAGTCTTTCTCTTTTCCATTCATAAATGATTCATGTGTATCTATCATTGTTTGTATCCATATTTTAAAAAACCTGTTTTTTTTAATGGTTCCGTACCGAAAGGGTAAAAACGGGACCCTGTTACTAAGATTCCACTGTCCGTCTGTCTTTCTGTCTGTCACCAGGCTTTACTTTAGTTTAGTTTATTTATTGCAACATATAACTTATTGACTAGTACAATGACAGTGTTGTCATATGCACTCTGTTTATAGGATGTGGCAAATACTTATCCTAAATTAATCTATAATCTAGGTATAAGGTTCAGAACATAGTGAATTTTAAGGTTTTATCTAGCTCTCTTCTATATCACAGATGCGCATGTGCGAACAACAAAATTGACAATCCAAAAGTTGTTTAATTTTTGCGATCGCTCAGGTCATCTACTGATTATATACTATATCTATGAAAGAAATAGACATCACCTATTAGTTGGGAAAATGAGACTTACCGCTATTTATCCAAGAGCGAAATTCGTAACGCTTCGTCCAAGGCCCTCTGCTCCGCTGCCAGTTGTTCGTCGATGGCGCTCTGTTCCTCCACCGACAGCGCCAGAGCTGCTTGCAGATCCTCGTCCACGTCGCTCTCGCCCACGCCCATGCCCACGCCCACGTTTTGGAGGGACGGCGCCTCCCCCGGGTTGAGGGAGAGAGCGGCGAGCGACGCCTCGATCGCTCTGTATTAAATCTAGCGTTAGCGTCTAGCTGTGCTTGCTACGATAAATGTGCTTCAACTCAAATCAAAAACAAACATAAAAAGGCATTTTCTGTATCATAACTCATAAGTTAGTCAACAAGGTATTGGTTTTTGGTAGGTAAATAAACTATATATGTCTTAGTATTTGCTCAGTACACTGATAAACATAAATTATTTTGAGGAAACCAAGCAGGGATCGAAAATTTTCAAATTTAAAAAAATTGTTTAAAAGCTCGCTCCATCGTCAACTTTACCCTTGTTCTCGCTAGCCTCGAGATCAAGAGATGAGCTGAGCTGATTCTTAATATCGAATTTTCGAGAGAGTCTGCAAAAACTGTCATTCGAATGACATCTTAATCATGTATTTTTATTTTACAATTTTGTTCAACAACATTTAAGGTTTAATCTTGTTAGACAACTACGACCATTTAAGGCATTTTCAATGCAATGAGAAAAAAAAATATATTGTTTGGTATCCAACCAAATCCAACTTAACACAATTGTACACGAGTTATTATTTAATTTAACGAATTTCCACACACAAAATAAATATAATAATAAGTAAAAAGCCCACACAAATCTAATCTATAAACGCCAGCGCCTGCAAAAATAACACGAATAATATGAACACTTCCGCTCAATAGCGGCACCTGTTTGGCTTTAACGAACAAGGCAACGGAAAAAATGAAATCTCGGATAGAAGGAAGCGAGAGGAAAAAGGACCGCGCGGGCCCGATGTTGCCCGAACGAAATGTAAGCGTGTCCCCGCGCGGACCACATAGAGCTGAGAGGTTAAGCTAGGATTCTGATGGTTGACGCAGCCTATAGTATCTTGAAGATAAAACAAAAAAAACACTAATTATATCCTAGAGGCTGCGCCAAGTGATTTGACGAAAAGTATTTTGGAGTGTCGGCGCTAGGTGGCAGAAAGTGGAACTAAATTGAAATCAGCAGGCTAGGCAAGTATTGAAACGTAATCTATCCATGTCATCTACCTAGCCGTTTGATTAAACTGCTGAATATCATTCAGGCCGCTAGTTGAACGCCGCTGTTTAGTAAAAAGGGTACACAGGGGCTACACAGAGACAGCAGCCGTATGTACATACCGCTGCAGCTGCGACTGCTCGCTGGCTAGCTGGTCCCGCGGCGCGCGCGCCTGCGACGGCGTCGCCGGACGCGCACAGCGTAGCGCTTCCCACACGTCAACCTGCAACACACCACCGCTATACTCCCACAGCTACCCTACCCTACCCTACCCTACCCTACCCTACCCTACCCTACCCTACCCTACCCTCTGAAGAACCTGGCGACCCTCGCTCGAAACTTCAATTCGAGGCACGTGCAAGAAATTCGAGGTGCGTGCGTGTGATAAAGATAAAAGACAAATTAAAAATAATTTGAGTCACACAATAAGTTTACAAATAAACAATAGTAAAGTGCTTTAATCTAATGCGAGAAATAGTGACACAAAAAGGTCGCCACTCAACATATGCTGCAGAAACATGGAAGCTACTGCAGCGCTGGTTTTCAGTGGCGCCACCGTGCGGAGCGCATCAGAAATTGTGAAACCCATTATGTTCTTACTAATAAGATTAAAAATAATTTACTTATAAAAATGAATGAACCTTAAAAGTGACTAAATTAAATGTGTACAGAATTATTTATACGAATAACAGACGATATAGAACGACCATATTAAGGAACATATATTTGTAAGTTCAACAGGTATTTTCCAAGGGATTCTTTAAAAGAGATCTCTCCGGACGCAGTATAAGGGAAAGAACTAGAACAAATCTTAAACCCCATACTCTGAAACATCAACTCATACGACCGATCTCTACTTTCTTATGTCTAATAATATATGATCAGCTAGGAAGGGATGTACACATATCTCAATGCGATTTCAAGAGTTCATAAAGGAAACAGGGCACTCGAATCTAGTGCTGTGCAGTTTCGTTATAATGCCCTGGTACGAGTCGCAGCAATCGCATTGAGATAAAGTAGCCTTTCTAGCTAATAATATATGGACATAAGAAAGTAGAGATCAGCCGTATGAGTCGATATCGAGAGCATAGTGAATTATAAGACTTCATCTATTTTTCTTCTAAAATCTAAGGCTCCGGATCTGTTTAGCTGATGGATGATTTAGCTGTGCGTGCGGGATAGCAAAATTGACCATTCAAAATTTGGTATAAAGGAGAATGCCGAGAACCCGTACCAATTGCGTCAAAACCGAACGTATGCCATAAAATTTACTATATTTTATAAATGACATTAACATTTTCTTTAGTTTTACACACCGACGGAATTAATAATCAAGTAAAAAAATATTTTATTGATTTGGTTTCCGCCGTACGCCGCCATCAGACGGCAAGAACCAATGATATTCACGTTACTATGGCAACAAACATTCATGTAAAGTGTTACTATGGTAATAACCCTCATTTTTAATAATTTTGACAGTAGAATCGACCAAAAACTTATTGGAGATTTTTTGGACGCATTCACTTTAGTCTCGGTACCGAGCGCCATACATCAGACGGCATTCTCCTTTGGTTCCGTAATACCAAAAATTATGACTGAAAACTTTATGTATTCTTTGCATAGTATTGTTATTATGTAACTAGATAATATAAGCTGTGTTCCTTGACAAACAACACGTAAGATATTGTTGTTTTTAATACGAAACAAAGAAGAAGGAAAGTGATAAATTTTGTCATAAAAATGTGCAAAATGCTATTGGCTTTTATTTCATTTTAGGGTAGTATTTTGTAAAAAAAAAAAACACCTATCCAGGAACCTAGATAAATACAAATAATACAACAATATTGTGGAAATATTAGCTTGAATTAAAAATCATTTGTAAGGGCAATTTGTCCGTCGGTGGCCCCTTAACACCGGCAAATTCCACTGACGGGCACCAGCGTCGACTGCTAGAAGCTGTACTCAGCGATCCCATGGACCTCGCTCTTCTTATTAGTCGCCTATATCCAGCTGCAAACTAATATAGGCTGGTGTTGTTGAAGCATTAGTACTTGAGCAACACCTGTTTACCTGGTCCTCGTGCGTGCCAGCCTCCATAAGGCTTTGCTGGATCGCGTACTGCAGAAGACCTTCTTCACCGTCCTCGCAGCCTAATCTATCGTCGCTGCCTGCGTCTTTGTACCCTCTGAAAGAAAAAAACTTGTCAAGGCGTGCGCGCCTGGCTTCGTCTATCTTCTCCTGTTTATTTTTGGGACCTGTGACTAAAATTTTAAACCGGTCAGTAAATTATCACTAGTTGACAAAGACATTACGCCATTTTAGATAGTATATGGGTACCGAAACACTACACATGATGGATTCGACAGAATACAGCTTCCGCTGCTAAAACAGCTGATCATGCTGAGTGAGAGCCCTTTTGCAGCTGTTGCACACATCCCACCATGTTTTATATAATATTTTCTCTATTTTGTTTGTTACGTCTATTCAATAGGATACTAACTTCCCTTACCCTCCTGAGACTACCTGTCATATTAGGAAATATTTAAAAAAACACTATAGGTTTATTAAACAACACGATTTTTAGGGTTGATTGGCTCTTACATTATCTTGCTAATTGTCTGAGTACCGGCTTTCCAATACCCAGAATGATGATTATAGTTTGCTTTGCTTATATGGCACAGGTATGATAATTATGATTTTAGGGTTGATTAGCTTAATGAACCTACATTATTTGTCTAAATAACCTAATTTTTGGATTTTTGGAGGTAGTAGAGTTCTTTGTGGAGGGCTCGTCCGGGAAAGTACTGCCACCATGCCTATTTCTGCTTTGAAGCAGCTGTGCAGTATTTCAGTTTGAAGGGTGTGGGTACCGGTGAAATTACAGGCACAAGAGGCTTATCATCTTCATGCCTCAAGTTGATGGACGTAGGGCGTTGCATCGTAGAGCACGTTCCGGATAAATTTGATCTACGATGCAATGCTTTGTGATAGGTAATGGTTACCACTTAACATCAGGTGGGCCATGTGCTTGTTCCATCTTCAAATAGTATTTAAAAATATATATATATATATTACTGGGTACCACTACCGGCTTGAATCCAATACCCAGAATGATGATAGATTGCTTTGCTTAGATGGCACAGGTATGATAATTATGATTAAAACGACTGCTCGTCACCGATGTGAGTTTCCAACCGATCTACACTATTATTATAAAGAGGAAAAATTTGTATTTTTGTATATGTGTATGTTTGTAATGAATAAACTCAAAAACTGCTGTGCAGATTACAAAAATTCTTTCACCATTGGAATGCTACATTCACCCTGAGTTGCCAGAAAAGATTAGGGATTACTAAAACTTAAGTAACGTAACCCAAGGTGTACAAAAAGTCCACCCGTGCGAAGCCGGGACGGGTCGCTAGTTTATTATAAAATGAAAAGTGCTTGCTATGCATAATTTGCTCAATGCATGTAAAGATGAATGTGAGGGATGTGGCCCGTACACTAATGATGTTGATGAGGAATCTCAAGTAATATAACACTAAACAAAAACTTTAGAGGGGGTGAGATACAAGGGTTTTTTATATTTAATTTTTATTTGATCTTTATATGTTTAATTTACTATATGACAAAAAAAATGAATGGATTGTGAACTCCCGGAAGCTTTCAGTTATGATCATCATTATCACCAGCTAAAAGACCACCGTTGTTGAAAGAGCATGTTGTGATTGTTGAAGTTACATGTCAGTATAAAAGAGAACTGGGAAAGCTCGCCCCATCGTCGACTTCATCCTTGCCTATGCAAGCCTCGAGGTCAAGAGCTGGCCCATAATAATTATAAAAAAAAAGAAAATCTTTTTATCTTCTTTTACAAAAAAAAGCCAAGCGCTTGACCACTTACACACCTGAAACAGGTGAAGATGTGGTCTAAGATGGAGCACACTTGCCGAGAGGGAACCGATTCACTCTGGATTTTTTAACTGCATAATTTGAAAAATTCGTGTCAGCAATTTGAATTTATGCGAATTCGTGCTAAATGAGAGTCCAAACAGAGGGTTATTCATATGCAGATATAGTTCTGGGAGAGATCCGAGGATATGGTAACCACGACCTTGTCATAAGCCCTAGTAGCTAACTCTGGTGTCGTTGTCTCTGGTCGAGTTTTAAAGCCGCCTAAAGGCCTCCGATTCACCACTATGAAATAGTTGGGAATAGATCTAATGCAATTTTTATTAATAACTCAAATTTTTTTTTTTGTTGTGTAAGATAAATGTTAGTTATAACCTCAATTATTTTCTTTGTGCAATTTTATTTACCGTGCAAGTGCGTTGTATGAATACAATGTAGTGTTTGTGCTACCCTAGTTAGTACTGATTATTAGCTTTACGTAAGGTTATATACAGGCATTGGTTAGCGGCGAAAATGGACGAAGTTCGGCTTCTTACTTACCTTTGGAGAGAAGTCTAGCTCGTAGATGTGTCTTGCGAATGGGAATCTGAAAGACTGGACTAAACGGCAATGCTCAAGGCAGACGCGGCAGAAATATGTCGCTCTCGCATGTACTAATACAAATTATTGATTTTCTTAATTATTACCCTTCATAATTATAAACGCTACTCAAAGTTGAAAGGAAAATGCCGAGAACCCGTACCAATTGTGTCAAAACTAAACGTATCCCATAAAATGTATTATGTTTTATAAATGATATTAACATTTTCTTTAGTTTTACACACCGATGGGATTAATAATCAATAAAAAAAATATTTTGTTGATTTGGATTCCGCCGCACGCCGCCATTAGACTGCAACAACCATTGTTATTATGGCAACGATGGTTGTTGTCATAGTACTGTTACTATGGCTAAAATCCTCATTTCTAATTATTTAGACAGTAGAATCGACTTATAACTTATTTGTTTGGTTTGACGCACTCACTTTGGTCTTGGTACCGAGCGCCATACATCAGACGGCAGTGTCCTTTGCTTAAGTTAGCCCTGTCACTGTTTGTCATTATCAAACGGTAAGAAATGAAAATAGTAGAAGTATCGTTTACGTTTTAACAGATTTTTTATACTTTAGACATAAGTTTGGTTTAGCATTTATTCATAACATAATAGTTTCATAATAACAATGCTGCTAATGCTTTAACAGTCACATAAAAAGCCCGCAGTATGATTCTCTCACGTGCCCTGGGTACCAGAAAATATTATCTTCATTACTGTTTCTTTTCCTTCTGTCACTTGACTGAGATATTTCTGCCCACTTTTTGCAGACATGACCTCTTCAAAGTTTGTTTTTGTTTCACGAATCCGAAATAAATCTAGCATAAGTTGGCGCGTGCGGTGACTTGAAAAGCAATATTTTCATCAATTTTATCATGCTGTTTTATTAATTTAATTTATTTAGGGTATTTAGGCATTAGTAGGTATTTCCGAGCTTCGGAAGGCACGTAAAGGATGTCGGTCCCGGTCTTTTCCAGTTGTTGGGCAACGTCGGAGAGCTTCGGAAGGACTAAATACTCCAACACCAGAGTTTGCCACAAGCGAACTAAGACGAAGACGCTATTCTGCCAAGAGCATTGGGGGTTTTAATATTTAAGAATCACTTACCTGAATAAACTGGAAGATAATATTTTTTGTCGTAGTCTCGAGTCATATGCGTTCAAAGAAAGTAAGAGTGTAATTGGAAAGATATTGAATACTCTAACAATTTGTAACCTTCTTGGGGTTTAAAAATGTAACATGTCGGGCAGTGAATTTGAACTTGACATTCAGTTTACTCATTTTTCACAATATTAACCTGTTAAGAAACTATGGGTTGCGCGCGCTAATTAGTTCGGGCCGCTGGGGTCTTATGCGAGCCATGTTAATGATAACTTAAATGACCTGTCAACAGTGTCAAGTCACCTTGAGTTGACACTGTTGACTCTCTGTCACTGTTGAGTGTCGCTAGGCTAAGAAGAGCAACAAGAGTGTTCAATTGTTCCAAGGGCATACATTGGTATGCGTAGTCGGTTACGCGTGTCCTTGACCGCCATGTCTATACTTGCAGCTACGCGTACACTCTTGGGGTACGCGTACCGCGCGAGCCGTGGTCAGTCGGATTTGGCTCGCGTAGCGCTATGTTTGTCAAATATGACATAAATAAACTTCAAAATGCCAAATTTGCATTAATTATGACCTTATGTTGCTTGAAAGAGTTCAAAGCGTGCGCCGAGTTTTGGTGCAGATATTTGTATGTCCTCGTTTGTGGCTCTAGAGTACCTACTTTAATTAATTGTGCTCATAGATCGATACCTATTGGGGTGTAGATTGGCGAAGACAGCGGGGCAGGTCTCAGTAACATTGAAGTGACGATGCTTTTTGTACTAACTGTTTTTTTATGGTAAAGCTGGCTGACGAACAGGCGGGCCACCTGATGTAAAGTGGTCACCACCGCCCATAGACACCTGCACCACTAGAGGCGATACTGATGCACTGCCGGCCCTTGAGGTAATGAAATACCCGCCTTCGGAAGGACCCCATATTGGTGGACCCCATGGTAGGAGAACGCAAGTGATCATAAGCCACTTTTTAGAGTCTGTTTGATCGGATTGCGAGTGAAAGTTTGTACTTAGTGTATCTATCGCCGATGTTATAAGATTTTTTATTTAACCTGTTATATTAACATTTAATTATTATAATTTAATATACTAAAAATGTATGGAATGTTTTATTATATCGTCTGATTTAAAAAATATATTATTATTATTATAAGTCGAGGAAGGAGATGGGAGAGACATTTGCCCAACAGTTGCACAGCATAGATTGATTAAGAAAAAAATAAGGTGAGCTCTCCTAACCCATAACAGATAAAATCTTTAAACCCCTTCCGGCAATCAAATAGTATAGCACTAACCTGCCGATATCGAAGCACTGGTCGTCGATGATGCAGGACAGTCTGTCTCCCTCCTGTAAGGTCTCGACGAGCGGGACGGCACTCTCTGTGCCGAATATGTTGCCGAACGTTATCCGCGCGTTCATCACATGGAACAGGGGAATCTCTGAAATTATACATACAATTACACTTATGCAATCAAAATCAAAACACCGCACGGAACTACCGTCTTTACTGCGCGCTAAAAGCAGTCATTTTTGTTCCACAAAAATTATAGAAAAACAAAATTGTAAGTATAAGCATGCTCTATAATTTTGACAATTATCATTTCGATATCACAAGAAATATTCTACAAGACAAAATATTTAGTACAAACTCCGCTAACTTTTACTAAAAGTTAGCGGAATTTGTACTAAATATTTTGTCTTGTAGAATATCTTGTAATGGATTTCCGCAAAGTCACGCCTGAGTCAATTAATTATCACAAGAAATAATAAAATGGCAAAAAAACAACAACCATCCCAATTTTGCAAAAATTAAATATCTCAAAAATTCTGAACGGTACGTGTAATGTGCTTCGGACAATATTGTATAGAATAAAAAAAAGCAACAAATAAGACTTTGAAGAATTTTTGTATCTCGGCAAACAGCTGAGTTATAGCAAAAACAATTCAGGGTTTTTTTCAAGATGGCGGAGAATGCACATGTGAAATCTGGGTCGAACATTTAAAGTTAAGCTTTGCTAAGTCATCCCCACATAATATCCAAAAATCAGCTTGTTCGGTTTACTTGCATTTCCAAATGTACCTATATAATGTCTGGACTATAGTGACTGAGGTAAGTGTGAAAGTTACCTATTTTGACAGGGAATCCGGAAGGCAGCTGCATCTGTATAAAATCTTTCAGCTTCGCGAAGTGAGGAGACGCTATCGCCGTCATCAGGTCCAGGATCGGCATTATTTGCTCTTGCAGCTGAAATACACCACAATTCAAACATTATTCTTCCTCTTTTTATATCAACCTAAATTATCCTAAATTATTACTATAAGCTTATAATATTGTTGCTAAATGCAATGATATTGCGAGCCAAGCTCACGACGCTCGCTTACGGTAGCTACACAGATAAGCGGCCGACACATAATCGGTTCGTCAGTATTTGTCGAACAACAAAGCCGACCCGAAGTAATTACTGCACTTGTTCGGCTTGTGCCGATTGGGTAGCTCATCCGGGTCGACACATCATTCGATTCGGCAGAACTTGTGGAACGAAAAATGCGACCCATAGCAACTACTACATACGTTCGACTCAAACGAATCTCATTCACACACACATTCTTAGCTGAACTAAAATTTAAGCCGAGCGGGTTGTGATTCCCGACCATTCAACTACATATGTGTATTCGATTTCACCATCCGGCTGTTATGTGTATAGCTATAGGTACTCTTGGCTGGTTAGTTCTAACCGACCGAGTTTCAGTTTTGAGTTCGAGATTGAGGGCAAGTTTTTTGTTTCTTTTTTTTTTAGATCTGATAGACCTTTGTTTGACCACGAACTCACCTGATGCACAGAATACAGAAGGGACAGAAGCGTCACTCCGCGCAATCATTTAAATAAATAGCGACTTTAGCTGCTACGCAATAAAGTGCTATTCAGCTCGTACCGAACTCAGTGCCTAACATTTATATTAACCTACACCTTGCATCCCTTTCTATCGTATAGCTCTATCTCTACTGACGTGGCACGTGTAACGTTAGGGTTGTCTTGAGAATTATTCTGTGACGAATAATAAGAACCTGGCCGCCGACGGGCAGCAGCGTCGGCGGTGCGAGAAGCTGTACCCTGCGATCCCCAACCCGCATGCCCAGCGTGGCCAAAATTTTAGTAGGTAGGTACCTACCTAGATATTTGCAAGAGAAAAAAACAACATTTGATTTGTAGGTAACCTAGTTATCTAGTTTTAGTTGTTAGTACGCCTACCTTTAGGTAACTTACCACATCGATTTGTCTACCTACACCTACCTACCCGACTGTTTTTAAGTAGGTAACCTACACTGCCTACTTAAAGTTAAATCAAATAAAAATGTACCTAGGTTGGGTTTCTAATCTTGCTCTCAGTCTACATAATCAAAATCATAATACCTACTTACTACAGCACTATGTAGGTAGATACCTACCAATGGCACAAAAATTGTCTATGAAAAAATACCTACATTATAATATTACGTTTATTTATGTAGGTAGGTAACGCATTCAAATAGTACTTGTACCTAAGTACCTATCTACTTAAGTAAATACGGGAGACTTTGATATCTAAACAACGCATTATTTGGTAGAAAAACTTTCAGTTCTGTACCTACTATTGGTATTATTTACATTTTCTTATTATTATTCAGGCAACCAAATGCTATGCAGTATTTTTTTGCCTTCATTTGGCGTAAAATATAGGTACATTAACAAAAACAAAGTAAAATGCCGCGGCTGCTCAAAGACACTTTCGTTCCGGGCAGAACTCGGCAACCGACGTAACGAACCATGCTAGGAGGGCCGGCGATGCGTAGGTATATTTTTATACCTATTCTGCGGAGTGAAAGAGGCCTGCCTGATGTTAAGTAGCGTTGTGGTCTAAGATGGAGCACGAAGGTCCAGGAGACACATATTCACTCTAGACTTAAAGAGACCCGGATTATAGTTATCGGGAAAGACAGAGCCCGGTAGAGAGTTAGAAGTGACGATCACGGTATTGGTAACCTTCCGCGGTGTAGGTCGTGGGTTCAAAATATTTTCTGTACAAAATAGTTTCGTTGTTTCACATCTGCTACATGTTAGGCTCAATATTTTATAATTTGACGACCTCTGTGGCGCAATGGGCGAAGGTCCGCCTGAGACGCAGAAGGTTGCGGGTTCGATTCCCGCCGCGGGACAAATGTTTGCATGCTCTACAGATATTTTTGTGTGTTTTCTATGTATGATATGTACGTATTTACAAAAAAAAATGTATATATGTAATATATCAATCATGTAGTTCCCATAATACAAGCTCTGCTTAGTTTGGGGCTACATGATGCTGTGTGATAATGTCCAGCATTATTTATTTATTTATATTTACTCTCTTACTTTCTATGAATGCATCAACTCAAATATTTTTGTTAATTTTCTCGACTTGGTAAGTTACTTTAGAAAAAAGTGTTCCTGTTGGGAAATAGAGACGAGTGAGATCAATTCGTTTTTTTTGGTGGATGTAATTTTCTAGTCTAACTGTGGATGTTTCAAAATTCCGAAAATTTAATTGTTTTTTTCTTCAAAATAAACCTACTTACAGTTTTCTAAGAACAAAAGCTTACAACTACAATATTATGTTAAATTAGTACTTTACTATAATTTACTTCACCTCCAGTGGATAATCGTCGCACAAGCTCAGCGTCGCCTTGAACCTCTGCACTTTGGTGGTCATGTCTTTCGGCCGTCCGATGTCGGCCCGCAGCGGCTCTCCTGAGAAGTATTCCTCCCACGTGACCGGCGTAGGCGCCACCAAAGGTTCATCTGAACCACTCGACGAATCCTCTTCCTGGAATAGACATTGCTTTCTTAACTTGGCTCGTATAAGGCCCATTAGCTCGACTAGCAACGCAACTCACGCAACTCAAAGGGTATAGGAGAGGCTCACAAAAAGTAACTGCGATGTGGATGCACCTAAGAGGCTTAATAGACCACGCGGTATTCAGTCTGTCTTAGTAAAACTGTCTTACACTTAGCGTAGTATAATAAGAGTAAGCCACTTAGTCTTAGGCTTGACTAATTAGTCAGTACGACAGTTTTACTGAGATACACTGAATACTGCGTGGTCTCATAAGCCTTTAAGGCATGCAACACTTAGGCGGGTCGGCACATATTTGGCAGTATTTGTTGAACAACAAAGCCGACCCTTAGAAATTACTACATACACTCAGCTGGCACCGATCGGCAAAGCCGCCCGCCCGCTTACCGTCACTGAAATAAGCTAGATGACTGAAAAATTCTGATTAGTCCGTATTTTACATCATGAAAAAATATTGGACACACAGAAAAAATGACAAAAATATAGTGCGTTAAAGCTCCGCTTGACATCACGGCTTAGTACACTTATAACATAGTCGTCAGTGTCAGCACGAGCCCCCACTCCCGACGCTCTTTATCTCCATCAATTTTTATTTATTTGATTTTAAAAAATACCTGTCCATTATTTTTTGTTGAAGTATCTGACGGACTAATTGAATATTTTTTTACCTAGCCGTCATCCCTATTTGTTGTGTAACACTAACGCCTCGGTTATATCAAATCCGTCATCTTAAGTAGGTATAATCGGACGTAGTTGGCCAATGGCATATGAATCGAGAATCGGACGATGTCGGTTGTCAAAGCGCGTTCACTCAGTAATAACCGGCTTAAAAACTCCGACAACAGAGTTGGCCACTAGCTAGCTCATACGAAGGAAGGAAATCGATATCATCTGATTCTCTATTCATCTGTCATCGGCCGACGTTTGCAAACCGATTATAAATCGTCCGATGACGGATCAGAGGCTTAATCACGAAGGCCAGCGAAGAAGTTATTCGTATCGTAGCCGAATATTTTTGGCCAATGAGAAAGCGTAGATTCAATGTAACGATTTTTTATTAGCCAAGATTTTTCGTTACGCTTACGATACGTTTCGTGATCAACCTACCAATGTGTTTGTACCGTACGACGGCAGTTGATTTACCGACTGCGTCTTAAATTATATCCACATATTCTACATGCATTAGATGTTACCGGCCGTCTTTTGTAAGGCGTGCTACACACATAGTCTGACCAGCTTAAGTGTGCAGCACGTTTACAAAATGCGTTATACTTTAGAGTTAAATGATACAACTTTTAGGTATAGTTTGACCGCTACCACTGTACCACTCCTTAGGAAAGCTCGGCGAGTTGGGGGCCGAGGAAAAAAGAGCAAAAGTACACATGTCGGACAGACCTTACGATATCAGTTTACAATATTGAATCTTTTATTTCATAAATCTTATGATCATAATCATGTGGCAGATGATATATAGATAATATGTAAATATTCAGCCACTATAAAATTTAATACGGTCCTTGATAACACGATACATCTCTGGATATCTCATATGTGTCTGACATAAACGTCCCTCCCCGCGCCGCGCACTTACCTAAGGAGCGGTAAAGCGGTAGCGGTCAAACTATATAAAGATTATATAATATTGGTTTTCAGACAGTCAACGATAGAAGTTAAAATAATTAGTAAATTCTATACTATTTAGTATTCTACATTACAATCATTCACGTGCATACATTTATGACATAGTATAGTCACCTAGCTATAGTCCGTTCAAACACTCGTAGCCGATGGGGCAATAAAAGGTGTCCCTCACACCTTCCGGAGGATATGTCTAGCACGCTGGCACTCGTTGCCTTTAGGGAGTGCTATTCCGCCTTAGTGTTGATACAAGCTCGTTTCGATGCGGTTGATAAAATTAAGATGAAGTGAAGTCAGTATTTTTTAAATTATGACAACAAACTAATACAAAATACGGACAACAATATAATGATTAATCTAATCCAAGTATTCATTGCCTGGATGGATTGTGCCCTGCGATCCCCAACCCGCATGCCCAGCGTGGGGATTATGGGCATATCCCCCTTCTTATTAGGGGAGGCCTATGTCCAGCAGTGGACTGATATAGGCTGTTGATGATGATGATGATGATGAAGTATTGATTTAAATCTGTATCATTGCTGTCGCTTCCATTGTCACCCAAATTGAACAATTGAACGAATCGGTCATATAAATGAGCTTTGTCATCTTAGTTATCTTCGGCATGTTTAACACAACATTTTCCTGTCATCTTTACTGACATTGTCAATTGCATTCGATTCCCACCGTGAGACAATTTTTTTTACGATTTATTTATTTATTTTGCTCGGGTCCGGTTGATTTCTATGTACATTTAGTACGTAAGTTTACAAAAAAAAGTAGTATCTATATCAGTCATGTGAAACAAGCTCTGCTTAGGATCTACGCTCTGTTAGGGGCTAGTTGATGCCGTGCAATAATATCCAGCATTATGTATTTATTTATAATTGGTACTTGAACTATCGATAATCCCTATCGAAAGTGCCCAACACTAGCAAGCTAATGTTCAATGACACCATCGGCCAAGAGTGTTTGAACGTACCATACCAACTATTGTGTAATATATGCTAATAGTAAGTTCTGTTGGTCAAGTATTAATTAATTCAATTTCCATATTTTGCCTTCTCTGATCGATCACGGAAACGCTGATACTTTTCCCTGATCGATCAGAAATTGAAATAATTAATACGATACTTAATACGTATCAGTGCGAGTTTTTTACCGGCTCGATCGCGTTTACGTTTACGCAAACTTATATGGAATCAAGATAGCGCCATCTAGTGAGAGACGCGTGGTACTGACTCCTTTCCTTACAAATTTGCGTAAACACAAACGCGATCGAGCTGTTAAAAAAACTCGCAACAAGGCACCGTTCTCGATAAATATATATCATATATCTTAGATCTAGAAAAAGATCATTAGAGATAACAGAAAAGCAATTGCATTTTACATTTAACAGTCAAAGCGACAGTATAAAAATCATAATAAAAGACATTCAATATGTCACAATAATTTATTCATGCATAACATAGATAAACAACAAATATTAACTTAGTGGTTAAGGGTCGTGCAAAACTTTATGGCCGGTCTGAATATAGGCAAGGATATTGGTCATCAGGTAATTTATACATATTTATCTTAACTAAGGACTATTCTAAAATGTAGTCTTTTTCACAAAAGGAAGAAGCAGACGCGGCTATCGTGTGAAAATTAAAATGGAATGGAAATAAAATCAAAAGAAAAGCAAAATCAACAAGTCTCCCACTAAAATATGATGCAAATAATCTTTTCTGTCTAGAATTTCTCCATGAAAGTTCAGTGTTTTTGCGTATACTGGAGATTCGGCTTCAGTTCCACTGATTGCCGCGAGACTTCTTTCGTGAGACGGACTCTAGCTGTACTGACTCTGCTTTCATAAATATACAGATAACTGGAAATAACAGGGATTTCTATAAAATTTTGATTAGTAAACTTAGGCTGTGTCCCCAGTAGGCAAAGTGTGAGCGCCCGACTGAGTGAGCCGCAAATTTGTGGCGAACTAAATTTCAAGTTAGCTGCAAACTTCGCGTGCGTCGCAAGCAAACTGTTATGAGTTAGCCGCTTATTTAGGACGATTGACTGAATTTTCGATTCACTATTGTTGTACGAAGGAAGTGGTTGTGTTGCTGACGATGGATATTTTTGAAGTAATTGTTATCTTAGAGGCGTTTTTATAGTAATAATTTCTTTCCAACTGTCCGCATGAACAGTTTGCGGCAAGCGGACTCATTTCGTCAGGCGAAAAACCATATCGCCGCCGCCGACTCGAATCGGTTTTGCTGTGAGTCGGCCACTAACTGAGACAGTCGGCGCACGTAACGCTGCAAACTGCGTAAAGTGAGCGCAAAACTAGCAAACTGTGGAACTCCACTTCATAAGATTTTACAACAAGTGCACAAAACGAACCATTTTTATCCGAGACTTTTAGCAGCCAGAGCCAAAGGCGAGGGTTGATAGTAGTGTCGAGGATAAAATGGTTTTGTGGACGAGTTATAAACTCTGCTTTTCACTTCGATTGCGAGGAAATAAAACAGTAGTGTAACATAACATTTCTTTGGTTCAAATTCAAAGTAAAATTAGTACAGTTGCTTTATTTATTTTTTAAAATCTTACTACATTCATATTAGGCTTGGGCCGCAGACCTATACAGCCTACAATTAAATTAATTTTGTAATAATAATTTTCTTAAATTAACTAAATAACCTACCGTACTTGAATTTAAATTTTAATATCTTTTATGTCTTAAAAAACACATAAGGCAAATAAATTGAAGCAAATATTATAAAATAACAAATTCTATCTTCGTTATTTTGGGTTTGGGCGTATGACTCATTTGCCTTAATATAGATTAATTTATCAGTAGATATGTTAATGCACTTGTGAACAAAATTCGATTTTGTGCAGCTTATATCCAGCATATATAAGTACTTTAAGAGCATGATAAGTGAAAAATATATGGAAGGGCGTACTAAACCGATACGCCGCAAACTCAGTAGGTCGCTAACAATTTGCCTACTGGGGCCGTAGCCTTAGGTTTAGGAAAATACACAATTGACTCGTCAACCTACCGTCTTTGGAATCCAAAGACAACATATATGAGACAGTCTATATTCAGATCGATCAATTAGTTATACGCGACATAAAAATAGATAATTGTATCGATTATGCACATTCAATAGCATAATTACTATTAGATTATGAGAAATTACCTGCGTTTCAGAAAACCTGCAGAGCTTTTTCGCAGTAAAGCTTTTCTGCGCAGAATTGATACATGCTTATTTATTGTAGCAAGAATACATAAAAGCACGTATATTCATATGTTTATATAATCACATAAAATGGGGCCAGTCTCTCAAAAGGTTTAAAGTTTTAAAAAGGCATACTTATTAGATAATTAATTCATGAATAACACAAAGGATATTGAATTACTGATTGTTATTTGTTTTACGAGAAATTGACTCCAGAAATATAATAATAGTCGCCATATACGATCACTCTGAACCACCTACTAAACCTATAGACCAATATTTTTTTTCATAATTTATGTATTCGTGTCTTCGATTTTCAGGGAATATTTATTAAAAACCATCGTCCGAACGGGGCTTAAGCCTCTCTGCCTAAAGCCAGGAGACGGGATCTATGAGAAGAAACGTTTCTGATCGGATTTTCAGATATTGTGACAATATCAATGGAGCTGAGACTAACTTCTTGTATGCCGGGATTCCAGACACACACATTGAAAAACTTGAAAAATCTATTTTCTCGCGTGGATCGACGGATCCTAAAACAACATGAACACCAGCCGCAATATGCACACTGCTGGACATAGGCCTCCTCTCTAAGGCTCTAAGGTGGATATAACCATAATTGGGCATGCTGGTTGGAATCGCAGGGCACAGTTTCTCGCACCGCCGACGATGCTGCTTGTCAGCAGCCATCGGATGTAGCTTTGCCGGAGTTAGGCTGCGCTATACCGCATTCAGCCGGCCGCCAGAGCCCCGTTCATTAGTCAGCAGAGTGCACCACGGGCAGAAGTTGGCTTGGGTCCCGAAGATGGAGGTTGGAACCCCTTACCTAATACCTAGCTATAGCTGAAAGTTCAAAATGATCGTACAAGGGTCGTATAACATAATACCTCTAACTGCGCTGGCGTGACATCATGCCCATCATCCTCATCATCAGTAGACTCGAACACATCAGGCGGAAGCATCTTGTCATACGTAACGTTCTTTTCACGGCGGAAATGCCACACGGTCGCCGGGGGTTTCCCGGTGGAATCGCCGCCAAGTTGTTGGACATACCCACTCGTTGATTCAGAAAGTGTGGTTACTCTCGCTACTGCGCTCGAGATAGTAGTCTTTCCCTTAAGTGTAGTAATACTTTGCTTTATAGCGTTTTCCTTGGCGGATGTAGAAGCAGTTTCCTTGGCGACAGTGGGCATAGCATTTATATCACCGGTAGTGAGAGCAGCATTTTTCTTGGAAGCAATGTTTTTAGGATGATTCTGAGAGTCGCTAGATGAACGTTTCTTGGAATGATCAGTTATCGGCTTAGTTTGCTTCTTAGCAGCGGATTTAACATGCTTCTTGCCAGCAGCATTAGTAGTATGTTCAATAACATCAGTGTCAGCATGTTCCTTAGCATCAAGGTCAGTAGTATCTTCCTTAAAATCTGTGTGAGTAGCATGTTCTTTAGTAGCGGGTTTAGTAGTACGTTCCTTAGATTCGTGAAACTCAGAGCTAGGACCGGCGTGGTTTGAATCGTGAACTTCTTTGATGTCGTATTTCTCTTTAAGATCAATAAGTCCGCCACCGTCACCGACATTTATGTCAGCGGCAGCTATAGAAGCATTTTTCTTGGAAGCAATATTTTTAGAATGATTCCGAGAGTGGCTAGATGACCGTTGCTTGGAATGATCAGTTATCGGCTCAGCATCGTCAGTTTGCTTCTTAGCAGCGGATTTAACATGCTTCTTGCCAGCAGCATTAGTAGTATGTTCAATAACATCAGTGTCAGCATGTTCCTTAGCATCAAGGTTAGTAGTATCTTCCTTAAAAACAGTTTTAGTAGCATGTTCTTTAGTAACATCAGTGTCAGCATGTTCCTTAACATCAAGGTTAGTAGTATCTTCCTTAAAAACAGTTTTAGTAGCATGTTCTTTAGTAACATCAGTGTCAGCATGTTCCTTAGCATCAAGGTTAGTAGTATCTTCCTTAAAAACAGTTTTGGTAGCATGTTCTTTAGTAGCGGGAATCTCAGAGGGACCGGCGTCGTTTGAATCAATCGGGCCTTCTTTGATGTCGTATTTCACTTTACGATCGACACGTCTGACACTGTGCTTCCGCGAGACCCCATAACGACTCTAATTGAAATTCAAAAAGAAAATAGTTAATTCCATTCAATGAAATCTTTGGCTGTAGTTTAAAAATAAGCCGTAAATTTATTCATAAAAACACTAGATTAAGGAGGCATGTAATGGCTGTCGCTAACTCGTAACTTTTTTGAATTTGAATGGATTACAATTAAGAAAGTTAAGTGAAAGATTCGTTGCTGTGGAACCCACCGATGACGTTGATGAGGCCCTACAAAATGTGGTTGGAGCGTTAAGGTACGAGGGCATCAAATTCTACCAAATGCAGCCTAAAGGCAAGAAGTCTAAACGTTCGGATGAGACTCTTCGGCTGATGACAAAAAGACGGGAAACCACTCAGGCCACTTCGTCAGAGAGGTCAGACCTGAACAAGCGCCTCATTGAAGAGGCAATAGAGCGAAACCGAGGGTGCAAAGTATTCACTCAGCAGCTTGGCAGGAGCCACCTGACGAAGTTAACGACACACGATGGCCGAACCGTCCTGTCAAAGCCGGAGATATTATCAGAGATCGAGGACTTCTACGGCCGACTGTACGCGGCACATGCTCCTTGCCCCCAACGTAACAACCACGATTCCAGAGCCACCCTCACCCGCCACTATACCGACAACCTGCCGGAAATCAGCCAAGACGAGATCGTATTGGCCCTGAGACAGCTAAAAAATGGAAAATCTCCCGGTGAAGATGGAGTCCTATTGTGGAGGAGCTCCTATTGTGCAGGAACTGCAGAACTTTTACTTTTTTCCCGGTACTACGCGAGCGAAGCCGCAGAAAGAAGCTCGTCAGTCAAACAAGGGTGATAATTTATTATATTATAAGTGTTCCTCTATTAAGACAAACAACGTATTTTGCAAAGTTCAACTGTAATTTCGTCTTCTGTTTCTTTAGTTTACTGCGCTCTAGCTATGGAATGCTAGTTAGCTACGTTCTATAGTAGCAACATTAGAAAATAGATTGTTTTTTTTTTACAAAGCTGAAATACAGTTTCGGGACCTTAACTTCATTTATGTGTAGCATTTACTTGAAACCCTTTTCTATGTATAATGTATAAAATATTCTATGTATAGTATAAAAATCAAGAAAACAATACAGAACTTTAACAAAGTAACAAGTACTTAAACCCTGTTTTAGATAAGTAAAATCCATTAACGACATTTAAGCTATGCATCATTATGGTCGGTTTTATTAAGGTGAAGCCGTTAAGCAGCGTAAACTGTTTTAAAGACAGTAATTAATGCTAATAAACTGCGTTGTAGCTGTGTATTAAAAAAAAGTGTTATTTAGCCGCGTTCTTGCTATCTCTATTTTAAATACTAAAAAAGATATAAATATGATTCTAAGACAGATCGACAGAGAATTAAAAACTGTATTAGATGCCATTTAAAACTCAAAATCGTCCGTATGTCACTTGGTGGCATTTTAGTTAGCGGACGGCAGTACTGGAATGTTCTTTTTATCAGACTTTTATTGTGATAATATAACTACGAGTACATAATAAATTGAATAAACCAAATAAATTGTATTGAAAATGGTGCAAACGACGCGTACTGTGAGTAATTGTAAAACATCATCTCGCACAAACAGATATTGTTTGCTTGTGACAGCCCTTCCTTTCCTTCACTGTCGAGTCACTTGTCGTCGTTTACAGTGAGATCAAAGGCGTCGGAACTGTATGATCTGCTGCAGGTGAGCGGCGGGCGTGTCGTCCGGCAGCCCCAGCAGGCTATAAGCTGTGGTCACGTTACCTTGAGTTCGTGCGGCAGGTGCAGGTGAGCGGCGGGCGTGTCGTCCGGCAGCCGCAGCAGGCCGGCGATGGGCGGCGGGTGCGAGCGGGCGCGACGCGCTCCGGCCGGCAAGTGTTCGCAGCGCGTCTTCGACACTATCTCCACGTTGTTCGCGCTGAACACTTTGCACTCGTACCCGTTCACCACCTCGGACTTGTCCTGCCGCCAGCCCCAGAGGCCGCTTTTGTTGCTGCGGATCCAAATCAACATGTTAATGCTGAACACCACGCAGCATCATGTAGCCCCAAACTAAGCATACCTTGTATGTTAAGAGATGAACAACCCTGAACTGATAAACGCTGAACTGGCCTAGGTAAGGAGAGGGGTGTCCGAGAAAACGCTACCTTGATCTCAGTGAGCTTATTATTTTAACACAAATATCAACGCATCGGTCAAAACGCATCGATAGCGAGATGCAAAGATACGCCAACTTTTAACAACGCCATCTAGTGAAAATAGAATGAACTAATTTCTAATCAATAAATCTAACTAAACATATATTATCACCATATTTTCGTGTTTTAGTATTATATTTTTATTATTTATTTATTCATCAGAACTTAATACTATATCCAACAATGTACACTGTAAAAAAAACGCAGAGTTATACCAATTATGGATTGGAAGATTTTCGAGCATGACGTCAATAGGCATGACGACTGGGTCAAAAAATAATAATTCTAATTAGTCCGTCAGTTAGATCAACTAAAAATACTGGACACGTATTTTTTTATTTATCGAATCAATAGAAATTGACGGAGATAAAGAACGTGAAAGTTCGGGAGTGGGGGCTTGTAACGTCACGCCTAGGTAAAAAATGTACTATACTGTACGTGCAATAAAAACCCAAAAAAACGATAAAACTCCTAGAAGTGATAACATTGCAAACGAAGTTTTAAAAACTTTATGCGAACCCCTGTTGAAACCTCTTCAAATACTATTTAATAATATTTTGGAAGAAGGAACAACACCTGAACAGTGGTCCAAGTCGACAATCACACTATTACACAAGAAGGGAGATCGCGGCGATCTTGGAAACTATAGGCCAATCAGCCTGATAACAAACTTATACAAAATATTTTCTAAAATTGTACTAGCAAGAATAACGCAGTCTCTAGATGACAACCAGCCTCGCGAACAAGCAGGTTTTCGGCGAAAATTCTCAACAACAGATCATATACAAGTAGTGACTCAAGTAATAGAAAAATGTAATGAGTATTGAATAACAGTGTTTATGTGTTTTATTGATTACAAAAAAGCATTTGACTCCTTGAATCACGAGGCTATCTGGACAGCATTGGCACAACAAGGCACTTCTAAGTATATCAACTTAAATAGTAATGTTTATTCGAAATGTCGGGCTAAGGTACGACTAGAGAGAGAAGGAACGGAGTTCCCTGTACAAAAAGGAGTGCGACAAGGGGATCCTTTATCACCAAAAATATTTTCAGCTGTTCTTGAATCAGTTTTTAGGTGTTTAGAATGGACAAAGAAAGGAATAAATGTTAACGGAGAGTTCCTGAGCCATCTCCGTTTTGCGGATGATATCGTGGTGTTCGCTGAAAGCGCGTCAGACCTGGAAACTATGATAAGGGAACTGGTATACGAAAGCAGAAAAGTGGATTTATCTCTAAACAGATGTGTTTAGAGAAAACTAAAATAATTACAAACGGAGAGTCACGTGACGTAGTAATTGACGGAGAAAAGATAGAGTATGTGAGCGATTATATATACCTTGGGCAACTAGTGTCATTTGAAAACTGTTCAATGAAAGAGATACAGAGAAAAATTGCTTTAGCATGGAAAAAATACTGGAGTTTAAAGGAAATAATGAAGAACAAAGACATAAAACTAAACACGAAAAAAAAAGTATATGCGTCAGCAATATTGCCATGTATAACATACGGCTGTCAGACATGGTCGTTAAGAAGAGAAGATGAAGACAAGATAGCTACATGTCAAAGGAAAATGGAAAGGAGTATCCTCGGGATAAAAATCTCAGATAGAATAAGCAACGAGAAAATTAGAGAAAAAACGAAGATGGTAGATGTTACAGAAAGGATAAGACTTCTTAAATGGAACTGGGCTGGACATATAGCGAGATTGGAAAATAACAGATGGACGAAGCGAGTAACAGAGTGGACTCCGTTGGAAGGAAAAAGAAAACAAGGAAGACAGAAAAAAAGATGGGAGAGATATATTCAACCAGCGATGCGGACCGGATTGGATGAGGAAAGCACGAGAAAGGGACGTGGGATTTAGGGGAGGCCTACGCCACTGAGGCGACTACTACAAAGGGTACGGAACAAAGAACGAGGAGATTTAGTGTTAATAATTTAGTTGTATAAAATGTGTGCAGTGTGTTAAATGTATGTAGTAGCAATAAAGGTCTTTTTTATTTTATTTTATTTTATATCGTGACGACGCCCGGAACTTTAACGCACTATATCTTTGTTATTTTGTGTTTAATTGACAAAAGAAAAAATACGTGTCCAATATTGTTTGTATATGTAAATAACGGACTAATTAGAATTTTTCAGTCGTCTAGCCTCGGTCGGTGCAGGGTGCTACAATTTGAAACCCCTTTTATCTAATGAAACCATAGAAAAGTATTCAATTAATAAATAAATAATAAATAAATGATGCGGGACGTAATCACACAGCATATGTAGCCCCAAACTAAGCAGAGCTTGTATTATGGGAACCACATGATTGATATACTACACATATAATTTTTTTTTGTAAATACATACATATCATACATAGAAAATTGCTTCTATTGAAAGAAAACCTACTTTCCAATAAACTGAAGTGGAGGTCGAGGTAGTGAGGGCGCACTCACCGCTCGAAGCTGATCTTGTCGGTGTCGAGGTAGTTGATGGCGAGCGGCTCCTCCATCCGGCGGCGCAGCGCGCGCGGCCGCGGCGCGCCCTGCGCCCACAGGTCCCTGCCGTCGATCACCTCCGTCGACACCGTGCCCGCCTCGTGGTTCACCTCCATGAACTTAGCTGATGTACCTGTGACAAACACATGCATACAATACCAGCCACTCCACAGTCCACTGCTGCACATAGACCTCTCTTCATAAGGGGGATATTCCCCTTGATCCTCACGCTGGGCGTGCAGGTTGAAGATCGCAGGGCAAAGCTTTTCCGCACCGCCAACGCTGCTGCCTATCGGCGGTCAGAGGGCTTACCACAGGTTTTTATAGTTTAGGTATCTTTCCATACATTTTCAGTACAGCGCCTCTAGGGAAACGTGCATGAACTACGAAAATGTATGGAAAGATACCGAAACTTAAAAAGTTTTCGAAAACTATCAAAACCTGTGGTAAGCCCTCAGGGGATATAGCTGTGCTTTTGTTACCCAGATGTCCTTACCTTGCCCTTTGAAGATGTAGCTGATGTCCCCTCTCAGCCAACTTCTGTTCTCGAAGCCGATAAGTGTGGTGTCGACCCGTACGTTGGCGCCTCGCTTGTACACCTTGTATGTATCCGACGGACACACGCGGGATATTAGCGGCACTGAAATAAAATTATTTGTGTAACTGTTTTGTCATAATAATTTACTTTCATCGTTAATATCATCATCCACATATCTTTATCCACTGCTTCATATAGAGCTCCCGAAGTTTGTGCCGTCCACCACGGTCTTGTGCTAGTCGCATCCACGAAAGCACGCAATAATTTACTTTAATATGAATAAAAACAGAGTAAAATCCAATTTTAAGTATTTACTTTAATAATTTCATCATCATCAACATCATTTCAACCGCTATCGACCCACTGCTGGGCATAGGCCTTCTTTTGATTATGCCACTTGCTTCGATCCTGCGCTAGTCTGAACCAGGTGGCGCCCGCGGTCTTTTATTCATTTAATGTAAAACAACAGGGAGCAACGGCGCTCATTAGGGGAGGCCTATGTCCAGCAGTGGACTGCTATAGGCTGATGATGACTAACTTTCTAACTTGAGGTGAGGGGAAAAGTTCAGCACTGACGCCCTCCATTGGGGTGTCCTCCTGATAATCTGACCAAAGCGAGTCCAACTACTTAAAATAACGTAGATGGACTCTTGGGTTGGTGGCGACATTTCTCCAGAATTCCTGATGCTGTGTCTGTGAGTTTTGGTCAAGCAGTTGCTTTCCTAAAAAGTTCACTTGAAGGAAAATGCCAAGAACCCGTACCAAATGCGTCAAAACCAAACGTATTCCATAAAAATTACTATATTTTATAAATGACATTAACATTTTCTTTGGTTTTACACACCGACGGGATTAACAATCAAGTAAAAAAATATTTTGTTGGTTTGGTTTGCGCACGCCACCATTAGACTGCAACAACCATTAATAATACTGTTACTATGGCATCAACTATTGATTTATACTGTTACTTTGGCAACAGCCCTCATTTTTAATTATTTAGACAGTAGAATCGACTAAAAACTTGGAGATTACCGAGAATAGTCTTGGTACCGAGTGTCATAGATGGCATTGTCCATTTTCAGCAAATATGATTATTAGCATGAGACAGTCTTATAAGACAGACTGAATACCGCGTGGTCTAATAGGAATTGAAGTATCAATCTACTCACTCCAGCTGGTAAACTCCCACTTCATCTCAACGTAGAAGTCAGGCGCGAGACTGAGCCGGTTCAGAAGGTCGGGGATGCCCCGCGACCGGAACAAATAGCGCTGATGGTCGCGACGCGACAGCACGAGCGACAGGAGGTCGATGTCGCCGGTCGCGGTCGCCTCTTGAACGGCTAGAATTAGGCAATGTAACCATACAGCTCATGTATCTACAATCTCGTATAGATAGATATAAGATTCATTATTGAACAAAATTCAAATGTTGCTATGAAGCATTCTCTAACAACTAACTTTTGACAACACATATGTGGTGGTATTTTAAAATAATTACGTCATAGATCATTTACATACAACTGTATTTATAACTTATGGTACTAAAGTATTTATTAAACATCAATAGCCCTGAAGTAACAAGTCAAGCTTATATCATTTATATGAATAATATTAAGTCTCTTATTTTTCAGACCAGATTCTAGTTAAAACTCTTACCAGTCCATCCATCCTTTTCGCAGTTGACATCAGCGCCGGCATCCAGTAACACCCTCACTGACTCTATATGCCCTAAGGTAACGGCCAGGAGGAGTGGGGTCCTCCCGCGAGGATCCCTCATTTCTATATTCTCTGAGTTGAACTAGGAAATAAAATTAACAAATTAATTAGTTAATTAAAAGAACACTTTATTGCAAAACACAATTATATTTAACAAGTATTTATTTGAAAGAAACAAAAAGCCCGACTGCATATATATATATATAAGTTTTTAGTACTAACGCCGTATTTTATAAACCGATCTCAACTCAGAGTGCAAGCTTGAGAGTTGCCAAAACAATTATTTCTATGATTGTCTCATTTTGAAAATACTTCATCGTATCAGAGATAAGATCGTCCCCGGTAAACAATATTTCTTTTCTATTCAATGCATTATTTACCTCATGTATCTAAAGTAAATGAAATGATAATTTCATAAACATCAATTTTATATTTTACATTACCAATAGTAAATAAATTATTAAGTTATAAAATAACAAACAAGGGATTATTTTAAAATTTAAATCGCGTGTTAGTTAAATATTGTATTTTATAAACAAAATCAAATATAGGTACATAATGATTTTATTATGTATTACCTATTACTAATAAATAAAAAGAATTATTGATACATCAATCTAGTGTGAGATGATAGCGGAATTATGTTATTTTCTGGAGATTTTTCTAAAGGTAATAGGTATTTTGACTACCTACATACCTACTTTCTATTGTGATAATGCATCCCATCTCCTTGCACACAAATACGTTATCGCAGCAGTGTGTAACTTCGTAGCCGTCCCTATACATAATGTACTAAAAACAGATATTGCAATAACGCATGCGGTAAGATCGGCTTCAATCGGCAATCAATCGGCAGCCTCCAAGGAGGTTAGTTCGAATTTCGAATAAGTAAAATATTGGTAGTAGAGGTGGAGTAGGTACGCGTGTTTTTTATGGTACCGAGGTCGTTGGAACTCTACTCAAATCTTCGTCACAATTTTGAGGGAAATTGAAAATGGCTTCTCACAGAATCTAGATGATTCAACCTTGGAATTATCTTGGTTTTGTTACTATAGGTAGGTACTAAATTCCGTATGTAGTATGTAGGTATGTATGAATATTTACCTACCCACTAATGAAGCCTTGGCAAGCAACAACTAACAGCAGGGTAGAAATAAGGCAGAACAGTATGAGGCATTCAAGCATAAATTTCGCCTGTATCGTAGATATCAGGAACTACGGTACTTATACCACCGTGTAATTTGTCTGAACTCGGAAAAAATACAAACATTTGTCGGGGGAATCATATCAGCACTTCTTCATTGTCAGCTAGGTTTTGGTCCATTGTGCCAAAGAGGTCGTCAATATCAAAGGCTAGGCAGGAGCATTTTTTAACCTACAATTAGGTAAGTAGGTAGGTAGCAGAAGTACATTATATATTGGATTTTTGACACTACTTAATGATCTACATGTCCATTAAATGATTCAGTCAAATCCAACGACAGTTTTTAGTAACTTTAAAGTTCATCGTAAATTGAAAATGGCTTCTTACAGTGGCTATTTTAGATTTTTTACATTTAATATAGCCTATGTAACCCTCGTGATTTAGACAAATTCAACGACACCTCATTTGTTAAAATCCATCTAGCCGTTTGGGCTACAGTGACAGACAAATAATATTACAAACATACATACACTCTAAAAACATAACTCATAAGAGGAAAAAGTCAGGGTAGTCAGTATTCAGTTGAGCAAAATCAGAGTACAATTGTTGATTGCTGAAAGCAATTTCTTCCATAATAAATAATATAAATAAATAAATATTATAAATATATTTATTATATTATATTATAATGTATGAGTCTCTTCTTCTTCGTATGAGCTAGTGACCAACTCTAGTGTTGGAGTTTTTAGGCCACCTGAAGGCCTCCTCCTCCTTCCTAATCTATACTTATGTATAAGTAAAGATGTGAAATTTAGTAGTAGTAGAGCTCTTTGTAAAGGGCTTGTCTAGGGAAGAAGTATTGCTGTGTTTCGGTTTGAAGGGTTGGTGCAAATTACAGGCACAAAAGGCTTATTATCTTCATGCTTAAGTTGATGGCACAGGGCAATGCATCAAAGGGTGTGTTCCAAACATGCGTGACATACAACCCAATGCTTTGTGATAGATAATGGTTACCATGTATCATCAGATGGGCCATGTGCTTGTTCCATCTTCATGTGCCATAAAAAATGGTAAATGTTTATTCCTCTTTCACACCAAAAGTAATAGAATAAAAGGCTACTTTTCATCAGGTATTATGTGAGTGAAGCTGCAAGAGGAAGCTAATAAACAATAGAGAAATGTACTATAAATACATGTTTATACTTTGACTGGCAACATAGCTCAGTTGGTAGTTCCTCTGCCTACTGCACTATAGGTTGTGGGTTCGACTCCCACCCTGTCTTCTAAAAAAAAGTTAAACTAACTAAACTTCTGGGGTCCATAGTACAGGCTACCTAGTGTGAGAGTGACAGTTGACCGAGTGTGAAATGTCCCCTACACTTACTACCTTATCTACACTTACTAGGCCAGTGTAGCCTTGTAATAAAAACCACACAATATTTGGGACCTGACTTTCAATGGCTTCAGACAAACAAGATTATTTTTCACTATTTGGCTTCTCATTAGTTGAGTCATTTAAGTATACCTACCTAAATCAAGTAGGCATAGTAGAATTAGACGATTTTATTACTTAATCAAAATTACAGAAAATGAAGTTTAAAAAAGCTATTCTGCACTATAGTGTTGCGGGTTCAATTCCCATCCAGGACAAACATTTGTGTGATGAACATTGAAGTTGGTTCTGATTCTATGTATGTGGCATGTTTTAGTTCGGTGTTCTTAGAAAATGATCTTGGTCAGGCAGCATTATGCACGGTCGCTACTTGGATGGGTGACCATTCAGTGGCATTTAGATTTGAGCACATCAGAACTTCGGAAGGCACATTAAGTTGTTGGTCCTCACTTTTTCAGTCATTAAACCATGTAGGTTTCCTAAAGGCCTTGCTTTACGAAACCTAAAACTTGTTTGTAAGATAGTAAATATAAAAACTGATATCTTCACACTTCACCAACTACAATGGAGGGTACTTCAATAAGATGAGTTATGATTATGTGGATATTTGATTAACACCTACGCTTGCCGCAATTGTATTACGTAGTTGGCTATAACAAACAAAGCAAACGAAAATAATGAGATATAGGACAGGAGGAAACAGGAGAGTAACGGGGACAGAGCGGGCCAGATGTGATCCGTGCGGGACTATGTGCCAGTCTACGGAAATTTTAGCAGTATCCCCATGCAGACCACACTGGGCACTGTGCAGTTAATTATACACACAGAAATAGATAAATAGCTTTTAAAAACCAGGTGTTCATAAGACCTGGACTGGCCGACTGAATAACCAAATGAATAATACTGGCATATCAAGGGGTAAAACAATAGTACAGTTTAAGTATTAGATTAACAATAGATAAAGTCCTACCAGTCTGTTATAAATAAATAAAACATTAGCTAACAATGAATCATAACCAAGGTGTGTTACAGTAATCTTGGTTGAAGAAGGTAAAGTAGTAGTTTCTACGCAAGTTTATAGTGCTTCTAGGTAGGGTAATATGTTATTGCTAGTCTCGTGATTTTTTCAGAGTAGAGGATAAATCCAACAAAAATCCATAGGTATCAAAATTTTGATTATTTTTGCAGAAGTGAATTTTTAGGTATTGGTATGAAGCGGGTATCAAACAGTTACCTTTTTACACTCAAAAGCATTCTGCAGCTCTTCATGCTGGTCGTTCCACACAAGCCAGTGGATAGGATAGCGGTCAGCCACTTCTTCGGCTGACAATGCCATTGTGCTCCTAAAAACGACTGTTTCTGACTGCAAACGAATCACACATATACAAAACTCATAACACTGTATTCTATCGTTACGCGCTAATTAATATAATGCAAAAAACGTAAATTTTAAACGCAAATCTAGCCTCCCCCGATCGCGAAATTATGACATTTCCTTTTTTTTATTTATTGATGATGTTAGCTGCCATAGAGAAATTAAACGCTAAATAACAATGCGCTAGTATCTGCCGCTGTCACTAGCGTTTAATTTCTCTATGGCTGTCACATTGACCGGAAGCCATAGATTAAGTATATATATAGATTTATAGTATGCGTGGCCACCCTTGTCTTTCTCATTTCAACTGCAGGGTTGCCAGATAATTAAAATTTCCATAGATTTGGATATAATATACTGATTATACGCCCTTCGGCCAGGTGGTAACGATCTGCGAAATGCTGCTGGTAGAAGCTAAATGCGTCGAGCTCAGGACAGGAACTCAGGCGCTCATTAGGGGAGGCCTATGTCCAGCATTGGACTGCTATAGGCTGATGATGATAATGGGTAAAATATTTGCATATTGCACAAGGAATTCAACGACAAACAAATATAACAAGAAATTATTGTCATGCAGGTAAACGATTAATCTATCAATTTATGCTGCAGGTAATGTATTAATCTTTTTCATTTATAATTAAATTTTTTTCATTTATAATCTGCTTCACTAACAAGTTATAATGACTTTTGATAATATGTAAGGGAAGGAAGGATGTTTAGCAAATTTGATTGAATGCACCACCTATATAATTTTCATATCAAATTATATTTAATTGCATAAAAGTATGGTAAATCACCATCATACAGACCTAGAAGGCTGCGAAAAAATTTTCGTTGGACTGCTAAGCTATTAGAAGATACGCGAAAAACTGCGAGCAGAATTACAAAGGAAAGGATCTTAAAGGCTATGTGGATCGCATACTTATACTTCATTACAGAAGCGTGCAAATATTAAATTGTTATATGTATATATGTCATTAATTATCATTGATATCGGTTAATTTTACTTAACAATAATTAAGTTGACAATCAAGATTACTTAATAAATATATGTCAAAATGAAAACTAACCATTCAAAAGAAGAAATAAAAATAGTTAATTATTATTTCGTTTTAATAAATTCGTTTGATTGTATAAAAGCATTTATCTACAAGCTATTACAAGCAATTACAAAGGAAAGGATCTTAAAGGCTATGTGGATCGCATACTTATACTTCATTACAGAAGCGTGCAAATATTAAATTGTTATATGTTTATATGTCATTAATTATTATTGATATCGGTTAATTTTACTTAACAATAATTAAGTTGACAATCAAGATTACTTAATAAATATATGTCAAAATGAAAACTAACCTTTCAAAAGAAGAAATAAAAATAGTAATTTATTATTAAGTTTTAATAAATTCGTTTGATCGTATAAAAGCATTTATCTACAAGCCATTTGTGAAGTCTTATTTTAAAAAGGCTAAGAGTCAAATCTTTCATGTCTTCGGGGAGACTATTGAATATTTTAACGGACATGAATAAAGATATCTTTTGCATTGATTTTTTACAGAACGGCAAAAATATCCTATTATTTATTTGTGTCCTAAGTTGTCGTTCACGCATGTCTTTATGTTTCTTGTATAAGCTTTCAAAATTCCTACATGCAAAAAAGAATAGAATCATAGGAAATATATTTTTATTTCTCAAAAACTTCAACATTTAGAAAATTATGCTTTCGATTCTGCAATCATATTTTCTAAATTCGCTACTCTTTTATTAAACACCAACTTTTTTCCCCAAGAGCTCGCAGTTTTTCGCGTATCTTCTAATAGCTCAGCAGTCCAACGCAAATTTTTTCGCAGCCTTCTAGGTGTGTATGATGGTGATTTACCCTATAAACAGTAATCAAAAAATAATTTCAGTATTTAAACATAACAAATGTAATCTGTAGAAAATACGTACATAAAAGGCTAGCAATCTTACTAATATAATAAAGGCGAAAGGTATTGAGTATTGTTTATTTCACCCTCACGCAAAATTTAGATACAAATACAATACAATACAATAAATTTATTGCTTTTACAAGGTCTTCATCGTTCTGGCTGGGAAATATAACAAGCTATTAATGCTGCTGCTGATGATAATGATGAAACATATGAATTGAGACATGGAACATATTGGTCTTCTTCTTCTTCGTATGAAGTAGTGGCCAACTCTGATGTCGGAATTTTTAGGCCACCCGAAAACCTCCGACATGGCTAACAACTGAAAAAGCCGGGAAGAACATCTTAACGTGCCTTCCGAAGGGCGAAAGCGCTCAGATCTAAATGCCATCCAGATCACCCATATAAGTAGTGTCCGGGCGGAGTGTTGCTTAACCAAGATGAACTGCGAAGATCACCGGAGTAAATAACATGGTGTTAAATTGCATTCTGTTACAGGTTCTAGGTAAGGTATCTCACATAAACCCTGTCTAAGGGTCAATTTAGCAATATGGTTATATAGTAGGCAGACCGAGGCTTTGTAGGTAGTTAACTAGGTGTACCTATATAACAAATTGTCATTGCACATTATGTAGAGCTACACCAAGAATAACATTATAGGCTATTTTTTATCCAGGTACCATGCGTGCGAAGCCGCGGGCAGAAGCTAGTATAAAATCTTAGTGAAAACTTTTTGAAAACTGGAGCTAACATTAAAGTATTTCTTTCCTGTCAGCCAAAGTCCATTGTAAATAAATAAATAATGCGGGACGTAATCACACAACATCATGTAGCCCCAAACAGAACATGCAAACACTTGCCTCGCAGTGGGAATAGAAGCCACAACTAGCTAATTAAATTTGCGGGTACTTCGGAGAAGGCAAGCAGTATCTTGGGTTTCACTTACCCGGTTTTGATAAAATATAGCTTAGGCTTTTTGATACTTACTTACTGTGGCAGATTTCAATAATTGGGGGCATATAGGTGAATTGTCAAAAAATGCTGTCAGTTGTGACTGACGAATCCCGAATCCGTTTTAAATCTGAATGATCCGTTGATTTAACGTAGCCTCTGGTTATCTAGTCTGAAATAAAAAAAACAGTTTTAAACCAAGACAAAAATGAACGAATTCTACCATTGTAGGTATGATAATAATAATAATAATAATAACAATAACCTAACATTTAATAGCACAACATATAAAAAAATAATGAATTCTTTGGTTTTCGTGGTCTATTTTCCTATACATTCATTAAGACCTCGGTTAGTCAAGGTTGACCAAATATAGCACATGGCTTTTAAGCGATAAAATCAGTATCAAAATAGACTTAAGTTTTTTATACTTACGAAGATTCACATAACTGGAGACATACAGGTGTATTTTCAGTTACCATCCATTGAATTACGTGGCCCTTTGGTTTTTTATCCTGAAATTAAAACGTCATAAATGAAACGACTTTCCTGTATATGTAATGAACTTATGGGGTGGGGAAGGGCAGGGAGGGAGTGAGGACTCTGCCTCTAAAAGGGGGAATCTCACAGTTTCTGAGAAAAAAATAATTAAGTTTTGAGGTTAACGAGACAAAAAAAATTAAACAATATACGTCAAAACACACTTCCGGGAGAGGGCCTATGACCTACGATCAGTTTAAAAACAGTTTCAAATCATAAAAATGGATATTTGATTCGGGTATTTGACCTCGTCGGCCCTGAGTGTTGCTTCGTCCACTCGTCCTCGCGGGCTAGCTCCACTCAGGATCTTCCACGTGAATTTCTGGTTCCACATTTTTTATATCCAATCTACGCATAGGGACCACAAGACTACGTGGCATCGGGGTGATCTGCGTCAGTTCTGTGATATATCTAGGAACCTTTGCTACTCAAGTTGGGGTGTCCTAGAACCTACTGCTGCGGGAAGGATTTCCACGTGGTTGTAAAAAATCTAATAACCGACTGTCTATCCGCTGGAGTACCGCACACCGTTGCGGCGCTTCCCCGCTAACACGACCGGCACCGACCGGGCGGCGCGCGAACCGACATCTGGCACTTGAGATTGTTTAGGATACAACTACTTAGAATTCGACCCTGTTTTTGTAAGGGTCTCTTGTTATGACTGAGTTGGCGCTTCGAATTACACCTAATTTGTATAAGTGTGATGGCATAAATTAAGAAATAAAACAGTTAGAACCAACAACTTTTAAAAAAATTGACTTTTAGGTATAAAATACTTTCTAATTTAAAAATGAAGGAGTAAACTATGTTTTAGATGTTTTATATGAGATAATAGATATAATATAAAGCAGAAAAAAACAAAAACAAACCTTCCATGGTACAAAAATATTTATTTACAAGTTTATAAATTAAATACAAAATTTGGTGGAACCGCGATTTTTTCTGCTGACGCACAATAATTAATATTTTTACAAATTCAACATGTATAGTTAAAATATTTGTATTTTCTGAAAGCTTATTTCATCCTTGAAGCTAAGCTATGATTGTGATAATCTTAAAATAAACGAATACATCAAAATATGGAAAAGTAAACACCAATGTATCATATTCTTAGAATTTTACTTAGCGTTTCTTAAGATATTTTATTCAACAAAATTTGTTCGATTAAATTTATATTTAGCATCAATAAATCTACATAAAAACAGCTTTCCAATGATACCAAACAAAGACATTTCAGTTATAATTGAAAAAAGTTCTAAGCATTACAAGTTGATCACTATCAAAATGATTGCCGCAAGGCGAAATTATGGGCGCAGTCACACCGAAACATTATTCGGCCCAACTGGTGCCTGGCCGAATGATCGGTAAAGTTCGTATTATGTAGATACCTATAATTAAAAAACCATAATATTAGATGACATTTACTATTATGAAATAATAATAAGTAATAAATCCACATTTAAATTACAAGTCCTAGTACACGGTGCAGTTTTTTTTTACTGTAATGTTTTGATGATAACTAGCTATATAGTACATCAAATATTAGGTTTATAGTAAATTATATATATGTAGCATCTTTCAATATTATTTTGATTTATATTTTAGCTAATATTATTTATATATAAAATAATGTTATTAAAAGATGCTACCCATTTTGAACTAAAACAGATATCTTTCTGCTAATATTCTACATTAACACTACTACTATTCATTTAGTTTGAAATTGCTATACTAATAAATACTGTTAACTAAGTAAGTAATATTTTCTCATATACGTGAATTTGTTATTCTTCTGAGAATAAAAACAGTTTATTAAACCTCATTAAATTGTATTATTATGAGCCTGAATTATCCCACTGCAGGGCAAAGGCCTAAGAAGTACTTACATAGTATGTAGGTTTCTATAATTTATAAACCATTATAATTATGTGACATAAATTATTAAGACTACATCAGACAATACTGTTATGTTGCGTATTCCAAGAGACTTTAAAAGCGGTTTTGTAACTGAAACTGATATTTCGGGAGAGTAGACTTTATCAGACCATACCGTTCTGTTGCGTATTCCAAAAGGCATTCAAAGCGGTTTAGTAACTGAAACTGATATTTGGGTAGAATTTGGGCGTCGAATTAGACTTTATCAGACAATACCGTTCTGTTGCGTGTTCCAAGAGGCAATCAAAGCAGTAACTGGGAGCAGATATTTGGGTTGAATTTGAGAGTATATTAGACTTTATCAGACAATACCGTTTTGTTGCGTATTTTGCGGTTGCTGGACCACTCGAAGTTGAGCAAGTCTGCCTCGGTCGCCTCCCTCAGAGCAGCATCATCTTGATGGTCCATTTCGACAAGAATACGGGCCACGTCTGGAGGGAGGTCCTGGACGCACAAGACGTCCTCCTGGGAGTGCTCCACCACCTCCGACTCCAGATTGCCGGTTTCCTCGACATCACTACCTGGGTCGTGCATGCCGAGGAACTCTGTATCTGAAATAAAACAACATAATGAGCAATATGTTAGACAAATATTGGATGCTAATCACAATCTCAGTAGGATTTAATTATTTGATATCTAAAAACAGACTAACTAAAAAATAAATTGACTGCTGGAGTGGCTTACCTTCAAAGATATTATTTTCGCCCTGTGGCGACGGCGAGCGTGGCACATTACGGGCACCGATACTGGACGCTGGAAATCAATCGTCATACTTATAAACGCCACTCAAAGTTATCCATTGCTTAAATATGTATGTTTTTACAAGAAAAAGTATATAAATAGTATATCAGTCATGTGGTTCCCATAATAAAAGCTCTGCTAAGTTAGGTGCTGGATGACGCTGTGTGAAAAAAAAAGAACTTACTGGGCGTAAAGCCAATTATTTCAATGTCGCCCTCGACGACTTGGACATCCTCTATGTTTTCGCGACCAATAATGCCGGTTGACGGCGAAAACATGAAGGGTGGTCGCGTCTGCTTTAAGCCTGTAACATTAAACAATATTAGTCAAATAAGAAGTAGATTGTGCAAAATAAAATTCTTAAGAACAAAATAGTTTGCTAATGAAGTTACAATGACACAAAATTATTGACTTGGTTCATACCAGGTAGGCTCTCGCTCTCGACGAACGGAACGGAACTGCCTGGACGCTCAACCCTCGACCTTGAGCGGGCCGGTCGAGGGTTGAGCGTCCAGGCAGTTCCGTTCCGTTCGTCGAGAGCGAGACATGTCTGGGCATGCGGGTTGGGGATCGCAGGGCACAGCTTCTCGCACCACCGACGCTGCTGCCCGTCAGCAGCCAGGGCATTCAGCTGTGCCGGTGTTAGGCTATAAGTACATTACCGGCACAGCTAAATGCCCTGGCCGCCGACGGGCAGCAGCGTCGGTGGTGCGAAAAGCTGTGCCCTGCAATCCCTAACCCGCGTGCCCACGCGGTGTGGGGATTATATATAATATATTATAACATTATAAGCATAAGTCAAAATAATGCATAAAACCAGGCAAATCAAACCAATATATTATTTTTTATATAATATATAATAATAATACATGTAATATAAATATTGATAATATATTATACATAATATTTATTTAATTATGAAATTTAATAAAAAAAATTAAAACCGAAACCATTCGGACGGGCCGAACAAATTTCTTTCGGTGTGACTCGGTTCAGAGGTCATTGGTGTGCTGAGAACGTGATACACGCCATCATGGCCGCCAACTTGAATGAAGATTTGCAAAATAAAGCTAAATCTTGTCGTAAATTATTATTTTATGAAAGGATAATGGCACACACTTGTTTTAAAATAATGGATTATCAATATTTATGTTTCATTTTAGCATTTATCATGCTAAATACATTACAATCTAACGTGCAAATGCCCACTCACCAAACCAACAAACAGTAGCCAACTAATTTATCACATTTCACAAAGCGGAATCACTGTCAACACGAAATTATAACGTAAACACTTACTTACCGAGTTCTTGTTGTTAGAAAACAGCTAAAACACCAAAAAACACTCGTAAAACAACGATTATATTTGTATTAAAGTCACACGCAGTATGACACGCGAAGCCAAATGGCGCGTCAATTTTATTATTTTTTTCATCTGTGCTCTATGAAATATGTTCTATGTTGCCATACCTTGCCACGAAGGTCGCATCAGTGGGAATGAGATAGCACTCATTCCATAGGGCATAGTTGCATTAGAAAAGCAGGACAGACTGATATTGGCCAGAGTGGCGGCGATTTCATGTTTGGTTACAAAAGTAACCATGGTGTTTTTGAGCCACTTTTTTTTTTGGTTACAAAAGTACCCAAAGTTGTTTTACCGGCTATTCAATGTATTACATTAACAACGAGAAATATCATTGTCAATGTCGAATTACCAAAAAATACCACAGAGGCCATAAATAAAAAGAAGAAGATCATATTTTTGATATTCGGTGATGAAAAAAAAATTGCCCGCAGTGTCATCAAGTTTGACGAAATTAAGTAAAAAATTTGAATTTTCAAATAATAATATCTCAAAAACTATTTGGTTCCGCACTACGCCATTTTAGATTTAGGCTTCCTAGATATAGACCTATCTGTGACAAAAGTTCCAGCCGCCTAGCTCACTACAAATAAATGAAAGTTGAGCCAAAAATTAATGTGCAGTGGGCAAAATTCATTTCAAATGCCGGCAACACCAAACAAAACAAAACAAAATTGAATTTCACTTTTTGGCTTATTTTCTTACAGATTTCTGCTCTAAATGTTGTTATTTATTGTGGAAGTCTAGTTAACAATCCATTTTTGAATAAATACCTCGTCAAAAGTACGATACTTACGAATGAAAAGACAAATCCGGAATGTTTTGATCACTGCCACTTTTGCACCAAAATACACTACACCGATCCATTTTGATAGAGAAATCCATAACATTCATTTGTTATTATTGATTTACAATAGATGAAACATAATTTTTCCAGGTAATATTTTAGTTTCAAGCAAGTTTTTCACAAAATCTTCCGAAACTGCTGCTAGCTGCCAAAGTTTGTTTAGCGCAATGTTGCGCTAAACAACGAAAAAACCGGCACGCGATAAGGGACAGCAAATCTATAGTGCGGTCTCCCTTATTTGCATGAAGCACGCATAAGTAGTTCTCTTTCTTGAAAGAATGAGATGAATTATCTCGTCGTCTATAGCTTTCTCTGTCTAGGACTTAATCTATGTTGTCAGATATGTAGTTGGCTGTCAACCTGCTGTCAAGGTGTCATGTTTGTCATTTCAGAGGTCATTTCATTGGTCAGCCAATGAGCCAATGCAAAGCGTAGCGTTTAATTTCAGTGTTGCCAGGTTAGCCGGTTTTTCGCCATATCTCAGAGAGTGTCGGGGATCAGCGACTTTTCGTATTTAGGCTATCTTAAAAAAATGAATCTGCGATATTAGGCTATATAATGAATGGAAGGCCCTAGGACTTTTTAATTCATTTTGGTTGGTTCCATTTCCATTTTATAATCTGTTCTGTGCTACCCTCCCACAGACTAGTTGTACCTGACCCTCTTCGATACCATAGCCTAAACCAATGAAAAAACTTTGATTTTCGGTGTGAGATGAAAGGAGTTTAACTTTAATTTGATTTAATATATTAATTACATACTTAGATTTATTTTTTGGAGTTGGAGTTGAAGTGTGTTGTGCGGTACGGTGTGGACGAGACGAAAGGAGTTTGACTTTAATTTGATTTGTTATAATATCTACTCACGTTTAGTGTTATATTTCCCATGAATGAATTTAATTTTATTCTATAAACGAGAAGGCCTTTTTCTGGAATCAACGCACAGACTAAACCACTGAAGATACAAAGTCGAAATTTGGAGTGTAGCTTGCTTTTATAGCAAAACCCCATAATAAAAAGGGATTTTTGGAAATTCATACCCTAAGAGGTTAGGGTACAAATGGGGTGCCAAAGTTTGTATAGGGGACAAAAACAATGTTCACCTATTGACTTGAATCTTTGTTCAGAGATTAAATAAACACCTATTTCAGCATTTATCGCAATTCTCAAAAATAATTACTAAACGACTCGACTTGCACAGATCTTCTCTAATGAAACTAAATAAACACTTAATTCAGCATTTTTCAAGTTTTAAACCTGAGGGGATGTGGGAAAAGGTTGTATGGGGGACAAAAAAAATACCTATCGACTTGAAAATCTTCATAGCATTTATCAAAAATCAACCCCTAAGGGGGGAGGGGGGGGGGGAGAACAGGGTTGGCAAAGTTTATATGGAGGAAGAAAAACATCTTTACTCATTGACTTGAAATTTTGCAGAGACTTCCAAACAAAAATTAATAAACCCATATTTATGTTTTTATTAAATTCAACCTCTAAGGGGGTAAACGGGGGTGGTTTAGTATTTTTCGCCATTCAACCTTTAAAGAAGGTTAACAGGGATGGCAAAGTTTGAATGGGGTACAAAATATTTAATTATTGACATGATTTTTTTCACAGAGACCAATAAACATCTATTTCAGCATTTATCGCTATCAATCTCAAACGAGGTTTAGGGGGCTGGCAAAGTTTGTTTGATTTGGGGGTTGCTCATTTTACATACAAAACCTTTTTCTAATGCCCAAATAATCAACCATAAGGCTGTTATTTAGCTTTTGGGATGAATATTCGGGCTACTATATTAGTTATAATAGGCGAATTTAGGCTCCTTTTTAACAAACAATTTGGCGATTTCATCGAACAACACCTGGCAACCCTGTTTAATTTCTCTATGCAATGCAAAATAAAAACAAAAATCAGCTGACCGCTCGCAGAAAAAAAAATAACATTTTGAAATGAAAATTGTTAATGTTTTGTATAAGTTTACGTAATTCTGATCTAACCAAACACTCTCTAAACATGAATAGAACTTCTCTATGTTTGAAGCGTTTTGATTCAGTAGTATCTCATGCTATTAATCCTGGAGTGTTCTCAGCCAAAACATTCACATCAAAGTCCGCTGAAAGACAATTACAAGTAAGTTCATCATTTCATCTATGGAGAGGAGACACCGCCCTACTGGCCCAATGGCAGAGGTATTCTTCTACAACCCACGATTTCAACCCCCGTCGCTAAAAGAGGGGTGTTATAAACGTGTGTATCTGTATACCTATTTAAGTGTCTGTCTGTGGATTGTAGCTCCCAAACGAATGAAACTATTTTGCATCATGTATAAACTTAATTATTAATATCAACTTGATATTTACCATGCTTTGTGAGTTCTATTGTTTCCCATTTCATTCTTTCATTTCCATTTCATAGTTAATATCCCATTGATATTATATAATAATGTTCACAACCATGAGAGTTTCAAAAGTTAATCTAAACTTGATTGTAACTGCATAATCAGCCGAAACAGTATTCCCCAAAATCACTACAGATCACATTAAAGTTTCAGATTAGGTAAAAAACCATTGAGAAAACAAATAATTTGATACCAAAAAATTTCAGGAATGTTATAAACTCCTGAACATACCCCAAGATTCGAAGCAAGATGCCGTCCGCCAAGCCTTTCTGGACCTTGCTAAAAAATACCACCCTGACTCTGGATCACCTGAGGCCGATATGGACAAGTTTGTAGCTGTTGAAAATGCATTCAGAACTCTGTCTAAGCATAACACTGGGAGGAGCAGCCAGGAGGAAGTTGAAAAGATTGTCTTCAATATCCAGGTTGGTTTCCCTGAGGTACACCACTTAGCCCGATCATTGGCTCTTCTATATACTTCATATTATCAAATTGTTTATTGCGTACATGTTGTTTACAGAGGTCTTAAATTCTATGTTCAAAGTTTCAACATGAACCCTGTTGGGGCATAGTCTGTCTATGAGCACCGACATGGGATGGCCCATGGTCGGTGGGGATTAGATATACTGAGAAAAATTTTCGAGGCTCATAATCCCCACCACGACGATCGCTCGGAGGGGATTATGAGTCGATTTTTGTCTTGTCTCATAATCCCCACCTGTGGGACAGACCCGGAGGGGATTATAGGAATTAACCATGGGTATTATGGGAATTACCAGTTATTTGTAACCATTGTATAGGATGACACAATTATAATAAAACCCTCTCTTAAAATTAACAAGTTTGGCTAAACAACTGTTATAAGCACCCAGAAGTGTACATATATAGTGCATTGGTGAAAGAAATGTTGCTAGTTATTCAGTACCTACCTTGAATTATTTATTTAATTGTATGACGGCGTTATTACATGGGCAGCAGCGTCAGTGGTGCGAGAAGCTGTGCCCTCCTGCGATCCCCAACCTTCATGCCCAGCGTGGGGATTATGGGCATATCCCCCTTTATTAGGGGAGGCCTATGTCCAGCAGTGGACTGATATAGGCTGGTGTGGTGGTGGTGGTGGTTATTACATAATAAATTATATAGGTAGGTACACTAACAATAAAGAAACTGAAATTAAAATTAAACAGGTAATCATTATATTTTATAACCATATTTCAGCATACTGCACCCCAACACCGCCAATACTTGAGCTTTGAAGGTGTGGGCCACGGGAACCCTTTCCAGAGACAGAAACAATGGGCCCATGCCCGCGCTCAAAAGGCGGCCGACAATGTCACAGAGCACCGCTTGGCCAAATCCATGGCATCTGAGAACACACTCATGAAGAAAGGGCAAGGATACGGAAAGAAACATGATATAAAGACCAAATATGGCTTCGAAAGATTAGTTGAAGATCTGATACAGGAATCCATGTCAAAAGGAGAGTTTAATAATTTAAGCGGAAAAGGAAAGCCGCTGAAGGATCAGAATACTAATCCATATGTTGATTTTACAACTCATAAGTTAAATGAGGTGGGTTTTGCAATTTGTATTTTTAATCCTACTGATATCTTGTAGGCGAAAGTTGTGAACATTCAGATGTAGTTCACATGATCAGATGTAGAACATGTGTTGATTCTGCACACCAAAACTACTGAATGAATTGAGTTGAAATTTTGCATGTGGGATATGAGTTATAGATTGACCCCTTAACTTATACTTAAATTTAACCATTGCTTAAAGTTAATCCTGTCGCTTTTTGTTATTCGCCAACAGTGAAAGATGGCAGTAGTTTAAGCAAAGTCCAGATTATTATGAGTAAAGCTATTATTATTTTTTATTAAGGTACTGTGTGAATAACATATTGTTTTGGTTTTAGTCACATTTTAAATAAGGTGAATTATAATTAAACTAATAAACTTTAGCTTTAGATGTGACAGCCACAAAAGCTAAAATCAAGAAGTCAAGTTAATTATCCCCTGCCTAAATATTTCCCTTGATTGAAAGGATATTAAGAACATGCTATTTGTTACAGGTCTTAATAAACAACGGTTTTACACCAGAATGGATTACAATGAGCAAAGAAATTGATCAAGACAAAGAATTTCTAAGAGCAGACATTGAAAGAGAACGGAAGTACCTAGGACCGTACCCTTTAGACGAATTAGACTTACATAAATGGAAGAAAATATGCGAAGACAACAAATATCCAGCTCAAACACTGAACAGTAAAATAAATAAGTACAATCTTATAGTGCCATTGATTAATAAACAGAAGTTCCATGTGCAATATGAGATCCTGTGTGACGAAATACTGAAGAATGGCGCTCATTCTGTTGAAAGAGAAGTCGTCATTGAGAAAAAATATGTAGATGCATCTTGCTCTACAAAAAAAAGTGACGAAGACATATTTGGCATATTTTATAAAGTTTTAAGTGAATTGTTGACATTTGAAAAGAAAAAGTAAATATTCTATTTATTAGATAGGCTTAGAACAGTTTTTCAATGGCAGCTCTGTGATATTAGTTGTAGAATAATCATTGTGTTATACAATAAAACAAGTGTTAACATACAAAATTTTATTCAAAACATACATTATACCTATAACTATGGTTTTAACAATAAAGTTTAACTTTTAGCTGATGCAATTAATTTTATCACTTTTGTTTCATATGAATTGATGACTGCAATGTCTAAATAACAAACTGTTAAAAATATATATTATCTTAATTTGAAATAATATAACATGGAAACACTAACATAAAGACAAATATTTACAACAATATTAAAACTATTTGAGACATCTCAAAATATAATATTCGAGCTCATTCTTTTAACTGAAATGTTATACCACGATCTCAGTTGCTAAACATTCAAACATAAAATCTCTAAAAAGTTTTTAAAGTTTTAAACTCTGGTTGAAATTATCAAATCAATTTATGAAATATCTATGATAACACTTTTTAGGTTTAATAATCGGCAAATTCGAATTTAAATGGCACGGAAAACATTAATTAGCCAAACGGAAATACTTACTCTGGAATAGATAGAATGTTTAAAAAAAATTACTACAATAATTGTGAGCACTTAATTCTATTTGACTTGGTCCCTTACATTATTATGATATGAGCAGAATTGGTCCCATTTTCTTGGATTTCTTGTAAACCACACTATTGGATTCAAGTGTGTACAAAATTATGTTAAACGATAACGTCTTCATACCACCTACAAGGTAGTGTCGCAGCAATTTTTGAACTTAAATTTTGACTATTTAATAAAAGTTGGAATCGGTAAATAATAACAATTATAATCACGGTATTACAATGGTAGATTCTGCCAACCACTCCCATTAACTGTTCTATTGTGAGGTGAAATTGGTTAGGCATATTTTTTCTCATAAAAAAACAGTAATTGGTATATTCAAATAGGTTCTTCATACCATCCTTAGGTTAACGGGTAATGAGAAGGCAGACACAATATGCGTTATTTTGAAACTCGCCAATTTCACCCAACTAAAAGACTTATTAGAGCATGCGGTATTCAGTCTGTCTTAGTGAGACTGTCTGCCACTTACCGTAGTATGATATGAGTAAGCCACTAATGGCCGGTTTCTATATTATACCGTTACCGATTACGCCTCGTTTTGCCCTGAAAAACTGTCAAATTTTCGACGCCTCGTTGTTAATTTTTGTCAGTTTTTCAAGGGAAAACGAGGCGTAATCGGTAACGGTATATTATAGAAACCGGCCGTAAGTCGTTCTTAGGTTTGACTAATTAGTCAGTAAGACAGTCTTACTTCAATTTCAATGTCACATTTCAAAGCCATTATTTACTTCTCAAAGTATACAGAGTTTTTAGTAGATGAATAGTTATATCAATAGGTTATCACTTGTGTAGCGTGTCTTTGGACACAAAGGCAGCCTTCTTCCAGCGATTTCCGACATTCCCTATCTCCTGGTAACCGTGTCCAGAGTCGTATTTTTTCAAGTCGTCTACCCATCTCTTGTACTGCCTGCCCCTTTTTCTTTTAAGTGTTGTGTCGGGGACAAGACAGACTGAAATACCGCGTGGTCTGATAGGCTATAATGGTGAACTGTGCTTATTCGACCAGCTACTCGCTATTAACAGTTTTATAATGAGGAAGAATTGTAGGGTAAGAGGTTAGAGGTCCATAGCAGGGCTAGGGTAAGGGTGATTGCGACGGCAGCGCCCTCGCGCGGCCGGTGGCGAGGAGGCGCAGTGCGTGCGGGTAGGCGCGGTGCTCGGCCTGCAGGATGCGCGCGGAGAGCGACTCCGCCGTGTCTCCGGGAAGAACTGGCACTTTCTCCTGCAGGATGATCGGACCTGTGTCCATGCCCTCCTGGAAATAAACATCTCATAAGTGGTGGCTTCGTTTGTTCAAGATCCGCACTATACAGTTGGGGCAAAATTTTACCACATTGAGGGCACCTTTTATTTTGTAGTATTTATTATGAAGAAACTAAAAAAATTAAGTCAGTTCAGAAAACGACAATTGTAAAAAAATAAGTTGGTCTCAATCGATTCTATTTCGTTGCTGCTGATCTGTCCTCGATGAGGAAAAGGAAGTTTTCAACCGGCAGACTGAGACAAAACGCGACATCTCGTCGCGAAAACTCAAAGAGACATCTCGTCTGTAAACAATACAATTACTGTTCTATCAGGGAAACAAAAATGTAGCGCGCAAGGGAATACTCTGATACATAACATAACATTGACGAACTCGATGGCGCAATGGCCGAACTGGGTGCCTAGTGCGAGTTCTTTTACCAGCTCGATCGCGTTTGCGTTTACGGAAATTTGTATGGAAAGGAGTCAGTGCCACGCGTTTTTCACTAGATGGCGCTACCTCGATTCCATATAAATTTGCGTAAACGCAAACGCGATCGAGCTGGTAAAAAACTCGCACTAGGCCCCCTGATACTAAGACGCAAGGTTGTGGGTATGATTCCCGCTGCGTGACAAACAGGGTATAATCTGAAAGTGAACTGACATCGACGAAATGCACCGTGCAGCCGCTCTCGGCGTCTCCGGCGTCGATGCACTGGCGCTGCGCCGCGAGGCCGGGGTGCCGCGGCAGCAGGGAAGGGTGGATGTTGATCAGTCGGCCGTACCATCTGGAAATACATTAACATTATTTATTTCGTCCAAATCAGTAACAATTTAAATTTAACATGCTATAAATCATCGAACCAGATGGAACCAAAATACAATCCAGAATTTTCAAAACAAGCCGGACTTGAACCACCATCTTTTTTGATAGTACTTGAAGATAGAACAAGCACATGGCCTGGTGTTAAGTGATAACGATTACCTATCACAAAGAATTGCATCGTAGATCACGTTTTTGGAACGTGCTCTACAATGCATCGCCCTGCGTCCATCAACTTGAGGCAAAGGTGATAAGCCTCATGTGCCTGTAATTTCACCGGCACCCACACCCTTCAAACCGAAACACAGCTCAGCTGCTTCACGGCAGAAATAGGCATGGTGGCAGTACTTCCCCGGACGAGCCCTTCACAAAGAACTCTACTACTACTAAATCATCATAAGCATCTCTGCCTAAAGCAGCGCCTTATCTATTCTATACTTTGATTTCATTATGCCAACACAGAATATAAAATATGGTACCAGAGCAAAAGCAATGCAATCGTCATAGTTTTTAGTAGATTCCGAAATGTTATCGTAGGAGTGTACGGGGTCCCAACCCCCATCTTCGGAACCCAAGCCAACCCCACCTGCACGTGGTGTATCCTGCTAAACAACGAACGGGGCTCTGGCGGCCGGCTGATTGCGGCATAGCACAGCCTACATCGGCACATCTAAATCCCCTGGCCACCGACGGGCAGCAGCGTCGGTGGTGCGAGAAGCTGTGCCCTGCGATCCCCAACCCGCATGCCCAGCGTGGGGATTATGGGTATATCCCCCTTTATTAGGGGAGGCCTATGTCCAGCAGTGGACTGATATAGGCTGGTATGGTGGTGGAAATGTTATCAAACTATACGTAAAACTTATTTCTTCACTTGGACTCACGATAGTGATGCATCATATTTATCATTAATATCACGCTGGACGAAATTATTTTTCGGGAAACCATATAGTTAACCTATAACCTTTTAATATTACACTCTCAAATTCATAATGGCCTTAAAAGTTGGTCTTTTCTTGCCGGGAAAAAACCGAATCGATTATTTCCTAATATACTTTTTTACTAACTTTTTGACAAATTCTCCAGAAAGTATCCTCATATATCCGGCGAGGCAGACGATATCTATCTTGTGTGCCTCGAGCGCGGCGGATATCGCGCGGTCGAACTCTTCCCGGGACGCGTAGTCTTTGTGGTTTAACACCTGCGGAACAAATAGATGTATAGGAAACTCTTTTGTTGTACTCACACTACCATAAAATCTTATATTATAAAATACTAAATTGTCGACCAGTCTTTATCTAAGCTTTTTGTTTACTTTTCGCCATTTGATTTGGTTTATTTTAAATCACTATAATGATAGGTTAGCTACCTATCCATCTTCTAATATATATTTTTTGTTTTAATTGTTGTGTCGTGTCAAATAAATGTTTCTATTTCTATAAACATATGGAACCAAGCGGACAATAAATAATACAATAGAATTAAGACTTTATTTGACATACACTGATACAAAAATGCACAGAAATGAATAGGTTAAAATAAAGACAAATCAAACACACATATAATAGTTTGAAAGTTGTTAGTGAAAGTTTTGGGTTCCAACCCTCCATCTTCGGAACCCAAGCAAACGTCACCTGTCCGTGGTGCACCCTGCTAACTAACAAACGGGGATCTGGCGGCCGGCTGATTGCAGCATAGTGCTGCCTAATACTGAAACAGCTAAATTCCCTGGCCGCCGACGGGCAGCTGCGTCGGCGGTGCGAGAAGCTGTGCCCTGCTATCCCCACCCCAAGCCTGCTCAGTGTTAAGAATTAGAATTATTTAGGAATATTTATTTTCAAACAACACTTGCATATAACTAAAACTGAGCGTGGGGATTATAGACACAGCCCCCTTTATTATGGGAGGCCTATGTCCAGTTGTGACTGGCAGTGGCTGGTGTGTTGTTGTAAAAGGTAGATCCTTAGCCATTTTTAGTAAAGAGAAAAAAGTTAAAAAGTTCCTATGCACACTTTAACAAACTATGGCAACCTTCTTGAAGGGGTAGTTTCATATCATCGTAATATAAGTTACCTACTTGCATTACAAAATATTTATGCCAAGTTTTGAACTTTAAGGAATATCATTTTCATCCCGTTTCATTCCCTGGGATAACATTTGTTGAGCCGAAAATCTACAGATCTCACACTACGCGCAACTATCAAATAAAGACATTGAAAATATAATTTAGAAATAAAGTACACCATAAAATTTGACTTCATCATACTGACATTTATGATTCATGACATTTTGACATATGGCCCATCCAAAACTACAGGCAAATGTCACAATTAGATAAATCGGGGCACAATACTCGATCAGGAAAACAAACATTTTAAATGTTAAAAACAGTTTCAATATAAGTAAGTAGTTTACTCACAAGCGTAGGTACTCCGGCGTCCTCGGCCCGTTTGAGCGCGTACGCGTCGCGCTTGTTGGACACGACGAGGCACACCTCGGCGCACATGCACTGTGTGACGTCACGCGTCGTGTCCAACAACGCCTGCAGGTTGGTGCCGCTGCCAGACACCAGCACCGCTACCTATGGGGATGGCAACTCATTCATATCATGTTTGGAGTCTCGCTTTGTATGGTTGCGAGACATGGACGATGACACAACGGGATAGAGAAAGTGAAACTGAATAATTTTTTTATACGCATATTACAGTACACTTTGAATCGTATTTTTTTTAATTTACACCAATTCGTAACGCGACCAAAGAAGAATTGGCTAGAAACTCTGCTAGGCTTTTTTTGTCATCTAAATAATCAGAAATTTTATAATACACTCGAGAGCAATGAATCCGGGTCACTCAAAGAATCCAAAAAATCTCGGAAAGTAAGAATGCTAGGTTAATGCAATAAATTGTATTTAATAGACAATTTAATACTCCTTAAATGAAAGTTAAAAAAATATGAGTCACCATACATTTTATTTACACAAAATTACATAAAGAAAAAAAACTGCTGATCTCTCCTTAAAACAAAAATAGGAAACATGAAATTTTTGAACTTTATGACGATTTTCTTGAATTTCAATACTTCGTATTACCTCCTCGTGCTTCCATTACTGCGTTTACGCGGTTTGGCATGCTGTACACCAAGTTCCTTATACGATTTTGGGGAATATTCTCCCATTCCTCTGTGAGAGCAATTTTGAGCTCAGGAAGCGTGATTGGGGGAGGGTTTCGTTGTTTTACGCATCTCCCTAGCTCGTCCCAAGCATGCTCGATCGGGTTGATATCCGGGCTGCGCGCTGGCCACTCCATACAAGTAATGTTCATCTCTTGAAGGTAGTCATTCACAATCCTACCTGTATGAGGTCGGGCATTGTCATGCATAAATATAGCATCCTCACCCAAATTGACCATAAATGGACCAACGTATTCGTTGAGGATTTCTTCCACATATCTTACGCTAGTTAAAGAGCCGTTTTCTATGATCACCAGCTCTGTGCGACTTTCAGAGGAAATTCCGGCCCACACAAGTACAGACCCACCACCGTAGGCTACTTTTTCTTCGATGCATGCTTGCTTGAATCTTTCCCCTGGTCTTCTATACACTCTGTGTCTTCCATCGTGCTTGTAGAGCATAAATTTTGATTCGTCGGAGAACATAACTTTCGACCAATCTTCAATACTCCAATTTACGTGGTTCTGGGCATATCTTAGTCTTGAAATACGATGGCCACGCTCCAGTTTAGGGCCGTTTGCAGGTCTAAGGGGTTTTAAGTTAGATTCAGCAAGCCGACGTCATACTGTCCATGCACTTGGGTTACTTCCTCCGAGGCATCGAAACTGATTTGTGAGTTCAGTTCCTGTGAGAAAGCGATTTCGAAGCATGGTGTTCACCAAGTATCGGTCTTCTCGTGCTGTGGTACACCTAGTTCTGCCCGTTCCTGGTCTGCGTAGGTTAGAACCAGTTTCTTCGTAACGTCGGAGAACTCTTTGTACTGTTGACAGCGACACACCGACAGTCCTGGCTGTATCGCGCTGACTCCGGCCGGTTTCCACCAATGTAAGTATTCTGGTGCATTCTTCAAGTGTAAGCGACATGATTTCAGCTTGAATAATGAATATTGAGCACTATCAACCTGGTTTATGTACCAACATAAATGACAGATTACAAACAAAAGCAAAAACAAATCCTGTAATTTCGTAGTTCCATCTTCGACAGTGTTCCCTTTTCAAATTTGATTTTTTTATGATATAACTTTACAATAACTAAGAAGTTTTAATACTTTCATTTAAGGAGTATTAAATTGTCTATTAAATACAATTTATTGCATTAACCTAGCATTCTTACTTTCCGAGATTTTTTGGATTCTTTGAGTGACCCGGATTCATTGCTCTCGAGTGTAGCTTTATTACAGAGGTTACGTTTAACAACATTTTTGAATTTATTTACAGATAAATTAATAACGTCATTTGGGATTTTGTTAAAGAACCGTAGGTTTTGCCCTTTAAATGATTGACTAACTTTTTGGAAAGATTAGAAGCGTTCGAAATGTGGTTCTGGAGAAGGATGGAGAGGATCAGTTGGACTGAGAAAGTTACTAACGAGAAAGTTCTTGAACCGAGTGGATGAGAGGGAAAATGATTAAACACCTTATACGACATGACAGCTTCATTAGAGACATCATAGTGGAAAAAGTAGAAGGAAAGCGTGGAAGAGGAAGACCAAGAATAAGCTACATGATCCAGATAAAAGAGAAGGTCGCCGTCATGTGGTATATGGAAGTGAAACAGACAGCAATGGAAAGAGCTAAATGGAGAGAACTATATCACTAAACCAACAAGAGCTAGGCTCTTGAATTATAATTATAATAATAATATGAATATTATGACTATTGAAACAAATTATCTGGCATTTTGCGGTGCCTGAAGCAGTCAGCTTGATTATCGTTATTGAATTAGCCATCCACAAAGTGTTCGAGTTGCGCTGACAGAGGGCAGCAGCACTAACCTTCTTGTTGGGCAGATGCGGCATGCGGCGCGTGAAGTCGACGGCGGAGTCGAAGTTGTCGACGATGACTCTCGCGCCCGCCGCCGGCCGCGCCTGCACCGACCCGATCACCATGGCGCCGTACGAACGGGTCAGGTTCATCACCTGATACATAGCAAAACATTACAATTCATGTATTCAATATAAAAGATTTATTTGAGTCACAAGATATACAAAATAAACAATAGTTAAGTGCTTAAATTTAATAATAGAAATAGTGATACAAAAAGGTCGCCACTCAATATATGCTGCAGAAACATGGATGCTGCAGCGCTGGTTTTCAGTGGCGCCACCGTGCGGAGCGCAGCAGCAATTGTGAAGCACATTATGTTCTTACTAATATATGTACTGAAAATTACTTAATTATAAGATAAGATATTTATTTGCTGTGAACATGGTAAGTGTACATACAATATACAATTTTGCATAATACAGATGTTAACAAAAAATCAGGTCTCTTCACATTCAGTCATTTATGTCTGTATGACGTACAAATAATTTAAATTTGACTAAAATAAAAAATAAAATATATTTAAATAAAATTGTACCTATTTGTTTGAATTAAAAAAAAAAATGTCGAGAAAGTATCTATGAAAAATAAATAAGTCAAAATTTACATGTCAAAATACTCATTAATGGAATAGAAACTGTTAACTGTCAGCCAGTCTTTTAAAGCCTTATAGAAAAAGTTACCTTGTTTTTCTAGTATTGCTTTCGGCAAGTGATTATAAATTTTACATGACATGAAAACGCAGTTCCGTTTATAAAGTTCTAATTTAGGTTTAGGCATCACTAAGGGTTTATGCGTAATCTTCCGTTTATTAGTATTGTCTTGATGTTCAAAAAGGTCATAGTGTTTCTTTACAAATACAGCTATTTCAAAAATATATAATGAAGGAAGAGTCAAGATTTTGTACTCTTTAAAAATAGGTCTACAAGATTCAATCTGTTCCATATTAAATATTGCTCTTATGCATTTCTTTTGTGCAACAAAAGCTTTTTGTAATTAAGTTGAGTTGCCCCAAAGCACCAAACCATATCTGAGAACAGATCCTATGTAGCTATGATACACTACTAACGCTGTTTTTAATGACGTGACTTTCTTAATGGCCCTAAGAGCATAAACGAATTTATTTACTTTTGCGCACACTAAGTTAATTTGGTGCTTCCAGTTCATATGTTGGTCAATCTGTACACCTAAAAAATTTATATTTTGAGATTGATCAATTACCTCATTATTATGTTTTATATTTAAATTTTGTCCTTGTCTTTGAATTGTCCTAAATTGTACGAATTTTGTTTTATTTGTGTTTATCTTTAAGTTATTCATGTCAAGCCATGTTATGATGTTCCATAATGCTCTATTAATTTCACATTCTAATGAAGAAGTGTCCTTGCTATCCACAATTATTGTTGTATCGTCAGCAAATAATATACAATCATGATTAATTGCACATGGTAAGTCATTAATATAAACTAAAAATAACAATGGACCCCGTATACTCCCTTGAGGGACCCCGTACCTATTTATTTTCACATCGGAGTCATAATCTTCAATTGTGTTTGTAATTTCAGAAAACTTCCTAATTCTCGTTAACTGTTTACGATTCTTCAAATAACTCTCTATCCAGTTGTATGCTGGTCCACGAATTCCATACTTTGTAGCAGAATATTGTGCTTAACAAAGTCAAAAGCTTTACTCATGTCTAAAAATAGAGCTACAGTTGGAATTTTATTGTTTAAATTATTTAATATTTTCCGAAGACGAAGCAAACATGAATGAACCTTATTATGTAAAAGTAAATTGAATGTTTACAGCATTAATAATACAAATTGTAGACGATATAGCACGACCATATTAAGAATATTGACCATGGTGAGTTATCTGATCGTAGTTCTGACCCTACTAACTTTAGACCGATATCAGTTCTGCCAACATTTAGTATAATTTTTGAAAAGCTTATTCTTAGTCAACTGCTAAACCTTGATGTCAAACAACTCGGAATTACGCGGGACAGATCAACCCGGCATAAAAATTGATGATAGCTGGGAGTACTCACATGATGCTTTAGGCATCTTTTGTGATTTGTCTAAGGCCTTTGACTGCGTACACCATGAAACATTGATCAGGAAACTACATCAATATAGTGTCAGAAGTATGGCCTTGGGCCTTTTCACTTCTTATCTATGTAACAGGATACAAAAAGTCGACGTAAACGGAAAGTGTTCTTAGGGATTTGTGGTAAAGATGGGTGTACCTCAAGGGTCAATACTTGACCCATTCCTGTTTTTAGTCTACATGACCTACTTAACTTGTGAGGGACAATCACGATTAAGACTAACTTTAATAAAGGATGTAATGGGTTCCAACCTCCATCTTCGGGATTCAGGCTAATCTCGCTTGCCCGTGATACACCCTGCTAACTAAGAAACAGGTCTGTGGCGGCGGCTGATTGTGGCATAGGGCAGCCTATATCGACACAGCTAAATTCTCCGACCGTGCGACATCCACATCATGAGACCGTGCGACATCCCAGCGTGGGGATTATGAGCAGATCTCCCCTTACGGCACAATAAAAACCTCCCTAGCGTAATGAGCGACATGTGCTGACCTGCGCCTGGTCCTCGGGTGCGACCACCAGCACCATGCCGACGCCGCAGTTGAAGGTGCGCAGCATCTCGTCCCCGGACACGGAGCCCGCGTCCGCGATCCACGCGAACACCTGCAACACGCTATTGTTATAGTACGTGTCATGTAAACAGAACGCTGGAAGGGGATGGGGGTGTGGTTGCGCAGGAGTAAATACCGATGGGGTGTAAGCGGAACAAAAAAAAATACAAACTCATCACTCACTCCAAACACCATCAAACGGAATGTTAGCCAACCTCACCGGCCGTGGTGCGCCTGCCGAACAACGGCCGAGGCCCTGGGACCCTACTACAATTCACCAAAGTACGAAACTTCGTGTTTCGTCTCGTGCGATTGGTCGTATTTCATACTGTCAATTCCAATATTGCGGTCGTATGTTTTGTGAAATAGAGTAGGATGCACAACGTTCGGACTGTTACATTACAAACTTCGCGCCGAAATTTCGGTTTTCGTTTGATTATGGGTACCAATCGCAAGAAACGAAACACGTAATTTCTTAATTCCTTGAATTGTAGTAGACCCCCCGGCGTCCAGCGTGGTGAGTTATTGTCCCTTGTACGGTATGGGACAGATTATGGATTGAACAGATCCGTAATTCGGCATATTCGCTACTCGACAGAAGTACAGTTATAAATAACCCCAAAATAAAATGAGCAGTGTGCACAGGTCTGTGTATAGTGTGTACAGGCCCATGAGCAGTATGTACAGACCGGATGCACGTGCCACCAGTGCGCGTTGAGCCGCGCCCGCACGTGCTGCGGCAGCACTCGCGGCACGTTCTCGAGCAGGCCCCCGCCCGTCACGTGCGCTGCTGCCTTCAGCCGCCCGCAGCGCAGCGCGCCCGCCATGCTCGCCGCGTAGATGCGCGTCGGCTTTATCAGCTCCTCGCCTGCAAACAACACAACCATCATTAGGAATTTCGCTCACTACGACCACGATCATGACTAGGGGCCGCTCTAATATAGTATGAAGCTGTCATGTAACCACTGGTCTCTAATTTATAAGTAGATTTGAGTAAATTCGGTGTACTGGCCTGGCAGGGTCGCCAAGTGATATAGTATGAAGCATTCCAATCATATTTTCATATATACATTCATACATCGGCAAATAAGTCACAACACAATCAGGATTGTGACTCAGGAAACGTCAAAGTTCTTAATAACAGGTCCAGTGCTAAACATTTCAGTAGGTAACTGAGCTACTAAATAGACCCCCTGAGCACCGTTGAGCTCATATATAGCTCAGTCCGTATACAAGTTGAATGATCGGGGTGAACTCGACCCGCCCTGCCGCACTCCACATTTAAACCTGTACGCTTCAAATAATAATCCCGACCATCTGAAGTTCTTACTCCGGTTGCCGTACCGATACTTAAAGGTTGATATGAGGTCATAAAAAGATAAATATTACTGTACAGCTTCAGCCCAATTTATCGTATGCCACTGGATCGGACGCTTTCGATTAATCAAGAAAATAGGCGTTGACAGGTATGTATTTGCTCGTGAAGTACTGGACGGTGTTAGAAACTTAATACTGCAGTTTTATCGGATAGACCATCACTGGACGTGATGCAGTTATATACTTTTAAGTAAATAAGTATTAATCATCACGATCCGGGACCTTTGCTATCACATTATGTAGTATGTGTCTGTAATTGCATGTGTAAAGGTATCAAGTTTATGTCGTATTTGTTAACACTCGCAACTACTCGCAAGGGAATCAAAACCTATATGTAACAATTACATTATGTTATCTAGAATTGTGAAATTAGACAACAATATTTTAGCACAAGAAAGGCGAAAATCCAGAAACCGTTAGTATTTACATCACAAAAAACACACCTACAAGATGTGAAAATCCAAAGATCTATAGATCTTTTAGAGATTATTATGATGCAATGCAGATCAAAGTTAATATAAACAATGACAAAGTTAGACGAAGCTCTAATAAATAACATCATCATCAATCAGCATTTATTAGTCCATTATTGAAGGTTTGCCTCCCCCAACTGCTTCCGATTCGCTCTATTTTGAGATTCACGCTTCCATTGGCCAGCAGCTGCAGCTTTAATATCGTCAAACCATCGCGCCTTCGGCCTGCCTAGTTTCCGGAATCCAATCCGTCTTTCACTCAGTTATCTTATAGCTCCATCTATTATCGGAGCATCGCATAAGGTGTTTAGCCCATTGCCACTTCAGTTCACCTTTTGCGGATCTTTTCGTGTCCTATTCGGTCTCGTAAAGATAACCGAAGCATCGACTTCTCTATAGCACAAATAACATAATCTTTGTTAAAAATAGAACACTTGCCTAACGTGTGTCCCTCTTTACTGAACGGCGCCTTATCGTCAAGCGTGAGTCCAGCCTTCTTCATCAGCTTGTGGATCAAACTGAAACCGTTGCTGTGCACTCCGTTTGAGGGTAGGCCGATGATGATGTCGCCAACCTTTGAGAATACAAATACATGAATATTAATATTTTTTCCAGAGATATAGAGCTAAAAAATGAGTAAATAGCAGCGATGGGTTAAAATGTAGGATTAGCAGACCCGCGCGCAACTCCGATTACGCAGTCCTTTTATCCCGTCCGTCAAAGACAGTCTGGTCAAAGACCAACAACTGAGATAACGAGCCGAGACGCGAGAGGCTGCGGGTAGGATTCCCGCTGCGAGACAGATGTCAAAACATACATGTTTGTATTTTTTCTGGAATTACAAATCCTATTTCGCTAAAATGTTGTGTCTATAATTGGACAACATTGTGAAAAGAATGCGTGACCTTTATTTAAAAACAGGAAATTAACAAAGAAAATACAACGAATTAAGCATTGAAAGCGATTACACATAAAATTAACTGTTTTACCCGACTAAAGTCCTCTTCAGTCAGGTTATTAAGTTTAATTTTTTGGGGGTGCATTTCCCCAAAAATAGTATTTATTGAATTTTCAATCTTTGCAATAACGTTACGTTCAGAATACAAATTAATTTTGTATATGACTGTTGAATACACCCCAATGTGTCTGTGCAGAAATTTTCCCTAAAATACTCTTGAATTAAATGAATTATGTGCAAAATAAAATGATTGAAACGTGAATTTCATAGACCCAATATGTAATTAGAATTGTGTGCGTAGTGCGTGCAGCTATAGTTATATTTACGTTGATGTCGTTGATCTTGGGCAGTATGTCGGCCCGTTCGACGACGCCGAGCGCGAAGCCGGCCACGTCGTAGACGCCGCGCGGGTACATGCCCGGCATCTCCGCCGTCTCGCCGCCTGTAACGCGCTACCATGTAAACCAAACCACTATCACAACAGCCGGGGATACACATGCCCGTAGCTTGCACACTACCATACCAGCTCCTTGCACATGCCACCTACTGTCATGTGTATACGCTAACTGGCATGCCTGTAACTGGCATACATGTAGCTAGCAAAACATTTGATTTACTTGCATGCCCGTTGAGGGAGGGGACGCCAAACTGGCACGTGTGAACAGACGCGACAGCTGCGGGCTTACCAGTAGCTGACTCGTTGTTGACGTAGCTGTACGTTTTTTGTTTCGCGCAACAATAGGTACGAGTGACTCTCAAAACTGTCCTGTGTATACGCGATGGGAATACTGGCATGCAAGGGCACAATTTGCGTGCCAGTATTACTAGCAAATGTATCTGCAGTGTGCCAGTTACTCGTACATGCCCTGTCACGATATAGTACATTTTTACCTAGGCGTGACGTCACGAGCCCCCACTCCCGAACTTTCACGTTCTTTAACTTCGTCAATTTATATTGATTCGATAAATAAAAAAATACGTGTCCAATATTTTTTGTTGGTCTATCTGACGGACTAATTAGAATGATTATATTTTGAGGCAGTCGTCATTTGTAGTATATTAGTGAGTGTGGAGGCGCTGACCGATCAAGGCGGCGGAGGCCTGACGACAGCCCTCGGCGACGCCGGCGACGACGTCCCTGGCGACGCTGACGTCGAGCGCGCCGCACGCGAAGTAGTCGAGGAAGGTGAGCGGCGCGGCGCCGTTGCAGAGGATGTCGTTGACGCACATGGCGACCAGGTCGATGCCGATGCTGCTGTGCTGGTTTATCTTCTGCGCCACCTTCAGCTTCGTGCCCACGCCGTCCGCCGCCAGCACCAGCACGGGGTCCTGCAGGTGACACTTTAATACGACATGTCGTCTTTGTTACGTACATTACATCATTCATTAGTATAAAATAACTTATGTTTCCGTACCTACCTAGACTTTGTTTTTGTTTATAAGCAGGTGTGCGAGGCTAGGTAAGTTCAGTCGCAAATGAACGTGATGAAGTGCAAACGTATCGTGGTTTTCATTGGTATATTTCATGTTATTATCTCGCAAACTAAACTCCAACTTAAGAACAGTAACGATGTTTTACCGTAACTGGTAAGTTCTTCATAATTTATTCAGTTTTAAATCAATTGCACGACTGAGTGAGAAATGGCTTCATGATCATCAGCCTATAGCAGTCCACTGCTGGACATACTCGTAGGCCTGGTTAGTTGATTTATCACGTGAGCAGAGCTTGTTTTATGGAAAACACATCATTAATTTACTATTTATATACCATATTATATACATAAATACATACAACGATGCATAGAACACATCCAGATCAAAGACAAATATTTGCAGATCATAGAAATGTATGTCCCGTAGCGAAAATCGAACTCACAATCTTATGCGTCTCAGCCGGTCTATGTCCACTGCGCCACAAAATCCATCATTTTTAATGTATACAGAATACTAACTCTCGCTCGCGTCTTCGTTAGCTTAGTAATACGCGCAAGTTTTTTTTTGTTGACAAGCGCTTTCTAGTTTGAATACTATATATAGTACTAAATTCATAAATTGTATACAAAATGCCCTACAAAAGAGCAGAGGACCAGGGTACCTTGGGAGATACCTATGTCCAGCTGTAGACAGCTATAGATTGATGATGATGATGATACAAAATTTATATTAGGTGCCAGGATAAAAAGTAGTATATGTGTCATGTTGGGGTAAACGTCTACATTCAAAACAATTTATCCAAAACAAGCGTGAAGCAATAAACATACGAGTCATTTCGTATTTAAATATTAGTAGAATGTTATACAATATCCAAAAAAAAAGGCAATAATTACCTTGTACTCCTTTTCAACAGCTTTTAATTGGAAACAACCTCCGAATCCACCGAGTCCGCCCAAAACGCCTGATCTTGTGGTTGACCTAAAAATAATTTTAAATGAGGGGTTTTAGCTACACGATTTAAAAAAAACAAAAAACCGCCAAGTGCGAGTCGGTCTCGTGTTTCACCGTCACCATCATCAGCCTATAGCAGTCCAAAGCTGCACAAACGCCTCCCTAGTGAATGGCATTGTGGCCTGTCCTCAGCTCGAGGTCCAGCTTCTACCAGCAGCCGACAGCAGATTGTCTCTCCACCTGGCCGAAGCGCTGACGGAGCGACTATTGCACTTTGCGCGTAAGAAATTTCCGCTATAATAATTAGCTTCTTATACATAGCTCAACCAAATTTCATGATCCTAGATCAACGGGAAGTAACAGATAATATAGGTTTGGATTCGCCTGCGATTGTCAAAATATGCGGCATGCATGTGAACGGCCTTATCTTTTGGTTGAGTTAACTTAGATCTTTGATTTTTTTTTCAATTCAAAGTTTGATTGCTCCAAGCGTTTGCAGACCTGAGTTTTTGATACCTTAGATCCCTATCGAACCGATAGCGACTTTAACGGCGACGCAATAAAGTATTATTCAGCTCGTACCTAACACTTTATATTCACCTACACCTTGCATCCCTTTCTATATGTAACTCGTTATCTCTTCTGACGCGTACTAATCTACGAAGCGAGCCCCGCACTCGGGGCCTAAACTGGTACTTATAGCTTCGTACCTAAAGTGCGGAGTGGGACTGGCCTGATTACGGTATATTAAAGGAATCGGCTATTAGTCAATACAATCAATCTTTTGATTACATAAAAATTACATAAAAATACTAAATCTTTATTTATCAAAACATCACATATAAATACGATTAATATTACTGATAGTGTCTGCACTAGGCTTTGCGAGTATCGCAGGAAATCGGATACAAGATTAGATCGTGCAATAAGAAAATAACACAAATGTACTTGACAAAAGAGAATAAATTACTCCAACCGAAAAAATCATTACAATAGCAAGTATGGAAATTAACACTTTTTGGATTCTAAATCAAAACACTAGCAAAGTTAAGATTAATTTATGTGTTGGGTATGCGTATGTGAGGGCTTTATGTCGCCTATTTTGTCACTCGCAAAGTAATCAAAATCTAAAGGGTACTTCCTAGGTTTTTTTTATCTGTACTTACCTAGCCAGAGGTTTGATCATGGACACGAGCGAGTCGCCTGCCTCGATGTCGACCCCGCTGTCCTTGTACGAGAGAGACTTGTGCGGCGCGGCGGCGTCTGTCGCGTACGGCGCTACAAGCGGAGACATGGCTTCCTTGAAGTTCTCTACCACTACCTGATGGCCTCCTGAGAAAGTACAAAATCAAAAATCAATCATTCAATAAGAATCATTTTATTCAATAAGAACTACACAGGTACACTTTAAATCGTATTTTTTTAAAATTTACATCAATTCGTAACGAGAACAAATAGAGAGGAATTGGTAAGAAACTCTGTTTGGCTTATAATTTTCACAAATACATAAAAAATAGCCGTATCGGCACGCCTGACACGATCTACAGCCACCGTCAGCGTGACTACTAAAACTCTTACTCTAATCCAAGACCTCACCCCCTCTCTCACCCTCATTCAAACTCATACTCAGTCGGTTAGACATCGACATGAGCTGGCAGCTTATTCCATATTTTAGCAGTGCGCATTATAAATGATGTTTGGAAGCGTTTAGTCCTGTTAAATGGAATATCAACTTGATGCGGGTGGTAGTTAGCTAAGTTTTCGATACGCTTAGGATACTCTCTCTCTCTCTCTCTTCCTTTCCATATATTGATGATAGGGTCAGCCCTCCTACAACTTTTCTTTTCCACTTCGCTCTATCTTCGACGTCTGCATCGGAAACATTGCATGCCACCATGTTTCTACGCAACACCTCTGTCCAAGTTACGCTTACGATATGTCAGGTTGAAATATTCGTGATCGCTCTAGTGCTTTGCCGTAGTCGAATAAAAACTATACAAAACCGGCCAAGTGGAAGTTGGAAGAAGATGGCTTCCATACCGTTGTGTGGAAGCCCGACTTAAATGATTCTTTTATGCTGTTATTAGTATTTTTTGTTAAAGCGGCAACAGAAATACATCATCTGTGTAAATGTCAACTGTCAAGCTATCACGGTTCATGAGATACAGCCTGGTTACAGAGAGACAGACAGACGGATAGTGGAGTCTTAGTAATAGGGTCCCGTAACTTTCGTAATTTTAGAAGACCCGAAACTCAAATACAAAATTTCTTTATTCAGTGCGTCCTTAAGGTACACTTGGGATCGTAATTTTTTTTAATACCGATAACGACCTATTTTCGACCTTATGTTTATGTACGCAAAGTATACGTATATACGCACTTGACCCACCTTCCGCGCCCATCTCTTCAACTAGACCGACGACGTCGATCCCGTCCACAGTCGCTAATAACTCGTCCACGGCACTCGCATCCGCGATCACCGCCATGCCGATACCGCAGTTGAACGTACGCAGCATTTCGAAATCTGATACTAGACCTGCAAATTATCAAAACAGTAAACTTCATTTTCTCTATTGAACGGACGCAACATTTCGAAATCTGATAATAGACCTGCAAATAATCATAACAATAACTGTAAAAAAAAGGACATGTCATGTGAAAATCATTGTTAAATTATTGCCATTTCAAGCAGCACACCACGAAGCGCTCGTGGCGCGAAGCATCACTCCGCCCGGTCATTACTTGGATGGGTAACCGTTTAGTGACATTTATATTTGAGCGCTTCCGTGCTTCGGAAGGCACGTTAAAATGTTGGTCCCGGCTTTTCAGTCGTTACGCTATGTCGGAGGTCTTCGGGCGGCCGAAAAACTTTGAAATCAGACTTGGTCACTAGCGAACTACGAAGAAGAAGAAGAAGAAGATAAAGTAGAAATGGATATTGGTATACATGCTGAGCGCTTCCGTGGTTAGGAAGGCTCGTTAAAATGTTGGTCCCGGCTTTTCAGTCGTTAAGCTATGTCGGAGGTCTTCGGGCGGCCGAAAAACTTTGAAATCAGACTTGTTCACTAGCGAACTACGAAGAAGAAGAAGAAGATAAAGTAGAAATTGATATTGATATACATGCTGAGCCAACCCCTATTTCGGCACAGGGTGGCTTTATGGGGCTTAATACTTTTATAAATCTACCTTGGCCACCACCTCTGTTCATAGGCACTAAGTTGTTTATACCTTTTTAATTTGAGTTTTTTTTGTTTTGTAATCTATATTATCTATCTGTGTCCCTGCCCTCTTGTATCAAAATAAATGTTCTATTCTATATTCAAAGGAGATGATAAATTAATAATCAATCTGTTTACTTTTTTGGCGCAGCCGTCGGGATACATTATAATGTCCCTATGGCATATTTTTTTTCTAGTGAAAAATAGTTTCAAGTATAGTTCTTTTGCTGAGAAAAACATTATATAGATTCATGAATTGTCATTGGAGATTATGGGCATATCTTCCTTCTTATATGGGCTGTTGTAGTTGTAAATTAATTTATGTTTATTACCGTTGTTTAACATTTTAAAACAAGAGATATCGTTATAAGAATACTTCATCCCGGCTGTGCCAAACGAGCAAACGTAAATACATCAAATCAGAATATATTTTACAATGCCTAAAATAATTTCAAGTTCAAACATACCTGTAGCCTGCAGCCAACCGAATATAGGCTTTATCTTGAACTTCATAGCATCCAATTTGACCCTGATGCCAGGCAGCAATATCCTGGGAATATTTTCCAACAGACCACCGCCGGTGATGTGAGCCAATCCTTTGACGAGACCGCTTTTAACGGCTGGCAGTAACTCGCGCACGTAGATACCGGTTGGTTCGAGGAACTCTTCGCCGTAGGATTTGTTTGTGGTGCTGAACGGAGCTTTTTCGGTGTATCTGAAGAAAATTATTGTATTAATTCAATTTTTACTGGTCAGTCTTTGTAACACTGTTCTTTTTGGGTTTTTCGATGGAAGATAAGGGAAAAAAATGCTTCAGAATACTCATAATACAATCTTTAACCTATACTAGTAAATATCATTATGTGATGTATGAATTTGAAGATTTATTAAAACTGCTGAAAGAATCAATCTGAAATTTGGCACATATATTTGTGACCAGGAACATATAGGCAAATTTTATAACAGGGTACCAGACGAGCGAGACCGCGGGTGAAAGGCTCTTTGATTATATGACTAAAGATGATTTATTAGATGAGATAAAGCCTACTTCTCCAAGTAGTTCACCAAAAAATCACAGTTTTTTTCAATGAGTTTACTTATAAATAACGTACTTATGTGCACCCTGCGCCATAATCTTCTGCACCAAGCTGTATCCGTTGCTGTGCACGCCGCTAGAGGGCAGGGCTAGCACGACATCGCCCGCCCTGATCTCTGCGGAGCGCGGCAGTTGCTTCCGGTTGTCGACCACGCCGACCGCGAACCCGGCCAAGTCGTACTTGCCAACCTCGTACATTGAAGGCATTTCCGCTGTCTCACCACCTAAAGATAGTTCACTTGTAAATATGCTGAAATGGGGGTGTCGATTGTCTCATTTGATTTGGCAGTCCACTCTACAAATTATTAAATTTCAATTCAATTTATTTATTTACTGTAATTAACACGGATAATAAGACAATTACATTAATTAAAGAGCTAGAAAAGTCACAAAAATTACAATAAAATAAAACATTAAATTAACAATTATTCGGGCAAAAATAAATTTAAAAAAAATAAACTTTTTATAATCATACTAACATAATAATTTAACACACAGTAATACATCCCGCTCACAAAACTTCAGGAATTCCGACCTAATGCAAATCTTTCTTGAAGAAGAAAAGTAAATCTCTCAATTATGTTGATACTTCTTAATTGTTATTCAAGCTATTCACATTATTTGTTTTTAAGCAAATTCTACTTGTGAAGACCTGTAATTGGCTTTCTGTTTTTACTCTATATCAAGTCTACCCTATACCATTGTGTTTCTTCAGCTGTTGGTTTTCCTTTATAATAAATAAAATAAATATTAAATAAATAAAGGGATGGGTCCGTGGTGCACCCTACTGACTATCACAGCGCAGCCTAACACTGGGACAGCTAACTCCCCCAACCGCCGACGGGCAGCAGTGTCTGCGGTGCAACTATGCCCTGCGATCCCCAACCCGCATGAGCAGCGTGGGTATTACAGGGAAGCCTATGTCCAGCAGTGGACTGGTATAGGTTGATATGGAGGTAGTAATGTGAATGCAAACATTTGTCCTGCTCCTGGGAATCAAATTCGAAACTTTTGCGTCTCAGTTTGCGCAGTTTGTCAACTAGGTGATCGTATAAATTTGTATTTTATTCTACTCCTCATGATTCGGTCATTTGAGCTACAAAATAATTTACGGTCTTTGTCAACGTACAAGCACGCCATGTAAAATCGTCACAACGTATATATGGTCTGAAGTTGGCTGCCAGTAGCAATGTAGTTCCTTTTTGTGTCGGACTGTGCTAAGATTGGTCGAATCATTTGCTGAGCCTAACTTCAGACAGACATAGTTCCTATTTGTTGTGACTATTGTAGTCGTCGGGAAAGGCGACTGGTCAGCAGTCAGCAGTCAGCACTCACCGAGCAGAGCGCAGCCGGACAGCAGACAGGCGTCAGCAATACCCTTGACTATGGTGGCGGCCACGTCCACCTGCAGCCGCCCGCACGCCATGTAGTCGAGGAACGCGAAGGGTTCTGCGCCCGCGCACAGGATGTCGTTAACGCACATCGCTACCAGGTCTTGACCAATCGTGTCGTACTTCTCCATTATTTCTGCTATCTACATAGATAAATAATAGATTGTAGAATAGGAGAGTGCTCGCTTCGCTCTCCATTCACTTTCATTCAATTGTACGTTATATGAATATATAGTTCGGTCCCACTCTTCATTATTATGAATTTTCTGGCTAATTCTACTGTTTGGTTGCTATACGCATTGGTGTCATTCCAAAAGCACTGATGAGTCAAATAAATCTGATATTTTCTTTTTTTTTTCATTGTCAAAAATATATCTAACAATTTTTAGTTTGATATAGATATTGATAACATCGTCATCTTCAGTCTATATTAGTCCACTGTAATACATTATGAATCAACAATATAATAGAATAGCAATTGTGACAAAGACGTACAAAATATAAGCCAAGTAGAGTTTCTTGCCAATTCTTCTCTGTTTGGTCGCGTTACGAATTGGTGTAAATTAAAAAAAGTTGACGATTCAAAGTATTCCTTAAGTTTCCAATTGAATAAAAAAATATGTAGTTTGAAAATAGGCCTCCCCTAATGAGCGCCATTCCACCACCTTATGTGATAAATTTGCTCCGCATTTAGATTCAAAGTTCCAAAGGATGCGTTTTGAGTTTATAGAAAAGAATATGATTTTTACCTTCAACTTAGTGCCAACTCCGTCAGTCCCCTGCACGAGCACGGGGTCCTTCAGACTGGGGTCCATGGCCGACAGTTGGAACAGGCCACTGTAGCACCCCAATCTCCCCAGCACCCCCTTTCTATGGGTCCCTGTGGCCATCGGTTCTATTTGACGGACGAGAGTCGCCGCCGCGTCTATGTCAACGCCACTTTGAAGGTATGATAGACCGTTGATCCTGGAAATAAGGTTCTTATTTGTATGTTATAAGAATTATATTGGTACCACATCTTGGTGGCGAACAGTTTGAAGGTATGATAGACACCTGATCACGTTGATCTTGGATATAGAACTAAGTCTTTGTATTGGCTAACACTTTAATGGTATGATAGACCGTTGAACCTGGAATGAAGGTACTTATTTTTGTAAGTTGAACATTAGTTCAACGTACTTGTACTGGCCAAACGGAAACCGATTTCGCTGCATCATTTTGAAATGTTAATTCGGTTTAGATATGACCGATTTATAACCTAATATCAATTTTTTTTTAAAGTTTATAGGAGGCTGCTTTTGTGAGAGGCAGATGGAAGGAGCTGCATCAGTTACGCCGACAAGACAAGAGCACAGCTCATAAATAAATGATGATGATCAATTTTAATATAATACATAATTTTACTACCCACCTTTTCTTGATCCTCAATATTTTTTATAACTAGCAACTTTATACAAGAAAGTTACTTCCCAGAAGATGTTTGTTAGCAGATGCATGAATAAGAGAAAATGAGGTCTTTTTCGACCTCATAACTGACGAGAGCAGTTATTTTTTTCAAACATTTACAGCGTAATATAGGAGCAGTTGTCTAAGTTTTAGTATAATCCTCCAAAGTGACTGGGCTTCAGAGCTAGTTCTTACATTACCTATCTGAACTCAAACAAATAAGTCCTAGAAATGAAAAATTTTGGGTAAATGTTAGTTTTATAATGTACTAAGAAAATATTTAGCCTATAAAAGTCTAAAGCGAAGCAGCATGAAAAATCCTCAACTTGGACGAAGTTGCGGGTAATCCGCTCATAAAGGATTGTGATGTGTGTTATCAGCATCTTTTACGAGTTTCTATTAAGACTACACTCTACATCCAGCTAGTGCTAATGAGTTGGGCGTTAGTTTGATTCAGGCAACGACTCGAGCTCATCATAGTGTATTTTAGGTGGCTCAGATGTGTGTTGTCATCATTATCCTTTATAAGTTTCTATCTAGACTACACTCTACATCCAGCTAGTGTATAATCCGCTAGTGCTAATGAGTTGGGCGTTAGTTTGATTCAGGCAACGACTCGAGCTCATCATAGTGTATTTTAGGTGGCTCAGATGTGTGTTGTCATCATTATCCTTTATAAGTTTCTATCTAGACTACACTTTACATCCCGCTAGTGTATAATCCGCTAGTGCTAATGAGTTGGGCGTTAGTTTGATTCAGGCAACGACTCGAGCTCATCATAGTGTATTTTAGGTGGCTCAGAAGTGTGTTGTCATAATTATCCTTTACGAGTTTCTATCTAGACTACACTTTACATTCCGCTAGTGCTAAAGAGTTTGGCGCTAGTTTGATTCAGGCAACGACTCGAGCTCATCATATTGCATTTTAGGTGGCTCAGATGTGTGTTGTCATCATTATCTTTGATGTGTTTCTATATTATTACACCTTATTATAACATATTATCATTTACTCAAATGTGATGGAACACTATCTAAGTAAACTAAGGCTTGTACTCAAGAACTGAACAAAGCTGATCGTGTAAGCCAACGTTGTTTTCTACGAGGAAAGGTTGAAAATGCTTTAGCAAAATTCACAATTACTACTTACTTTGAAATCTTTATATTATGTATACTACTCACAACGTATTTATGTCGCTCTGAAATTGGCTACATGTAGCGAGGTAGTTCCTATGTTTGGGTCGGATTGTATTAGAATTGATCGAATTGTTTGCCGAGTCTAGCTTTCAGAGGGACAAAGATCCATTCTATGTTGATTTAATTCTCATTCTCAAATAATATTAGTTAGGCAAATACAACGGCAAACACAATAGAAATACAAAAGCAAAAACAACGGGATTATTAAATACCAAAGCAAATGATTCAATAAGTTTATTACAGAAAACTGTATAAACACTTCTTACCAAGCAATGCTCCTTTTAGCAAGCTATAGGACAAAAACAGAGATTAGTAATGGAATGTAATGATACCCCATGCTCCGGAACTTACATGCTGAAACAAAACGTACATTATAAAATACAGTATTTTCAGGACAGGGCGCAATGGCGCTCATTAGGGGAGGCCTATGTCCATCAGTGGACTGCTATAGGCTGATAATGATGATGAATAGGTTTATGACATGACAGGTGAAATATTTGATCACTCTACACAACACTAGCTTCCATACGCGATTCTATTTGTGTTTGATGTTACCCAGTTAAAAAGTAACTGTACCTGTTATTTCTGATCTAGAATTACAATGTGAAACAGCTCAATTCGGTCAGTAGTCATAGCATAATCAAAAAATCCAATCAAAGGTTCTCACTAATCAGACTATAAATACATCCCAGAAGGGCATATTTATAGATTTTTATTTTTTATCCTACAAGCACACTTATTGGAGAGTTTGTTGCCCGGACGGTACTAGACGGAGTAACTGAATGCAATGGAGAATGATTGAAACAGAAGACAATACAACACAAATCCGACAAGACAAAAAAAAATGGTTTATTGCATTTGAGGCCCATCCATATCACCAGCGACCCGTTGTTCCGTTGTCAACGTGACCTCCTCGTGGTGCATCCAGCTAACTAACAAACCGGCAGGTGGCGGCTGACTACGGTATAAGTTCCCTGTCTGCTGCCGCGGCGACGATGCGAGAAGTGCCCTGCGATCAGCGACCCGCATGGCCAACGCAGAGATTATGGACTTGTGCCCTTTCTTATTGGGGGTGGACCATGTCCAGCAGCAACGTGAGCTATATCTGGTGTATACTCTTTTTTTTATTGTACCTGAAGATGGAACAAGCACATGGCCCACCTGATGTTAAGTCGTAAACAACCAAGTGGTACCTATCAGCTTATCACAAAGCATTGCACCGCAGATCACGCTTTTTTGAACAATCCCTACGATGCAACGCCCTGATGATATATGGACTGTGTCCATCTTGCAAACTCTCTAGTGGCTCTAATTTCTGTGGTGTAAATGTAACTCACTTGGAGAAGGCTCTGTGCGCGATGTCCTTGCGGTGCTGCTTGCCGGGGAAGTCTATGACGGCGGCGGCGGCGCACAGCGAGCTACAGCCGGTGTACACTCACTTGGAGAAGGCTCTGTGCGCGATGTCCTTGCGGTGCTGCTTGCCGGGGAAGTCTATGACGGCGGCGGCGGCGGTGGCGGCGGCGGCGGCGGCGCGCAGCGAGGCGGCGCGCGCACAGACGGCGAGCACGCGCCCGCCGTGCGTCACGAGCGAGCCGTTCGCGCCGCGCGCCACGCCGCTGTGGAACACCACCAGCCCGGGGTTCGACGCCACCTGCGACAGACCTGCCCAACGACCCACAGTTACATTGAGACCCCATTGGTGTGTTGCGACAACGCTGCAACATTTTTCAAATATATGTTATAATTAGCTTCCGCCCGCGACTTCGCTCGCGTGGTACCCGGATAAAAAGTAGCCTATGTGTTAATCCAGGTCAAAAAATATGTATAGTCCAAGTTTCAACCAAATCCGTTCAGCTGTTACGACGTGAAGCGACCTCATAACATACACACACACACAATAACGAAATGGTTGAATAAATGTGTTTACTGAGTATACTAAGTAAGGAGGGAAAACACGTAACGTTTAATCGGCAAGAGCGAAACTACTTCTTACCGCTGATGACGCATCCTTTGGTAGATGTCTCCGGGTAGCCTTTGGAAGCGATGACGACACCGACTGAAGCCAGTTTAGTGTTCCACGACACCTGCAGTTGCTTCAGGGTTCCGTTGACACAGGCCTGAAACGGTTAAAAATTAAAGCTACTAGTAGAATCTCTTTTTCTAATTGGTCTAGGCATTAGATTTTTGCACGCGTTTAACAAAATTATAAGAATTTTGAAAATGATCAGTGTTGCCAGCTTATTTTTATTGTTATTTAGTTTTATGTGTGAGTCATAACTACTACATAACTACTAGTCATAAATACTATGATGTGTAGAACGAAGTATAATTTTAATAATATTATTTTCACTTCTCTTGCTCAAAAAGTGTATCATAATTGTGTAGCTTAGCGGGCCTAAAACTCTAGTTTAATACCTCGGGCTAAAAAGTATTTTTTCTTTTTAATTTTTGTCTAAAATCATCAGCCCGTACAAAGCATTCGTTCTCTTACATAAAAACTCGACTTCTTGGTGCTCCGACAATCTTTTTTTTGAAAATAGAACCGTCTTGGTGATGTTTTATGAAGGTTGATTAATTTTTAATAAAATTTCTGAAAATTGTCTAATTTGAATTGTTTTATTTTCTCGCAATCGAAGTGAAAAGTAGAGTGTTTTACTCGGGCCAAAACCACCCATTATAACTCGGTCTTGTCATTCTCCCTCGCTACGCTCGGGAGTTTAACAACCTCGTATATAATGGGATGGTTTAGTCCCTTGTAAATCAATCTACTATTTCTATGTTTTATATGCTTATTTCTTTGTGTTGAAGTATACTTCTGTGCCGTTTTGTGGAAATAAACTATATAGAAAATAAATTCTTATATTGATTTATTTCGTTTGTCTACGAGGTGTTTATATTGTTACGTGTACATATATTTATTTGTGTAGTGGACGGTTGTTGTCCTTTTAGGGTTCCGGTTACCTTACATCACATGTATGGTAGCAGCATTAAGCTGAGACTGTACCTGTTTGGTCGCAACAGGGAGGGGCTATAGTGATTGTGTGTTTGTGTATTTCTTTTTGTTTTTAACATCCTGCTTGTCACTGTAAATTTTGCTTTTTTTGTTTCTGTGCCTCCTCCTTTTGTGTGTCAAATAAATTAATTTGTTTCTTTCTTTCTATATTATACCGTAGCCGATTACGCTTCGTTTTCCCTAGGGAACTTTAACAACGAGTCGTCGAAAATTTTACAGTTCTTCAAGTTAAAACAAAGCGTCATTAGTCACAGTATATTAAAGGAACCGGTCGTAATTATACTACGCTAAGTCTAAGACAGGCTTGCTAAAACAGACTAATAAGCCTCTTAAAATAGTCAGAGAATTCCTACAGACGAACATGGCTAGTGAGAACGCATCGATGAATGAATGCATACTAATATACACTTGGCTTATGCCCGTGCATTTTAGATCATTCCGGTTTAATAGCAAGTAAAACAATATTAGACTAAAATAATAATAGTAGAATTCAGCAACTTCTTCCGCGCAGAGATTTTTCATCTTCAATCGCCGTAGCACTTATTTATGGCTGAATTTCTGTAACACCTTTTTAGTCCATCCTTAAACTATGAAAGGTACACATACATATATCCTCCAGAAGTCTAGCTAAGAGTTAGTTATGGTCACAGCCTAAGTACGTCGATTTTCGGTCAGTCAATCATCATCATCATTCATCAGTCAGTCAATGAAGCTGATCATTAGAGATTTATTTAGATTGAAACATTCCAATCACTTAGTACTTAGAACAAATACATAAGATCAATTCATTTCATACGAAAATATCGCTTTAAAAAAAATCGGGATATCTATCACATGGTCAACTGATTCCAAACGAGGCAGAGCCTGTACTATGAGAGCCAGAATACCAGAGAGAGACTTAAAAATATACAAAACTGATAAAACACCCAAACACTGAACAAACATGCATGTTTACCACACAAATGTTTGTCCTGGGCGGGAATCAAACCCGCCACTTGCCGCTCAGAAGGCAGAGCAACTACCAACTGAAATACAATGAGGCCACTCAAATCAGATCAATTTAATAATGAAGAATTATTAAATTGATCTGATTTTGAATTTAAATAGTTAAAAAAAATGGTGATAAGGTCACATGTCTCACCTAAAATTACCTACACAAATGTAAGAAAACTTTTATTATCATTGACGAATACTGAAAAAGATTGCTGCAACATGACCCCACGATACCAATATCTCTAAAGTAGCTAGATAGCTGTTGCCATGCCACTCGTAGTTGTGTAAAAGGAGTTCGTTAACACTCTTCTAAGATACTGATAACAGGTCACTGGCGTTACTAATAAGACTAGGATTTTTTCAACCCATCTATTCGAAAAGAGGCGAAGGGTTCTTCGATAAGTGCACACAAAATGGGTCATTCTGGTGCATAGTGACGAAATCTTTAGACGAAGACTTTAGAATTTGGCACACTATTTTTTTCACTAAAAGATGAGTTTTAGCGGTGAAATATTAACACCAGAAAGTATTAAACTGAAAGCAGAAACTGCCATCAACAATTTTCTCATATAGGTGGATGAAAAGCAGAGTGTGCCACATAGTACCAAAATTATTTAACCTCGAGCGATGTACTTTGAATCCCTCGCTACGGATACTACGGTAGAACCCCTCTAGAATAATTGCTCTTTCAATAAATTATTTTGATCCTTTGTGACACAATCTACTATTCTATAACTAATCCAGTTTCTGCCATCAAGCATCAATTCTATATTCCAATTTGAAAGGCGTAAAAACTCCTACAGCGGAGTCAATCGGTAAACAAAGTATACGATGCGCTGCGTCAATCAATTTGATATACGAAGGCCCGTTTCTTAATAGGCACGATGGTAGTACCTTCTCGGACGAGCCCTTCACAAGAAGCTATTCTTCTGAAAGTACGTCTGCCTGCTAGATTCAAGATTCAAATTTTTATTTGCTAGAATACATAACTATTTTCAGAATAATGTCTTTTAGCTTATGTGTCTACATGCGAAGCGCTCGTGGCGTGGTTTACTTCGGTGTTCTGGTTAAGCAACACTCCGCCCGGTCATTACTTGGATGGGTGACCGTTTAGTAGCATTTATATTTCAGCGCTTCCGTGCTTCAGAAGGCACGTTAAGATGTTGGTCCCGGCTTTTCAATCGTTATGCCATGTCGGCTTTCGGGCGTCCTTAAAACTCCGACACCAGTTGGTCACTAGCTCATATGAAGAAGAAGATCTACATTAAAAATCATCTGCATACCTCCATAATGCTGTAAAGGTCAGATTCGAGCAGCGTCATCAGAACCTGCGTTTCAGGGTCGCCGAAGCGGCAGTTGAATTCCAACGTCATGGGACCTGACTTGGTGACCATCATTCCAGCGTATAGAACTCCTGTGGATGAAGATAAGGATATTGTATTTTGATGCCTCATGGTGATGGAAAATATCGCGAGGAAACCGGCTTAGTCAGCTCTACATTTCATTTGGATACCTCGCGAGCGAAGCCGCGGGTTGATCCTGCTAAAATTATAAAAGCGAAAGTTGTTGAGTATGGATGGATGAATGTTTGAATGTTTGTTACTCTTTCACGCAAAAACTACTGAACGGATTTGGATGAAACTTGGAATATACATAGTTTGTGACCTGAATTAACACATAGACTACTTTTTATTCCGGTACCACGCAACTGAAGACGCGGGCGGAATCTAGTATTAAATAAAGCTTTTGACTTGATTTGTTTTACAAAACAAGCAATTGGAGTAAAAACATCAGAAGGTTCTAAATTCTAAGTTGTGTCCTAGGTTTATCGTTACCAGCCTAGGTAGTATCATTATTGCGCAGTCCCAATAGCTTACCTTTGACCCCTAGATACACTTTCTTGATATAAACCAGTTTTAACCAGAAATAACCTGATTACACGTACTTTTATTTTATCAAGGTGCTACTAGCAAGCTAGACATTATAAACATCAGGGTGTCCCAGAACACATTATACTATTTTATAAGTGGGTTATTCTACACATCAACTTGTTCTACAACTATTGGAATTTCGGTAGAGAATTTCATAGATAAAATCGTTGTTGAAAATTTGCTGTTTTACGTCAATACCGTTTGCCATAACCATCAGCTGTTTCGGGCACTTTTTTATTGATATCACGTGCACCGAAATACTAACGGGCGGTTAAACGGTAGTTTTGCTTTTTGACAGTAGTTTTATGTATTGCCTGTCATATCAACAATGGATAACATTAACCTACTGTGATATAGGTAGGTATAGGTATATGGTGTAATATAGGTAGGTAATTAGTTTTGTATAAGCACCACCGCTCAATAGGGATGATTACTGGGTAAAAAATAATAAACTAATTATTCCGTCAGTTGGATTAACAAAAAATATTGGACACGTATTTTTTTATTTATTTAATCAATAGAAATTAACAAAGTTATAGAGCGTCAAAGTTCGGGAGTGGGGGCTCGTGACGTCACTTATATGTAAAAAGTGTACTTACTCGTGACGTCACGCTGAATTTCAACACGCTATATCTTTGTCATTTTTTAGTATGATTGACAAAATAAAAAATAAATGTCCAATATTTTTTGATAATTTAATTGACGGACTAATTCGAATTTTTAGGCACCTAGCATATTCTTATAATTAAGTATATTATTTCCATTCCTAGGTTGTTTGGAAGAAATCGCTTTAAGCGATAAGACCGCCGATTGTACCTACATTATTTTTTATTTTTTTTTATTTCTTGTAATTTTTTTTTTGTTTTGTAGTTGTTGTGTGCAATAAAGAGTTTATCTAATTATCTATCTACTGATATAATACGTGGCGTCGTCGGTCGCGTCAACGTATAGTACGTTGGTATATTCTATACCTATAGTGTAAAATGTTCGTGTACTCTTTATATTTACCCATTGACATGTAACCATATTTTAATACCAATAAATGAAAACTTGAACTTGGGCTTAAATGTGCCAAAAATGTGCTTTGTGTGATAAATGGATTATTTAAGACGTCATAATATTAAAATAGACGGAAAACTTTAGTTTTTTTCATGATTGAGTTACACGGGTAGGATACCTGTATTAACATTTGAACAATTCAGGGGCACATTGTAGACATTTCTCACTAATAGAGAAAGATAGATATTATCCAGGACCTGAACACGTGTGGGAGATAAATCATATGGGGTCAACGCAAATAAAAACTATAACACCAATAATTACCCTAGTTATCGGGTTACTGGGTGTGAATAAAGTAATTCACTTAGGATTGTGAATTCCCGTTGCATAGAATTACAAGAATGGAGGTAAATTCAAACAATATGAGAATAATGTTTACAAGATACATGATCTATCTAACAACCGTTGCAAACATTGTTCGTGAACCCTTGTAACTATACGGTGATCACGAAACAACCTGACGTATCGTAGGCTAAACGAAAAATATGGGCAAAGCGTTATTTTCAATCTATGCTTTTCTCATTGGCCAAAATTTTACGTCTACGATACAAATATTTTTCCGTTACAGTTTGAACATTTACTTAAAGATGTCAGTAAACTAAATAGAGGAACGATCATTTTCAGAACTAATAATTGTATAGAAGTTTAATAGTTCGGAACTATTAAACATATATGTTCATAAAAACATCAATGATGATCATCACGTTTGCAAAAAATGTTTTTTTATTTTCTGTTTTTAATCTTTGTCTCGTTGCAATAAGGCCATAAGTTTAATTGACGTCACAACTGAACACACTATTTGTCTATTACGTATGCCATATGCCCATTGACCTGTGTGTTTACATATCCACATTAATCTACCGTGATAATGAACAAATATGGATAAATTTACGTCAGGCGAATTGGTACTCTGTTGTAATATTTATATTTTTTATTTTATTTTTATTTTTTATTTTATTTTATTTATTTAGTTTACAAAGCAGATTACAACCAACTAACATAAACATTATCAAGAAAAATGGTTTGGTTCTAGGTTGAAACCCTTTAGATGTATATGGTTTGGGATGTAACTTTAGATGAATTAAAGAATTATGTATACTCAACCAAATTAATCATCATCACCCTAGAGCAGTCCACAGCTAGACAAAGACCTTCTAATGAGCACCATTGCGTGCTGTCTTTATCTCGACGCATCCAGTTTCGCAGATCGTCAACCAATATTATTTCTAAAAAAGCTTGAATCCCGGGCTGACAGAATAACAAACAGACAAGATGAAACTATAACAAGATCTCTTGTCAAATTCAGAATTGTAAAAAGACCAATAGTGCAAGCACGATTTTAGTCTATGATGTGATGTTACTCAAATGAAGGTTTTTTTTTTCTAGTAAGCTAGATAGAGTAATGAAGCGCAATCATTTACTGAATTGCGATAAATGTCGCACCGGCAAAGACTATCATTATTTCAACCACGCACGAATATTTCAACCATTCGTAGATCGAAATTTTTTAGTCTATGATAATCATTATTTCGTATCTTTGCTTTGCTATTGGCACTAATTTGACGATACGATTACGATCACAGACTTTATATTCATGTCTGTGCTTACGATGTATGGGGTTCCGACTTTCATCTCCGGAACCCAAGCCAACCTCACCTGCCCGTAGTGTAGCAGCTCCAGCAACGGGGCACTAGCGGCTGGCTGATTTGGATGAAACTTGGCAGCGCAACCTAACAGCACAGCTAGATTCCCTGACCGCCGCATGCACAGCGTGAGGATTAAAGGCATATCGTTCTTCTTATAGGGGCGGCAATGTCCGACTGATATCTTCGGGTGTTGCTGTTGTTGTTGATGGTTGAAGTATTCATGATTCGCCCTCTAGTACGTGGGTATATTCATAAGGCTTTTGTCATATTTGCTTTATTCCGATTATACTGGTGCAAGGACAACAGTAAAGTATTGGCAAATACCCTTTATCTTGGACGCCCTTAATAAGCCAGCAGGAAGCATAAATTCAATAATTTATTAATATTTATCGGACAGTCTAGACTCAAGAATAAGTCGGATACAATGTACCGACAAGGCGCTTGCGCTCTTCGATTTATTGGGTTTAAAGTTCTTCCTGTCTTGTCCCGTGATAATATCGACCTTCTTTAGTAGTGATGTATTGAACCTGTGGCTTGAGTGAGAAAAACATGCTTTTTTTGGTTAATAGGTATTAGATGCGCTTTGCTGACCCTTTTAAAAATTTGAAAACGCCATTTTTGAAACACTGCGTATTGTAGTGTCTGGGGAAACCCCCGGCAGGGAGACAGGGAGGAAATTCCTCTGGAACCTAACTGTGCGAGAAGGTATAGGTGGCGATGTACGAGTATGTGGTGGGACTGTGTATCTGATGATGGAACAAGCACATGGCCCACCTGATGTATAGTTGTAATCATTACCTATCGCAAAGCATTTCATCGTAGATCACGCGTTTTTAGAACGTGCCCCACGATGCAACACCCTGCGTCCATCAACTTAGGCATGAAGTTATAAGCCTCTTGTGCCTGTAATTTCACCTGCACACACACCCTTCAAACCGAAACACAGCAATGCTGCTTCACGGCAGAAATAGGCATTGACTTATTGATTTACTACAAAGTTTGCGTTATGTATATTTTCGTATGGAAATGTCAAAATTTTACAAACTTCTTGCTAGGGGCGCTGCTCTAGTTTTCATACAAAAATATAGTTAAACTTTGTAGTAAGGTATGTTTTTCGCACCAAGCCTTGGGTCCTAGGCTTGGAAACGTAAGAAAAAATCTCACGATGGACATAACGTCCATATGAAGTGCAAAAAAAGTACAACTGTGGTTTTACAAGTTTTCTGCCGAGATATATGACGTCATCTCAACCATGAAATTTTCCCGATTGTTTCCGAGCATAAAGCTCCTGACACGAACACGTAACGCGTCGAAGCGGTTTGCGATAGCAGCCAATTGAACGCACTTTCGTTGAACCTTGGAGAGGGTTATTTTATACTGCGTATAATACTCCTAGAATCCAGATGCTAGATATTTTCGGATTTGGATGACCCTTGGAATATACACAGTTTGTGACCTGAATTAACATACAGGCTACTTTTTATCCAAGTATCACGCGAGCGAAGCCGCTGTCGGAAGCTAGTACTGCATATTTTAGAGAATAAATAAATAAATAATCCTGGACGTTATCACACAGCATCATGTAGCCCCAAACTAAGCAGAGCTTGTATTATGGGAACCACATGATTGATATACTACATAGATACATTTTTTTTTGTAAATACATACATATCATACATAGAAAACACCCAGACCCGAGACAAATATCTGCAGAACATGCAAACATTTGTCCCGCAGCGGGGTCCCGCAGCGGGACGAACCCGTAACCTTCTGCGTTACAGGCGGACCTTCGCCCACTGCGCCACAGAGGTCGTCATATTTATGCTTTGTTTGTAAATTTCTTACTTTTTTTATCTTATTATTGTTTTACATAGAAAACATTCAAACCAGAGACAAATATTTGCTGAATCAAACCCGCAACCTTTTGCGTCTCAGGCAACTCGTCTACTGCACCAAGTCATATATCAAGATTTACTAAAAACTAACTTCCCACGGCGGCTTAGCTCGTGTAGTGATAGGTTAGTGTAAATCCAGGCCACTAACTTGTATATTCCAAGTTTCATCCAAATCCGTTTAGTAGTTTATGTGTGAAAGAGTAACAAATATCCATACTATTAAATATAATATTATTATATATAATAATATTAGCAGGATAGGATAGGATTCTCGTACATATTCGCCTGTTCTCCCAGAATATCTCAACGATGCTCTAATCATATATAGATAGAATATTTTTTATTGCACAGAATTAAATGTACATAGGCGAACTTCGTGCTAAAAAACATTATCTACCAACTAACCTTAGTGGATTTAAAATAAATATGTGGTGGCAATAAATACATCAAGGAATTTGTAAAATACATCAAGATCATTTTTCATTTTTTAAGTGAAATAGTACGCACATGCTATATTTAAAATGTACTTACTGCACTTGAACCTTATACTTGAATCATGAACTGAAACTCACCGACATATTTGATCCCTTCCGCCTTCAGTCCATCCACAGCTCTCTGCAGCACTTGGTCCTTCACATCAGCGAGCTGGTCGGGCGTGATCAGAGGGCACGGGGAGTAGGCCCCCATGCCGCCAGTGTTGGGCCCCGTGTCACCATCGCCGATGCGCTTGTGGTCCTGAGCTGGAGGCATCATTGACACTGTCTCGCCATCTGTGAAGGCTAGCACCTGGAAAAGAAGAAGAACGCTGAGCCAAAAACATTTTGGCACGGCTTTCTAGGACTACTGATAAACTACTGATGTGGGTAGATGGGTACATTCTCGCAGTGGACATTCTTTGTTTAGTTATAACTGAATTTATCCATCTAATTAGATTACTTAAATGCTTTTTTTACTGTCCATCTATTTACATTTACGTGTGCTTTAAGTAAAGTCAGTGGTGAATAAACGATTATTCTATTCTAAGATAAGTGGTTTTTCTGAAGAACTCGTGGCGTGGTTTACTCCGGCTTAGCATATAATCTTGGTTAAGCATCATTACGCCAGGTCACTACTTGGATGGGGTGACCGTTTAGTAGCATTTAGATCTGAGCGCATCCGTGCTTCGGAAGGCACGTTAAGATGTTGGTCCCGGCTCTTCAGCCGCTAAGCTATGTCGGAGGCCTTCTAGCGGCCTAAAAACTCCGACACAGAGTTGAAGAAGAAGTGGATTTTCTTCTTTGAGCCAATTTTGGTGTCGGTGGTGTGAAGTTTTCAGGCCTTCGTGATGTTTAAGCGACTAAAAGGGACCAATATCATCAACGTTCTTTCCGAAGCCCGGAACCGCATGGTAAGTGGTAGGAATACTATGTTCGTAGGGGCCCGGATAAAAGTAGCTTAAAATGTTACTCCTGATCTAGAACCTCGAACTACATAATACTTATGTATGTGCTACGATGCTACTTAATCCTAAACGGATTGGTAGTAGTTTTTCCTTTTTTTTTTGGACGACAAAGTTAGCAAAAATGGCACACGGTCCTCCTGAAGGTAAGCGGTTACCGTAGCCTATGAACGCCAGTACCACCATGAGATATTGCATGCGCGTTGAGGACCCTTCTAAAAAATGTAAAACGCCCTTTTTGAAACGCTGCATATTGTAATTATGAATATCAACAGGATATTTACCATGATTTGTGAGTTCTGTTGTTTCCCGATATTTCGACGCAGGCATGCGCCATGATCACGGGAGGAACTGGTCTGTGCGAGTGGGTAATTACTGGTAGACGAATCTATCTACCCTCTTTCTGCAACTGCGTCAAAATATCGGGAAACAACAGAACTCACATATCATGGTAAATATCCCGTTGATATTCATAATTATGTTGACAACCATGATAGTTTCAAATGCAGCATATTGTAGTTTCTGGTTTTAGCGTGAAGGAGCAACAAGCACATCCAAACCCCCTCACATCCAATCAACCTTTTAAATTTACAATATTAGTAAGATATTAAGTAAGAAGGGAGCCACGGCGACCTAGTGGGCTATACCCAGACTTGAATGGTGACTCGGATGGAAGAAACATAATCGAGTTAACCAAAATACCCCACTGGAGCCATTCATGCATCTTTCTTCTCCACAAATTATAGTAACAGATTTTGGTCTCAAAAACATATAAAAGAATGTGATATAACTACATTATTTTGAGCATAGTTCGAGTTTTCTGTAAATTTCGCTCTTTATAGCACAATGAAAATTTAACCGATAAAATGATGCAATTCATAATCATACTTACATATTTAGCGTTCAAAATTACTAATAAGACTGTTTATTTGCCCAGAAATGATAGGCTTATCGAACCAAGACGGGACCAATACCAAAATGCCACTTCTCTGATTAGTTGCGTTAAGATTTGGTGGAAATGAAAAAAATATACGATTCAAAGTGTTCATGAATAAAGAGATTTTTTACTTTAATTTACTTTACTATTGTAATTGTCACGCTCAAGGGCCTTCCGACTAGTATGATACATGCGAAAGTTTGTGAGTACGGATGTATGGATGAATGTTCGGTACTCTTTCACGCAAAAACTACTGAACGATGAAACTTTGAATACTTATAGATACTTTATGACCTGGATTAATACATAGGCTACTTTTTACCCCGGTACCACGCGATTGGAACCGCGGGCGGAAGCTAGTAATCAATATGAGTTGCGCTTTGTATTGTAAGCAGGCAAAAAATCTCCTTGAGTCACATCTTTGAATTTAGTTCAAGCCCGTATTAGGACCTATAAAAATAAATGCCGGCCATTTTTACGAAACATCACATAACCCCATAGTAAGCAGAGCTGGTGTTATGGGAGACCAATATGTAATACTTTTGTAAAAACATACATATCTTACATGATAAAACATCCAAATACGAGACAAATATTTGCACATGTCAATGGCATGTCTCGAAACTCGAACCCGCAACCTTCAGCATCCATACGTGCTTTCGCCCACTGCACCACAGAGATCGAAAATGCCACTATATAAATGGAAGCTGTCATATTACAGGGATTCGAAACACTGATTTTCAAGTCAGACCTCGGAGTAAGTACATTAGGCCAGTCTAATGCTCCTTCTTTCTTCGTATGAGCTACACTAGCTAGTCTTATTTTCCTTCCTTTTTCGTAGGAGCCAACTCTAGTGTCAGAGTTTTTAAGCCGCCCGAAGGCCTGCGACATGGCTTAACGACTCAAAAAGCCGGGCCAACATCTTAACGTGCCTTCCGAAGCAATTTCGAAGTCATGTGATACGTAAATAATAACGTACGTAAAACAATGATCTTATTAGCCGTGTGCAATCAATAAACATATTTTTTTCATTCTATCGCCCCCATATCAGTGGACCCCAACGAAATATACTTTTAATATCGTAAAGACTTGACCCCATACCTCGCTATCAATCAAACTGAGCTCAAACGATTATTTTTTGTGATAAACATTAATTAAAATTATTTACTTGTTTATCACGATTTTTGCGCTCACTTCGTGCTGGATAGTTACAGCCGATATATTAGATATCGAGAAAGCAATGAACTGCATATTTCATGCCTATTAATACTTATAATGAGATAGTTACCGTTACTCACAAATTAAATACATACGTATTGAATACACCTTGTATTCATATGTTAACCTAAAATGAGGTGATTTGACCTGGTTGTTCACAAGTTGTAGGAACATTATATTAATAATAATTGATAAAAACTTTTTTCAAAAACTTGAAGCTTATGTGTTACACTTACAGCCCCAAAATTATGGCAGAACTACTTATCATCATGAATAAGTCAAAGTCAATGGTTAATAAAATCAGATGTTTCAAAATCAGGACTGCCTTTCAAGTTTTAGGGTTAAATTATAGTCACTTAACAAGTACATACATACATACATACATACAGTCACGCCTATTTCCTAGAGGGGTAGGCAGAGACCACGGATCTCCACTTGCTACGATCCTGGCATACCTCTCTTGCTTCATACACTCTTATCACATTCTTCATACATGCTCGTCGGGTTAGGGTACTCCTGACCTGGCCTTTCCAGCACGTCTCCGATTTAATCGGATATGTCCAACGTGAACTTAACATGTCATGAAAAGTTCTAAAATTCGAAAAGTCTTTGAACAAATGAAATGAACCTTTGAGAATACATTTACCCCTTTTCGGGATAACATGACATAACGAATCATTGATTTTTGTATAATTTTACCACTAGCTTAATTACGCTATATGTAACCACTGACTTCAATCTTTGGCTTTGCCCTGTACCGTGGAAAAAAAGCCTGTGTTATTCCAAGTCACACACAATGTATATTCCAAGTATCATCCAAATCAGTTCAGCCGTTACGGAGTTGAGTAGGAACAAACATACAAGCACAAACACACTAACACAATATTCTGTATTTATAATCTTCTTAGTCGGACACTCTTGTCAGCGTGGTCGTGTTTATGGAGGTCAAGTTTGGATGGCGGCTCTTGCAATATGCCTCCATTGAGTTCTACTAGTAGCTCGACGGGAACATTCAGTCATAGAGGTTAGTGTGATAGATTTGATTAGGTCTGACTTCGCGGGGGAGAGCGGTCTCGTGATCTTTCATTATGTCTTTATAATATTAGTGTGATTTGAGGTCAACTTACCGAAACTTCATCCCCTTCCAGCAGTTCCTCGACTACGACAGTCTGTCCAGCTGATCCGTACTTGGCGTCTGTAAGGATCTCGTCCACAGCCCGGCAAGCTTCATCCTTCGATGTTGCCACCACCACGCCTTTACCAGCGGCCAGACCTGATGCTTTCACTACGAGAGCTGGGTATGGTGCACTAAGGACAATAATAATGATAGTTTTTTAACTGATTTTTGAGAATATAGGTACATAATAACAAAGTATTGCATGTGCCATGTGCCTGTGACCATCCACTTAGGCATGATGGTGATAAGACTAATGTGCGTGTAATTTCACCGAAACCCATACCCTTCAAACGAATTTATTACCTTCAATTTAATCGTAAATTAAAATGTACACATCAAATTTTTCACAAAAGAGAGCTGGGTGTTAGTTTTGGAAAAAAATAACCATCCTGTCATAGCATTCTGTACATCCTGGGATTCTTGGGTGACGCTTCAATTTACTTTAAAAACTGAAAAATTGACACGGTTTTTGCAGTTTTGAAACGTCATCGATTACTAACTGAAATTTTATTCGTATTATTAACTAGTGGCCGTTCTGGTGAATCTGGTGTCGGAGTTTATAAGCCGTTAGAAGGCCTCCTCTTGGCTTAAAGACTGAAAAAGCCGGGACTAACATGTTAACGTGCCTTCGTGCTTCGGAGCACGGAAGCGCGGTTGTTTCACGAACCCTCCCCGTCCCCTACTGTTTCATAAAAAATCTATTAACATTTCAAATCCGTGCCCCGTCCGGGCCACGTACACGGCACGTGCACGTGCCCCGTGCACGGCCCGGTCTAATGAGAATCCCTAAATGACTGCTTAGGAAACGACGGAGCCCGTATGATGAAAGAATGGTACAAGAAACGTGTTTCGTCTTCACAGAAAGAGGCCAAAAGAAATAACAGACAGACAAGATAACATTTCTTCACAATTGAGTTAATAAGTTCAAGTGTAAGAATAACAAGGATGCTGTAAGTGATTAATTTAAAAATAACAGTCTGACGAGCTGACATTGATCTACATTCGTGTAAAAATACACTTTGATTAATAAAAGAATACCTCAGTGTAGGGTCAGAATTAACTTTGTGTAAGTTTGTAATATGGGTTATGGATGCTATATATTCATTTATTTGGGAGGACAAGAGGGTAGTTGGTGTGCTTGGCGTGTTTTGATTTTTTTATGATCTCTGATCTGAAAATGGCATAAGTTAGTTTAACAATAAACTTGAGATACGAATGAATAAAATATTCGTTATTGCCCTAATTATGTGTATTTCCTAAAACCTTAATTTATACGCAACTAACTATTATTATCCCTCTAACTCTACAATAGGCAGCTACATTTTTAGAACTGCTATTTTTAGAAAATGGACATGAATCGCCGCAACTAACAAGTTCGATGATTCTGTCAATTTTTTTGTGTTTCATGTAGTAGAAGATTCAGCATTATGGACATATATATAATACATAAATACATTTATTTATATATTTAGTAAACATCATAAAAGGTTTTTTTAACCCTAAGGCGATGGTATATGTAAGTAGGTATTATAATAGAATTATGTATTAAGATATGTACCAACTACTAATCAATCTAAACATTTCGTTTCGATAATTACCTGCGCTATTTTTAGGATGTATGTGTGTATTTGTATCTTTTGTGATATTTATGAAGTTGAACTGAAACGAACTGTATCGACCATGGCCTACAGCTACAACAGTACCCTAAATAGGACACGCTTAATGGACAGAAGCAAATTGATCAATTTAGTTACGTCTCACTTTATGCATATTCTAACCCCAGCTGATAACATAAATCAAGTCAAATCGATTTTATCCGCTCTTATATGTATTAAATGTATTTATTTATCAAACTTAATACTATATTCTATATACAAACTACTTATATTATAACTACTTCTATATATAAACTACTTACGTCGTAATAAACTCCTTAGCAGCAGCCGCGTCGGTAAACGATTTATGCCGAGCTGTTGGAATCTGGTATTTGTTCATGAATTTCTTAGACCAGTCCTTGTTCGCCTCTATCTGAGCGCCTGCCTTGGTCGGACCGAAGCATTTTATTTCGTGTGGGGTCAGCTCATCCACTATGCCGTTCGCGAGAGGGTCTTCTGGGCCGATGATGACCAGTTCTATTGTGTGATCTTTGCACCATTTTGCGAGAGCCTGTAATAGGAGGAAGACTGGTTATCAGGCAGAAGTTATTCTCGTATTTTGAAGAAAGTTGGTTGCAGGTTACGTCAGGCTTGTTTCCAGAACAGAATCTGTTCTGTGGGTTTGTAACCAATATAATTTGTCTTATTTAAAACTATAACTAAGCTGATTGACTGACTGACAACCTAGACTTTAAGTACCTTATAGGAAATGTAATTTGGACGGTATATTTTTTGGATAGTGTAGGTGTGAACTAAGAGATTCTCAGAAGATTCTCAGGAATACAGAAAATGTAGATTTTTCGAGGGATAGAAAAACAAAAAACTTAACGTGAGTGAAGACGCTGGCGAAAGCTAGAATTATAATAATTGAAGCTGACAAAGCTGTACAAGGGCAAAATGTTTGTGTTGTATTTGATTTCCTATAACATACTTTGATGAAGGCTTTTAACATAACATACATACATAGCCTTGTGCTGAGGACAGGGCACAATGGGGAGGCCTATGATCAGCAGTAGATTGCTATAGTATAGGCTGATGATGATTATTGCTTTGTGTACCAACAGTAACACACATAGCCTTGTGGGGTCAAAGGAGACTAGGATTCTCTCCTATATCTGTGGTATCAATATTAATAAACAATGAGTACACAAATTGGCACAACAAAATTCAGGACAAAATATTCTGCAGATCATGATATATTGCATCTGGGCTCATGCACAGAGTTTGGGAATTATATCCCAACCTGCGCATGAGTGTGTTGGTAATGAGAATTACAAGAAATACAATGAATCTTTTGCTATTCCGTAAGCCTTACTACAATACTAAACTCCGCCCGCAGCCTCACTCACGTCACATTGTACCTAGATAAAAGGTATCCCCTCACCCTTCGATTAAAGGTCCCACCTTCAAACACTTCACATTTAAAATGTCTTCCTTCTGGCAGCCTAAAAATTCCGAAACCAGATGTGGTCATACCAACAAGGAAGGAAGGAAAATTTTCAAATCCTAAAAGCGAGAGTGGATTGAAAATTTGAAACTAAAGAGTTAATCAATTGTTACATAATTTGTTTACATGCAAATTTACTTGGAGATTGACAAATGGGCTTGCCCCTCATACATTATCAGGGCTAGCAAAGGTTATCAGTGGCTTGCCTTACTATTCAAATGCAATATATCTATGTAATACTGTCATGGACATTTGTAATAATGGTTCTATTTCAGAACTTTAAAACTGTTTAACATTAACGTTGATTGCAGGCCTCGGACATGCACGAAGAACTTGCCCAGCTGCTGCACTGCAGTTATATGTATTTTAGTACTCAAGATAAAATCAATATACCTAGCCAAGAAATTTTTAGACTGAATTTAATCCTACTATCATATCCTATCCTATATTATTATTATTATTATTATTTGTTTATACACAGGCAGCATTAAGCTGATATGTGTTTATCAGAGTTATTTTTCAGTACACTTTTGTTGCATATACATGTGGGTAGTTGTGTACTTGTCAAACCTTCTTTGGTTGATTTAGTGTTGTAAGGGTAGTTGATAAAAACTGTGTTATTAACTACATGTTTTGCTCAATATACCAATTTACATAAATGTGGTGTTTTACTGGACATAATAACTTTAAATATTTGTCCAGTCTATATAACTAAATATATATAAATATACCTTTAATATTATATACATAAAGGCTAAAGTTGGTAAAATGTGAAATATTTATCCTTCCCTCATGCTAAACCTATGAACCGATTGAGCTGACATTTAGCATATTATGTGGCCCTAGACCTGGAATTACATATTAAGCTATTATTAGGTATTTACCACACGAGGGAAGCTGCAGGCAGAAGATAATAATAATTACAGGAAATAATACTATTATAGTAGGTACATAGGCACCAAATAAAATTGCTTCTTATTAATCAAATTTTATATCCATTTGATTTAAGTTACATAGATAGATCTCTCACATAATATATTAATTTTGAAATCTATAATCTTTAAGTTGTTCATTTGGAATACAAGAAGTAGAAATCAAAGCTCATGCTCAAATTGTGTAAGAAAACTTACTTTTTGTTTACCTTTGTGGTTTTTTTTCTTCTAAATGTAGTAAGTATACCTCTTTAATTATCAAAAGTTTTAATAGTTGATGTGTGGTGCTGATTATGCCACGGGGTTCCTAACAAAGTTTCCCCTCACCGTTTGTCTAGTATTTACTATAGTTATTTTTCTTTGTCCCTCTTACATGGCAAAAAAATTTGCACAAAGTATGTGAAATGACAAATCACGAAGAGTGGCCTTTGCCCTGCAGTGGGACAGCTATGGGTAATTACCCATAGCTTACCATTAGTATTCTAATTATTATGATTAATTAATAATAAGGAGGGACAATTATTTAAATTTTTTTCCCCTTCAGAATATTAATAGGATCATTTCGATCCAAATGATGGTGTTTGATATTGAACAATTATTATGATTTATGTGAAAAAAATAGAGAACTGTGAATAAAGCATTGAGTTATTTATAAAGAACACTATAGAGAATTAAGCAAAAGTATGTCAGTGTCAAACTAAGTAGAGGTCCGCGATCACTGCCTACCCCTCAGGGTAATAGGTACAATTTATTAAATATTGAAGAATGGTCTTGAAGCTTACCGGATAGTCATTGATGCTGATATCCACACATTCCACTTTGTAAGCTGTGGCGATACCAACGCTACCGGGCGCGCAGTAAATCTTCTTCACGAGCGAGGACTCGGCTAGCTTCCAGCACAGCGCATGTTCCCGTCCTCCGCTGCCGACCACCAAGATATTACATTGCTTCATCTTCCAACAAATTCACTGCGCTCAAATCGAGAAACGTTCACGTGTCTTGTTTTTAGGTGCTGAAACTAGTTTTATTGAAGTGTTGAATTGTAATTATTGAACTTTATATATTTTGTAGTAACGCGAACTTTGATGAATAAAAATAGCGTTAATTCTATTTTTCTGAATAAAATTCAATCAAAGCCGCGACTACACAAACCACGCGTAAACACTCAAATGAATGATTGATTTGATTTCGCTTTTGTTGTTTTGTTTGTTTGATTTTTTTTTTTGTTGCGTCGTTGACGTCTTGACTTGACGTTTTGTTTTGATTGATTGCTTGTGGTAATGCCGGTTAGTGCCGTACCAAGCGAAAAATAGCAAGCAAACGATAGTCAACGGAATTAGTTGAATGTGTTTTTTTGCGAGAGCGTGCGAATGTGCGATGCGAGAGTTTTCGCTTGAATTTTAGTCGTGTTAAATCTGAATGCTCCTTTTGGCATTCGTTTCGCTTCCCTTCGCTCGTGGGCTTGATGCGGGCGAGCATGCAGCACCCATTGATGATTTCCTTCATGAGCCCTCACTTGTCATTCAAAAGTTCATCACAAGTGCCTTCGCTTCCTTTTGGATCTGGCCCAACCCAAAAGCATTCTATAGTATGCACACAAAAGACAATATGGTATTCGTTTTGTCACACACCAGCGCTACTCCTATAAATTGAATGTGTTATACATAATTCAGCGGCTTCACTTACTTGCTACGGTAAACGTCGCGTCGTCAAGAAGACGAACCACAGACTTTTCACTCATACAGAGGCAATACACGAACCAAAGCGCGATAGTGAAGCTATTATAAAATAAACTCTTATTAGAGTAAATATAAATATCAGAATAGTTAAGAACGATACAGTTTGATAAATATATATGATAATGTTGATACGTGGTATAGAAAGCGTCAGAGTCTGGTAACCCCCCTAGTTAATGTTAGTAGGTTCAAACTGTCGCGGCGTCATTCGTGGATCTCAAATTTTTGCACAAATGAGTGTTTCATAAAACTTCTCCTCTTTGCTTACGAATATTTAATTTCAATCATATGACTATACGACACAATGGAGTGGCAGTTACAACACTCGACATTAATCTAAACGCTACAAGAGTACTGGGTTCAAATCCCTCATTATCTAAATGTATTTTATTTTTAAGCTATTGCATAGCTTCTATCGAGGGCCTTGAGCGCGGGGACCGAATCCAGAAATTCCGTAACGAAAAATAACCTCACGCTCCCCACACCGACGACGGGCACGGAGGTGTGGCTTGAAGGCCGTGCATTGTCTAACGTCGTTTCTTTTCGGCAGTCTTCAACACGGTGTTTGTGCGCGTGCAACTAGACGTATTTTTAATTAATAAAAGAAAAACATTTGTTTTCTTATCGGTCACCACGCTCAAAAACAGTGTAACTTGAATTAATATCAAAGAAAAAGAAATACTGCATAAATAAAATAAATAAATAATTATAATTGCATAAGTTGATACAAAATGCTATGCAATAGCTTTACCGCGGCAGTCCCCGAGTGCCACACGTCTTTTTTTTTAATTTTGTTACTAACACAATGGATTACGTTACGCTGTAAGTGTAGCAGGTAAGTCACCTAATTATTTAAATTAAGCTTGCTACCGTGTTAAACAAATGAAGAAGTTACTAGCTGACGCATCCATGAATACCTAGACAAAATAATAAACGTATACTGTAACCTATAATTTCGCCATTATCGCCAATCGCTACGATAGCTCAGTTGGTTAGAGCGTCTGATTCATAAACTGGTGTGAATGAATTGCTGGTTCGATCCCCCAGCCAAGTATAAATATTTTTGTATAAGATTTTGGCCATTTGAATATGGTAGCCTACACGGCAGCAGTTTAAATTTATACTTTAAAGGGGTATACCAGATCGTGAAGCTGTGTGTACATTGACATTAGTGATGACTGATGACGATGACGACCAATGCTGAAAGATGACAAAAACCAATTTGGTTTGTCAATACAATGAAAAGCCATTTTCGTTTTACCATCGTTCATCATTGATCACCGTGTTGATCACCGTCATCAGTAATGCCAAACCAAATACCCTGACTCATTCATAATCTTAAGGCTAATACATCTCAAACCTCCCTCTCGCTCGCACTATTCAACATTTTTGAAGATATAAAATCACTGAATGTAGTTATGCAAAATAGCAAACCTTCACGGCCTAGAAAATAACAATACAAAGGTTCAGCAAGAAGATCAAGTTGAACCCAATACGTTTTCTTACCAAAAAACTTGTACCAATTTTTTTGATAGGAGCAAGCAGACGTGGCAAGCGATCCAACCGCTGAATGCTTGCTTGCTTTCATTGCATGCATGCACTTCACTCACTCACTTTTTCCAAAATGGCGTATTTTCCAATTGTCATTTTGCCTGTGATGCTTGTTCGTTGTACAAAAACTCGTATTTAGTTATTTCTTGTTGTTGTAAAATGGCTGACACTGGTCTACGTATGAATTTTGCTGCACTAAAGAGGGCAGATCCATACGCGAAGGAAATATTGGACAGTGCTACCCACGTTGCACTCTATACTTTTGAAGAGAACGAATGGGAAAAAACTAACATCGAGGGTGCTTTGTTTGTGTACAGTAGAAATGGAGAACCATTCCACAGTTTAGTGATTATGAACAGGTTGAACACAAACAACTTAGTCGAACCAATCTCTAAGGGAATAGAATTGCAATTGAAAGAGCCGTTTCTTCTGTATCGAAACGCCAAGTCTCGCATCTACGGCATATGGTTCTACGATAAGGATGAGTGCATAAAAGTCGCTGCGAAGTTGAATTCCTTGGTAAAAGATTGTGTGAAGCAACCTGGCGGTGAAGCGATGGCGCACAATCAAACGTACGGCTCGGCCCCGACCAGTGCTCCCGTCGATATATTTAGCATGTTGAGCAAGGCGCAGGACGATTTCAACTCGAACCAGGGCGGTGGGCCCAACAAATGCGACGCGACGCCGTCCAGAGCGCCCGATATGGCGTCTCAGAGCGTAATGGATTTCTTTGCGAAGGCGGGTGGTGGTGCCGCTGTGCAGATGCCAGCTGTGTCCTCACTGCCTTCACCCGGCATCTTCGGCCCGCGGCAGACGGACGCCAGAGAAGTACCACAACTTTTACAGAGGCTTATGAGCAACCCCGCACACTCTGTTGAGCACATTGAAAAGCAACAACGTTCCGTCACACCTCAGGAGGCTCAAAATGGACATGTCACGCTGCCTCAAAACTGTGGATACCAGTTAAACTCAACACTGAAAGAGAATCAGTCACAGCAGAGGTTAATGTTGAATAAACCACCGGGGTTAGATACCAGTGATATGAATGGCCTTATTCCCTTGGAGAATGAGCTGAATATGATGCATATGTCATCACCGAAGCCCACATCTCCACTGGCTGCATATTTGAATCAGGGACAGGATATAAATCATACGGTATGTACCAACCAAGTACAGCTAAATAATGTTTAGATAGCCTTTGATGTTCTTTTTATCACTCATTTATTTCATGCATATATTTTTATAGAGATTAATAAATGTGTCGATCTTTTAACAGAAGCCAGCATTGATGCCTCCGACTATGTTCACGACTACTTCGGGCGGAGACCTCCATCAGCCCCAAACTCAGTCTCCGGAGCCTCTAACTAGGAACCAACTCCTGCAGGCTTTCAACTATCTCCTGAAACATGATGCGGAATTTGTAAACAAACTGCATGAAGCCTATGTGAAATCATTCACAGAAAAAGCCTTCTCTGTATCATAAACAATTCTTTCTCTCGACATGCGCCTGATTTTGCCAGCCGCTAATATTAACATTGTACAGTTCTAATTCGAAGTATAAAAAAATCTCCTAAAGAATGTTGTGTAGACTAGATTCTATAGTTTTGTAGTAACTCATTGTTTGAACTGTTTTAAACTAAGTTTTAAACCCTTGACTGTGTAATATACCTGTAAAGAGAATGAATTTTAGTGAACAGAATTATTTTCTGTCGTTGATATCTGGATGAAGCTATTTGTGATATTTGTATGTATTGGCTTCAGCTTATGGTTTCTCCAAACAGTTAATGCATCAATGCATCTTGTACTTTGTCCAATTGTTAAATTGCAATGTTTGTTGCAAATCAAAGAGAATGTAAAAGACAATACACACAATTTTCTAAACATGTCACATTTTTGTCTCTAGAGATGTAATAAGTACTTCAAAGCTTTATTAGTTTGTTGCTTTGTCAATTATACTTTTTAAGTAAGGGTATGATTGGAAATAGACAATTTATGCTAAGGACTGCAAAATTTTGCTATATCTTTACAAGTATAATTTCTTTCTATTACAGTGTAGGCATCAGTTTTATAGATTTATTGTAAACATTTGTTATTCCTTTAATTATTTTCCAGTCTGACTTTGAAATTAAGATGTGTAACTTTAGTTTTGCATTGTTCAATGTTGAAATTGATAATACATTGAGCAGAAACTTTGTAAGACTTGATAAGAATAGATACAGGGGAAATCAAATGACAATGGTTGTAAACCTCGAAAATGTTTCAAATTTATTACAAAAGTAACTTAATTTTTTAAGTTTACATAATTCTAATAAGAATCAATTTTTTATAGTGCTACTTACTTTTGACCATCTATGGCGTAACATCTTAGTCGTAGAAAAGTGTATTTACAGCGAATGCGTGTCTTATGATACCAAAATTTACAGTTTGATTTGGTTACAGGGTTGTCATTGTCACACTCCATATCAGGTTTCCCAGATCCTTATAAAATTAAAATTTAGTTTTGGGGGCTAGGGGCAGCGTCCCTAAAGAATAGTGTTTTTTTTATGACATTGATCATCAATCAGTAATCATTTTCAGTTCTCAAGGTCCCCTTGTAATTGAAAATTTGCGAAATCTTTTGGACATTACCTGTTGGAAGTATAACGTCAAATTAGTCTCAAATTAAAAAGTTCATTGAAGATTTTCTGTCTTTTATTTATTTTTTTCTGATTGGTAGGCTAGGCTGTTGAGTAGACAATTACCAACACAATTGTTTCTAAAACTTGTGTGTTATACCACAGAAGAGTTGCAATAGAAAGAAGGTAGTTTAAGGCAAGTCCAAACATTTATTTGACACTAATTTCTGCGCGCGGCTTCGCTCGCGTGCTACCCAGATTTAAAAAGTAGCCTAGGTGTCAATCCAGGTCATATAAACTATGTATGTTTCAAGTTTCATTCCAAATCCGTTATACTGTTACGGAGTTCGGTGGAAACAAACATACTCACACAAACTTTCTTCGCATTTACATATTAATTGGATATATATGCACTTTCTTTACTACCAGGTAGCAAAAAGCTACTAAAAGCTGACCTACTCTTATCATCATCATCATCATCATCAGCCTATAGCTGGACTAATTCCACTGTTGGATATAAGTTCCAAATAGATAATCATAGACAACTTCACACATCATACAATGTATTCATAAGCAAAGTTCTTTTTTAATGGGAACCACATGACTGACATACCTTTTTTTAACCGACTTCAAACAAGAGGCGGTTCTCAATTCGTTGGAACCTTTTTTTTCGGACTTTTTTTTAATGTATGTTCACCGATAACTCCGTCAATTGGACGGTGCTTAACGAAAACGTTCCAATCCACATGAAGTTACTTTTGAGTAATGAAGGATTGAAGTTTAAACGATGTTTCTTTGTTTGTTTGCCATGCTTTGATCTTCACATCATATGTTATTTTATAGAACATTTATGTTATTTTTAGGGGTCAAAGTATGATTACGCGTAGTTTCATATTTTTTGAGATATCTAGGTAAATGTGAGTTTGGATCATTTTTGCTAAATACTATTTTGGCTGAGACCGGCACCTAGTTTAGTTCCACCGTAAGGTTCCATTTAATGAATTATTAGCTACTTACAAGAAAATCATTTTAATATCAGTAAAACAAATATCTAAGAAACATAATATAAATTATTTAATATTTTACCCGTGGAAATAAATACATAACTTTATTACTTTATGTTTTATGAATAGAAATACTATTAGATCATTATACTGTTCACAAAAAAGAAGTCTTTCGAGAACAGTATAATGATCTCATAATAGGTTTTACCTATCATCACATTAATTTAAATGTGATCTATCACTGTAATCTTTCTGTGTCATTTACAGCCAGGTCATCTTCTTTCTTGGGTTTCAACGATGTAAACATTGGTCCTCCGTACCCATCTATATCATCAGTTAGGCTGTCATTCTCCTTTAGAGACTTATAAAATCTTAGGCAGTCATTCGTATTAGGTCAAACATAGATTTTAAATAGTCTAGTCTTGCTTGAGGTATTTCGTTGCCTTTTGGCCACAAAATGAATCCCCCTTTAGCGTCTTTTCAATATCGAGCTCTTGAAAGTGGCCTGCGTTTAACGTCGTTTCCACAAGTATGGAATACGCCACTTCTTTCTCCAGCAAAATTTATGTTGTGTGTAGCCAATTAGTTTAAGTCATATTAACAAATTACTTTCTGTTGACGATTTAATTCTCAAAATTTTTGGTGCGCACATCTTTAAAAAAAAAAAAAACACCTCGTATTGTTGAGTGCTGCGAGGGACAAAACCATAACATCAAAATCGTACTTATGCTGAAGGTTGTATTGAACTCCCACCTAACTTTGAGAACAATAACACTCAAATACCTAGAGTGGGGTCATACTTTTTTACCTAATGACACAGATTTTTCCAAAATATAAACTTAAAGTTTCACGAACGAATTTACACAGCCGATGAATACATCAATATCATAAAATGCTGTAAGAAAAATATTCCGCTTCAAGTAGGTAATCGAATGAAAAAAAAAGATGTGAGCACCAAACATTTTGAGGAGTAAATCGTCAGCAGAAAGTAATTTGTTATTATGACTTAAACTAATTGGCTACACACAAAATAAATTTTGCTGGAGAAAAAAGTGGCGTATTCCATTCTTGTGGAAACGACGTTAAACGCAGGCCACTTTCAAGAGCTCCATATTGAAAAGACGCTTCTACTTTGTGGCCAAAAAACAACTAATACCTCAAGCAAGACTAAACGATTTAAAATCTATGTTTGACCTAATACCTAAAGACTGCCTAGGATTTTATAAGTCTCTCAGGGGGAATGCCAGCCTAACTGATGGTATATATGAGTACGGGGGACCAATGGATTACATAGTTAAAAACCCAAGAAAGAACATGACCTGGCTGTAAATGACACAGAAACATTACAGTGATAGATCTCATTTATATTAATGTGATGATAGGTAAAACCTATTATGAGATCATTATACTGTTCTCGAAAGACTACTCTTTCGTGAACAGTATAATGATCTCCTAGTATTTCTATTCATAAAATGTATATGTAACAAAGTTAAGTATTTATTTATTTGGGTAAAATATTAAAAATATATGTTTCTTAGATAATTGTTTTACATAGATTAAACAGATTTTCTTGTAAAAAGCTAATAATTAATGAAATGGAACCTTATGGTGGACCTAAACTAGTACCGGCGTCAACCAAAATCCAAACCCACATTTACCTAATTATCTCAAAAAATATGAAACTACGCGTAATCATACTTTGACACCTGAAAATAACATAAATGTTCTATAAAATAACACATGATGTGAAGATCAAAGCAAGGCAAACCAACAAAGAAATATCGTTTAAACTTCAATCCTTCATTACTCAAAATTAGCTTCATTTGGATTGGATCGTTTTCGTTAAACAACGTCTAATTTATATTTCAATATTTAAAAATATATTAAAATTGAAAAGTATGAATACAGATAAAAAAATATATGCGTATTGGAACGATTTTGGGTTTTTGAGAGTGTATACAAAATAAGTAAAATTGAATTTATCAAAATAGATCCAAGCACTTTAAATAGTTTTAGTTTTTCAAGAAAGTATTGATTATGAGAAAAAATGAATTTAATAAAATAGATCCAAGCACTTTGGATCGTTTTAGTTTTTCAAGAGAGTATTGAACATAAGTAAAAATAAATTTATCAAAATAGACCCAAGAAGTTTGGATCGTTTCTGATAAAATAATTCTTGTCTAGTTTTATTATCCGTAATTTTTTATAAATGTTCCAAAAGGATTGGATTGTTTTTGTCGATTTAAAATTAATGCCTGCCATACATGTGGATTGGTATACTAGGCCGATAAACATGTCAAAACATTGTATTTTGCATGGTTTCTTTTTGCTGATCGATAGAATGGACCTTACCGACCCCCCTGGTATACTTAACTCATTTTCGACTGTTTGGTGGATTGGATCGTTTTCGCTAAGCGTCGTCCAATTGTGGACTGATTTTCACAATTATTTTTTTGTTTAAAAGAGTACCTATACTTCGCATTTGGTCCCATATAAATTTTATTTCTGAGGGATTGGTACTTTTCCCGGAAAACTCAAAAAACCTCATCCTCACTTGTAATTTTCGCCCTATGATCACCAATATCTCCGTCAATTGTGATCCGATTTTCAAAATTCTTTAGGGCAAAAAGTAAGAAGTGATTGTTTTGAAGTCGGTTTATTTTTCAAATCCTACTTGTTTGTCAATACATAGAAGGAATACCTGACAGGCCCAAGACAAATATTTGCAGAATAAATAAATAGGAACCAAACCTGCCACCTTTGCGTCTCTGGCGGACCTTCAACAACCACTGCCACAGAGGTCATCATGTTCCGTTCTTCCCTTCCTTCTTCGTATGAGCCAGTGGCCAACTTTGGTTTCTGAGTTGGCCAAAATGAGCGCCATCATAACACACTTGAAATGAAACGCGTGACTTGACGTGACATAACCTTACACCCTGCTTGACGCATCCAGTTTGCTAAAATACGCGTCATGTAAAAAGAACGCTGGAAGAAGTGAAGGGGGTGTGTTTGCGCACAGGTAAATACCGATAAATCGCCTATTGCGCACCTTACCGCCAGCGTTCTTTTTACGTGACGCGACCTATACCAGTAGCATACCTTCGCAGACCGTCTCTCCACCTGGCCGGAGGGCGTCCCACACTTCGGTTCATATGCAGGAGCGGAATTAGGTACCGGACATCTTTTACGCAACATCATATCGCCTAGCCCCAATGTAAGCAGAGCTTTTGTTATAGGTACCACCTGACTGATACTGCTTACATATTTTACACATACATTAGGTACTACATAGAAAACATCCAGACTCGAGACAAATATTTACAGATCATACAAACATTTGTCTCGCTGCAGTGGAGTGACGATCTGCGAAAAGCTGCAGGTAGAAGCTGGATGCGATGAGCTCAGGACAGGGCGGAATGGCGTTCAATAGGGAGGCCTAAGTCCAGCAGTGGACTGCTATATGCTGATGATGATAAATGCTACTGTTCTACGTTCGCCGGGTTTAACAATTACGAAACAAATCACTACATAGACAAAGTCGATTCCCGCTGTCTCTCTGTCCCTATGTATCTCTTCTTAGATTTAAAACTACGCAAAGTATTTTAATGAGGTTTTTTTATAGATAAGAGTGATTCAAGAGGAAGGTTTATATGTACAACTTGCACCCGTGCGAAGCCAGGGCCAGAAGCCGTGCAAGTTGCTAGTAAATAATAAAACAATATGTTTTTATATCGATTTAATATTTCTATATTACAAATCGTATTTTTGAACATTGAACAACCTGTCGAGACCATCGTTATACATTCCAGTTTGCTACAATCCATGTTATCTAAAACACAGTAAGTCAATATTTTCAACTGCATTTGTAAAATAAGTGAAACCAATCAAGAAACAATAGAGATGACGACTGAAAAATTTTAATTATTCCGTCTTTTACAATTATCAAAAAATATTGGACACGTATTTTTTCTTTTATCAATTAAACAATGGATGCGTTGGCGGGACGAGCTCGATGCCCTCAGAAGAGAGTGGTGTTAGTTAGCGGAATTTGTACAAAATATTAACTAGCTTAGCGGAATTTGTACTAAATATTTTGCCTTGTAGAATGTCATGGCTCAGTACACTTTTAACATAGCCGTGACTTCATGAGCCCCCACTCCCGAACTTTAACGCTCTTTATCTCCGTCAGTTTTTATTTAATTCATAAATAAAAAAATACGTGACCAATATATTTTGTTGATGTATCTGACGGACTAATTAGAATGATTATTTACGTACCCAGTCGTCATTCCTATTTGACTTGTAAAATAAGTTATTATCAATAAAATCTTGTATCTTGTAATATTGCAAGTACTATGAAAATATCGGTAAGAATACTTACAAGAAGTACTGAGTGGATTTAACTGTAGATAGTCATAAGCATAAGTGTTGTTACAACAAAAATTGACTACCTACTTTCACCTAGCCTCCCTTGACAAATTAAGTAGACTAGGTAACACTTCATATCTAAGAACATCATACAGTGAACAGTCAATAGGGATGCCTGGGTAAAAAATAATAATTCTAATTAGTCCGTCAGTTAGATTAACAAAAAATAAAGAACACATATTTTTTTATTGATCAAATCAATAGATATTGACAAAGTTATAGAGCGTCAAAGTTCGGGAGTGGGGACTCGTGACGTCACTTGTATAGAAAAAGTGTACTTACCCGTGATGTCACGCGGAACTTCAACGCACTATATCTTTGTCATTTTTAGTTTAATTGACAAAAGAAAAAATACGTGTCCAATATTTTTTGCTAATGTAAATGACGGACTAAATAAAATTTTAGGCATCTAGTCTAGCCTATTTACACTTTATAAAACGTTACAGCTAATAAAGACATTTCTTTGAATTTCTATAAGTATTTATTTTAGTTATAATACCTGGCCAACAAAGGACATAACCTACGACATTTTAAAACACTATCCCGTTCATAATCGGCATCAAAAGATTTATTTTTTATCCCAGCAAGCTCATTTACTGATGTCGCAGTAAAAATATTGAAAATTAATCTCGACTTTGCATTATTTTTAGAAAACTACATGTCCAGGTTACAAAGTTATTCATTGTCTGGGCAAACCCCGTTGCGCCTTTGTTCCTACAATATTTACAAGCTTTATGAATACATGAACAAAAATAATAACTTGCTTTGTTTGAACTGCATATTGAGCATGGATTGAATTATAAAGTGAGTCCGCCCACGACCGATAATCGGGGACAGATTTTTTGTAGGAGAAAACTGAAACGTACTGATTGCAATAGTGCAACGCACACGTCCTACAAAAAGTCGGTCAGGAAAAATCGGCCCGACTATCGGTCGTACAAAAAGTCTGATGTGACTATGGATTGTTGAAGTATCATTTTAGAAAACGGTCCATAATGTGGATTACCTAATTTCATTTCGGTTATATTTATGTATAGTGTAGCTTAGACATAAGTAGGCATAACTATTTCAAACGCATGTTTACAATTAAAATTAATTTTGAAACAACTTTGGTCGACTCGATAGATATAAAATAGCTTCTGAGTTTGTAAAACTAACATTTCCATCATGCTAAGTAATTTAGAAGGTAGCTTACGAAGTAAATATTTGTAACACTTTTGTGCACATCAGTGCTCGGTGTTGCCATTCCGTAGACATCTTAGATTCATTAAATTTATATGTACAGGAAAGTAAGATCTACTTCTGTATTTTCAGATGTTAATTTGAATTATGTATTTTGACAATGCTATTGAACTGTCCAAACTACGAGCTGTTACTACATTGAGAAGTATATCGATAAAAATTCATAAAAAATGATGACAAAAAATAAAAGAAGTAAACACGGAAATATATTCATACGGATGTACCGTCTAAGATAAGGATGAAACCCTTTTTGTGTTGACAAAATAATTCTAGTCTACATCTTCGGAAATAAGTTAAAGGTTTTTGTAACTACGCCTATTTGTAGGTTACATGTTTTCGTGTCCAATTAAAAATGGTAATAAAACTGAAGAAAAGCAAACACTGCGCTTTAAAACAGTCTATTAACTATTAATATAGAAGTTACAACAACTTTGTAGTGAACAACCCATAGCTTTTGTACTAACTAAAATCAACTATTTATTTGGTTTGCATATGATTACTGTAAATACGATAATTATTCTAGTTACACATGATTTTGGGGATACAAACACGTAGTATAAAACAAAATGTACGTTTGATTTTGACATTATTATGCCAGCCACCCACGATCAATTTCACCGTCAAGTTTGCAGCGGACTTGATGCGGCATCCAGTAAATTTGACGGTGTATGGCTATGGGTGTGCATGACAAGCATACTTTAAGCGAAAATAGAATTCCGTTCTGCCGACTTGGATCAAGTTTGCACCGCTGCAAACTTGACGGTGAACTTGATCGTGGGGCTGACTTTGGCCACACCACCCATCCAAATACTGTTTATAAATAATTTTATTTCGAATTTTTAGGTTTTGGTTGTGACGAAAAAAAACTTACTAAACGCGTTTTAAATCAGAAACTATTCAAAGGGAATGCAAAAGTCCCTGCGCTGACTTTGATGAAATTTAAAACCTCATCAGTAGCATAAAAAAATCATAGTCTCTGTAATTTATCACGGTGTATCTATGTTTTTGACTCGTTTGCGATTATGGAATTAAAAACATTGACACGATCTGAGCGAGGTATTTATCTATTACTTGATTTGGGATATTTGTATTACAATTTAGCCAGGCCGAAAAGCCAAGGTCATTTTAATCTTGAAATATAAAAAATTATATTGACATAATAACGACTTACCGTAATAGGTACTGTTTTAAGCTCTTGTTGTGCCAATCAAAATTGAAAACTTGGTGCTACCAATGGTTGCCTTGCATAATCTACGACAATATGTATAATTTTGGCCATGTGAATGTAATTGTCCTGGATATTTATGTTCATTAATTGTGAACGACTTTTTGGATAAACACTCAAATAAAAAAATGAGCTGTCTAAGGACAATAACGTTCACTTTTCCCAATTGGCGCACGTTTGCAAGATTAATACTAAACAAATATCCGCAGGAGGAAGGTATACTTTTATACATGGTTTATGTAACTTAACTATCCTATTGTCATTAGGGGTTCACAGCTCGTGTGACTTACATAGAATAGAGACACCTATTATGTACATAGACGCATTCACTAGGCCGGATTTCTATTGAAGAGATTTGTAAAATCAACTAACTCAAAATAACAGATTTTACGCTACGCTCTGGTATAGTGGCCCGCGATTTATCGCAAGTGAATGCAATTTTAGTGATTTGCCGATTTTCAAAATGTTACCAACAATCGAGGGTTGAAATTAAAATTAAATTTGCAGCATACAAATACAAAAAGAAACTTAAAATTTAACCCTCTAAACCTGACTTTTCAAATAATCTATTTCCAACGACAGTTTGAAAGCTTCTATGAAGCAAATTAAATCTAAAGAGATCATCGAAGCGTTCAAAAATAGGCAAACCACTTTTAAAACTATCCGTTATAAATATTTACAGGAAATTGTTCATTTGAGGAAACAAATCGTTTGTACATAATTTTCTGCCCAGCATACGACAGCATTTGACGTGAAAATTAATTTAACATCTGGATTTAACAGACCAAGTTCTTTCCGATAAATCCCTCTAATATTATATGTATGAAAGTTTATATGTTAGTGAATGTGTGTTAGTACGTTTGTTCCCAATCAACAAGATTTGAGAAATCTGCAATATACACAGTTTGTGAACTGGATAGGCTACTTTTGGAAGCTAGCGTGTCATAACAATTTACCATAATTATTATTAAATCCTGTCAACTTTGTTTTTAAAGCGAGTGGGAGACAAAACAGGTACATGGGCGCACGGTAAACCGATTACGGCTATAAGGACCGTGAGTTCATGTTTTATATTTCACGGTTATGAACATTTTAGCGCGAAGAAAATAATCACGAAGTTTCCTCAGAATCTGCAGTTATTAAGGGAAAAAAACTGTTTTTTTAGTTTGTGCGAAAATTTAATAATTTTTCCTCTTTTGTGTTCTTTACAATGAATCACTCTTTTATAAATTTTGTTAGTTCAATTTTAAGTTTGCTATTTTTCGCTCCCGCTAAAGGGCCTCCTATTTAGCTATCCTGCTCTCAAAAATTACGACCCCATTACGCCTTCAGACAACTATGCTTAAAAACTGTAAAATAACAAATGAGTCAGAGATGACTTGGGTCTTAACATCGATTTTGTTATTTTTCGTCCTTATCGCGATGTATTGATAATGGGCCGGCTATATTATCTCGAAGATTCGCGTATTGCCTCTCTGTCTCACGAGTGAAAAATCATAGAGTGCGTCTTCTTTACACACGCGAATCTTCGCCGTAGGGCGATAATGTAGCTGCGCCATTTGAAACATAATTCTGTACAAACGCCAACTCAATACGTCATCATTTGAGCGCTGCACGTCACTTAAAATAATGTTTGTTATTGTTTAGTACGGCAACATATTATAGTTTTTATATTACTTTACTTTGTAGCGGCCAAATCAGGTATCGGAGATTTTAGGCCGAGCGAAGACCTTCAAAGACCTCTTTCGTGCCTTTGGAAACACAATAATTAATAGAAGAAAAATTAAAACGAAAATTAGATGTGAGTTAACCATTTTGGTGGGTCGGTATTTTATATTCATTTACAATATAAAAATGCAAAATATGTCACATAATTTTGTTATTGTTTACAATTATCAATGCCCTGCTAAGCTGCCTGAAATTGACTAAAAATGGTGGCTCCCCAAGAAAAACACAGATATTTATCTGCTATCTGTAACCTACCAAAAACCATTGCAATGTAAAATCTGTATCTGTCAAAAACCTTTGCAAAATAATCAACTGACAAAATTTATGTGAACATAAAAAAAACCCTACAGGCAGCTGTACAAAATAGGCATGTTGAAATACAACAGTTAGTAAAGTTGATGTTATACGATTATAGCTGGTAACACTGAGAGCGATTACTTTGACATTACGTAGAAATTCTGTAAAATAACGTAATTATTGATATGTATTTAAAATTATATTTAAATTAATAGTAGGTTAGTAATTTCAAGGACGCCAAATGAGTTGAAAAAACAATTTTGTTGTCATGGAAAAAATTACGAACTAAAAAACAGTGTATAAATACAACAGTCGCTCAAAGGGAAACCACAAAACTATTTGCACTTAATTTCACAGAAAACAGCGCTTCATAAACGCCAACCCTACATTAAGTAGGTATCTAGTACATGTTCTATGTATAAACGTTTAGTTTTGTTACCTAAAACAACTTAAAAAATTATTCTACTATTAAACTATATGTATATTTAGAATACAAGCACTGAACGGCTTAACGAGTGAAAAATAATAATAAATAAGTTCAGGAGGCCTGTGGCGTCCCACATTTGTACAAGGTGTTGATCTGGAAAGATAGAACGCATTTTAAAAAGGGAGTATTATTTTACTTCATGCAATTTTGAAAAAATGTAATTTGTATAAATTATTCGTAGTTTCTAGTTACACCAGATGAAAATTGACAGTGCTGAGTGAGGTCCGATCTAGTCTGTCTAGTCTGAGGACTAAGGTTAACATTTCGGTACACTCGCACTGAGGTCCGATCGGGCAACATCGGGCCTGCACGGTTCCCTGTTCCTCTCTCGCATCCTCCTATCCTCTATCTCATTTTTTTCGTTCGCTTTGCTAGTTATAGCCAAATAGGTAATACAATAGCGGCGAGCGGAGGTTTTATGTATGATTTTGCTAAAGAATTACTATTGACTATGACTGGCGCAATCGGTAGGATTATCCGTGATCCGGCTGCGCCCATAATACTACACTGAAGGTCTATTCAGATATGACTTTACAATTTCTAGGATCTCAAGAGAGAGATTCTGAAGAATCCTATAACTTGATGACGCGTCACAACAAGACACTTCCTGACATAACAAAGACCTTTGGATCAATTCTAGATGATGTATAGCGTCAAGTGGTAAATTTTCTTACTGACCTCTAACCATGTCCTCATGGTTAGATGGAGTAGGCTATACCATCTTCTCAGTCTAGTCGGCCTTACCCACAGAAAAGACATGGTCAATACGTGTGGAGCTGACTATGTTGCTGGTTTCCTCGCGACGATATCCTTCACCGTTTTGAGCACGAGGTAACGCACACATTATTTTTTTAACGGTACTGGACTACAAACATCGCTACCACAGACGGTGCAAGTTCACATTACACGTGATCTAAGCACTTATGAGATGCGCCATTGATTACTGTCGCAGACGGTGCAAGATCACATTACACGTGATCCGAGCACTTATGAGATGCGTCATTCATTACTGGCGCAGCCGGCGGGATAACACAGCGGTTATAAAGTACTGACCTCGCTACCACAGACGGTGCAAGTGCAGATTGCGCGAAAGCACGGAGCGCACGTCGTGCGTGAAGCGCAGCGCGTCGAGCACGGGCAGGAGGTTGAGCAGAGATACGTCCAGCGGGTCAGAGAACCACGACTTTATTGGGATCGCGTTGTCTGAAAGAGTATTCATTAATGTAACAACTATTTACCTAGGCGTGACTTTGCGGAAATCCGTTACAAGATATTCGAGAGACAAAACAATAAGTACAAATTTCGATAACCTTCTTTGACGATATAACTTTTGGAACTATCATGGTTGTTAACATCATTATAAATATCAACGGGGTATTTACTATGAAAGACAAAACAATAAGTACAAATTTCGATAACCTTCTTTGACGATATAACTTTTGGAACTATCATGGTTGTTAACATCATTATAAATATCAACGGGGTATTTACTATGAAACAACAGAACTCACAAATCATGGTAAATATCTCGTTGATATTAATAATTATGTTCTTTGACGAGTTTCAAAATAACGCATCAGAAATTCGACAGTGTTTCGCCTTCCCCGTAAAGCATCATCAGGACGGAAAGTTTCTCTCTGTTTGGCTCTCGGCGAAGCAAGACGTCTGCGGAGTTCTGCGGAGTGCTGAAAGCGGACAGCGAGATCATTTCCTGATGATTCCTTATGGGGAAGGCGAAACATTGTCGAATTTCTATTGGGTTTTTGGGAAACTCGTCAGGAAAGGTTCGCGGAATTTGTACTAAATATTTCTTCTCTTGAATGTCTTTCAGTGTTGAATAACATCATTGACCTCTGCGCTTTTAGGTGGGTAGCAGCGAAAGTACTTAACATACGGGGGGGTGGACTGCTATAGGCTGATGATGATGATGATGATGAAGGCTGTCGGCATTGAATAGAACATACCTGGGAAGTCCCGGTAGGCTCCGGGAGAGTTGTCCAGGATAAACACCCTGTTGAGATCGTCACATATTGACGACAGGTTTTTAGTGTAAGAGCCGTGCTCCGCTGTGCAGTGTTGTCTGAAATATGAAAAGTTAGGCCTGTAAGTATAATAAAGTAATAAATAAATAAATAAGGCTGGACTATCAAACAGCATCATGTAGCCCCAAACTAAGCAGACATAATATTACAGTTTTTTTGTAAATACATACTTATCATACATAGAAAACACCCAGACCCGAGACAAATATCTGCAGAACATGCAAACATTTGTCCCGCGGCGGGAATCGAACCCGCAACCTTCTGCGTCTCAGGCGGACCATCGTCCACTACGCCACAGAGGCCGCCGTAATCACTTTGTCATTTTGTTTTTAGGGAGTACTGAGCCGATTTTGAAAAGTCTTTCACCAATGATAAAGCTGCGTACGGATAGGGCGTACATTGGTATGCGTAGTCGGTTACGCGTGTCCTTGAACGCCATGTCTATACTTGCAGCTACGCGTACACTCTTGGGGTACGCGTACCGCGCGTGCTGCGTACGAACAGTGCGTTCCTGTGTTCATGGCGTGCCAGGACACGCGTACCAATGTACGCGCTGTCCGTACGCAGCTTTAGGGCATATCGCGGAACGTCATGTCCGAAGCCCGCAGTCAACGTGCTAGTGTTGTGTTTAGTGTCTTACACTTTAGGTGCTGAAAACTCACCGGCGCATCAGCGGGTTTGTTTGTTTTGACTCGTTGGTGAGGAATATTACGCAAATAAAGCTACATAACGTCTGCGGAGTTTTGCGGAGTGCTGAAGGCGGACAGCGAGTTTATCGTTTCGTGATGATGCCTTATGGGTAGGCGAAACATTGTCGAATTTCTGTTGGGTTTCTATGAAACTCGTCAGAGAGAGTTAGCGAAATTTGTCTTTTGAATATCTTGTAATGGATTTCCGCAGTCACGCCTGAGTTAATTGATGAATACTTGAAGATTGAACAAGCTATAGCGCACCTGATGTTAAGTGGTTAACCATTATGTATTGTGGAAGACCTATGTTGAGCAGTGAATACCTATGTTGAGCATATGGATGGATAGTAATGTAGAATAGGCACCTGTAACACCGCCGTCTGAGAATGCCGCGGCCGTTGTCCAATTTGTCAGCGACAGCCGCGCCGTATATCTCCATCGAAGCTGTGAACACTACCAGCTCGTACCATTGTGATACCTGGAACAAAGATATTATATCTGCTTAGTTTCGGGCTACATGATGCTGTGTGATATAACATCCAGCATTATTTATTATTATTATGACACTTCATTTAATTGTAAACTCGTCTAAAATACATTTTTTACTTTAATTATACTCAATAATACTTATGTAAATATCAAAAACACTATTGTAAAAAATATTTCAAAAGGGGAGACCACCGACCGCGGGGCAGGGCTCTAACGGTCGGTGGCTAGGGCTGCAGAGAAAGGAACCTCCGCACAATGCGTGCCGAGTCCAGGAGAGCCGCCTTCTGTATCTGAACCCTGGATCCAGCTGCCTAGCCAGAGCCTCTTAAGACATTGGTCAAGGCTCTTCGCTATCAGACCGTTCACTTAAAGGACTATCGGAACGATAATTGTAGAGTCGACATCCCACATAGCAGTAATCTCGTGGGCCAAGTCAAGGTACTTGCTTATAATTATTATTTATTATATTAAACTTTGAGCAAAATAAGGTAATGCATCATTATTATCAACCCAGGCAGTTGGATGTCCGTTTTTGAAGGTAGGCCTCTCCCATTTCCTACCATTTAGGCAGTCATCAGACGGGCAGTCGCCTTTGGCATCCAGTTATAGACTGCTGTGTAATGCATCCAACTAATAGTAAAAATTGAGAACTCTCATGAAACCGCCATACAAATTTTATGCAACACTGTCCGATTCATACTGTCGTCTAACTACTAACGTCTATTGAAAACTAAGGCGGGAGTTACAGCACACCAAAAGCTAGCAAACAAAAAACTGTTTTCTGAAGAAAAAAATATAACTGGAGAAAATAAGGAAACAGGGGTGTAAGGGTTCCAACCCCATTTTCAAAACCCAAGCCAACAGCCAACAAACCGGGCTCTGGCCACCGGCTGATTGCAAAGTGCAGCCTAACACCGGCACAGGTAAATCTCTTGGCTGCTGACGGGCAGCAGCATCGGCGGCGCGAGAAGCTGTACCCTGCGATCCTCAACCCGCATGCCCAGCGTGGGGATTATGGGCATATCCCCCTTTATTAAAAAAAATAATTATATATCAATTGAAAATTAATATTTATTTTTTTATTGTTCAATCGTATCGTATAACGTTAGTTAGTTATTTATTAAGACACATTACATTTAAATAAAAATAAAAATTAATCCTATTTTTATAATAATAAACTCTATCATAAGATTATGCAATAAAAATATATATTAAAAAAGTATGTGCTGATAAAGATAGGCATGCAGGAGGGATCATGCATGGCTTGTGCAACTGTGCATAGAGTTATAGACGTTGCAACTACTGCCTACCTACAACGTTTTTTACAGGTCATTACGTCACATAAGATAATATTCAATTCACCACATTGTTGATAACAACAGGGCTATCTGAGAAGCAAAACGTAAACAACAGTCTTCCGTTAGTAATTCTATGTCTAGTTTTCACACGCGGCTGTTTTCGCGTGGTATCCGGATAAATACCTAGTATTAGTCCTGTAGGCGCAGTGGGCGAAGGCCCGCCTGAGACGCAGAAGGGTTCGATTCCCGCCGCCAGACCATTCTGTCTCTGGTCTGGGTGTTTTCTATTACTCTGTTCACGATACACTCAAAAACTATTGAACGGCTTTCAATGCGGTTTTCACCAATAGACAGAGTGATTCATGAGGAAGGTTTCGGTGTAAATATGACTATAGGTAATTGTTGAAAATGTCAGAAAAAGTCTAGCCACCTGGGAACTTTCATAGGAAACACTGTCATATATAGCAAAACAATGTATCTTCCTTTACTATCCATGAGAAGCCAGGACAGGTTATAGTGTATGATAACATGATAAGTATGTAATTACAAATATTTATTTATGTAATATTATAATTTGCAAATAATTATTATATATATTTATATTTGCCTAAACTACTGGCAGAACATTGTCTAGGACAACACACTAATTATCATCGGATTATGTTACCAATGTTTGCAAATAAATAATCTGATTTCTGATTTCAAATTAAAAAGATTAGTCATGTGATTCCTAACATGGGGAAGTGTGAAAAGAAGGGATGCCCTTGCCCTGCAGTGGGACAGTGGACTAGCTCATAAGATAACACATAAGAAAGATGTGGATCCCGTATTACTATTGTCAAGCATTATTTATGTATATTAATTAGTAGTAGTAAGTAGTAATAGTGTCAAATAATAGCATAGTGTAGTGTATAATGGTAGTGCTATTAATTAACACAAGAACAAAGTGTCCTCCCGTTAATTAGAGACAGCAAGAAAAGTGCCAATGGACACATTCTTAGAAATAATACTTGTATTATATTAAGTTAAATTCAAATTACTCATTAGCCTACTTGGCTAGATTGTAATACAATTAGGGTACCGTAATATTGGGGTATACTAATTAAAAGTAAGAAAAAAAAATTATCTTACTTTGGGGTGTAAGGGGTTCCAATCCCCATCTTCGGAACCGAAGTCCACCTCACCCTGCACCCTGCTTGCTAACTAACAAACGGGGCTCTAGCGGCGGCTGATTGCGGCATACCGCAGCCTAACACCGGCACAGCTAAAGCCCCTGACCTCCAACGGGCAGCAGCATCGGCCGGCGGTGCGAGTTGTGCCCTGCGATCCCCAACCCATATGCCCAGCGTGGGGATTATGGGCATATCCCCCTTTATTAGGGGAGGCTTAAGTCCAACAGTCGACTGATATAGGCTGGTGTGGATTAGCCTACTTTGCTGGATTGTAATACAGTAAGGATACCACAATTATGTGATAAAATATGACTTATATTAAGGATTTTCTTTTTGTTTCAAGCATAATGCTCCTGTAGAAGAAAAATAAACTTACAATATCCAAGAAGTAGTCCACATGCGGTCTCTTATGCACAAAGAATCTGACTGGGTGTTTGTCTATAGTCACTTTCAACACAAAATCTGGAGGTGTCCCCGGCTTCACTGTCGGCCGGAGCATTGCATCATGGTGCGAGTGGATCAGCGTCTCATCTAGATCGAGGACCAACATTTTTCTTCTTACTAGACCTGAAAAAAGTTAGATTGATTTATTCATTACTAGATTCTTGTTACGCTCATGGTACTGGGATAACAAATTACAGGCACAAGAGGTTTAACCTCTTCATGCCTCAAGTTGACAGATGCAGGGACAAAAAATTAATCTATGATGCAATGCTTTGTGATAGGCAATGGTTACCACTTAATATCAGGTGGGCCATGTGCTTGTTCCATCTTCAAATACCATAAAAAAGTCGTAGCCTGTGTGTTAATCTAGGGGACATAATTATAATGATGTATATTCAAAGTTTCATCCAAAAAGAGAAATGCTGAAACTGCAGCGATCAAATTGAAACTAACAAAATATTTAATGTAGCAGGACTATCGGACATGTACAAACATGTCTTATAAGTTATAACCTATGGCTTTAGCTAGACACTACATTCTCACTAAAACGTGTCTACGACTATGTAAATGAATAGTAATATTATGTATAAATTTATTGTAATTAATGTATGTGAATATATGAAATGTTTGTTTCTCCTTGATGTCACATTTACTTAATGGATTGACCTGAAATTTTGCAATATGTAGTTGTAGACCCCATAATAGGGCTATTTTTATCTATGAAGCGAAGCAGGGAGGCTAATTTATTTATAATCCGATGCTTACAAAACTAACAGCTTAAGCCAAAACATTATGTTAACTAGTATTAGAATAACAAACAAGTTTTTAAATAAAACAATGACTCAAGTAAATGTTTATAAGTTGACTTTAAGGAAAATTATTAAAGGAAATAAAGTAGCTTGGTTGAAAATTCTAAGTAGGCCAGCTGATAATAGCCAGACATTCATATATGTACCATCTTAACACATAGGTACAGAAGCGAATAGGATTGTTCATAATAAATGCCATATTTTTAAGCATCATCAAGCTCAGTCTATGTACAATTATATATTAAACTGACAATACCAGCTTCAAAATTTAAAGGAATAATGAAAGGTTAGGCGTTGAATCATTGATGTCGATTCTGTTGTACATTTCCCTAAACTTAACTTAATTTGACATTCCTAAAAGTGATACTATCCCTTTTTTTTTAGATGTAAATGACAAGGATAGCTATAACTTTAAAGCGTCCAAATTTAGTTAGGTTTAGAAAAGTGAACAACAGAATCAACACTATTGTATTTCGGACTTTGTCTATCTAAAATTATGACAAAAAACTCAAACGAAATTGAATTCTGAGGAAAGTGTGTTGATAATTAGAGCATTACAAAGCTTTCTCACTACATGAACTGCTTTATTGACTAGGAAATAGGTATATAAATTCACAAGATTATATACTATCATTCAGGACATGTTATACATATTTGCAGAGATAACCAATCACTTTGCAGATAAATTTAGCAATGTGAAACAATGTGCGATAAATATAAAACAGATAAATACTCACTCAGCCTGTGTCTAGAGACTGGGGAAAGAGGGTACATTTCATACTTGACAGATTGGTACTGAGCCAGCTGAAAATCAAACACCAAGTGATTTATAAATACAACTGAACATTTCCACATATACAAACGATACTTCCAATACTAAATAAACATATTTACCGCCCGATATTGCTTTTTAAACATATAACAAAAACAACTCCATACTTTAGATGCGATAAGCATAAACGTGCGAAGTCCCATTTGCAAGCGTTTCAGCATTTGAGCAGATTAAGAAAATATCGCTATCGCACAAATAAGCTTAGTATTACACAAAAGTGTTAGAATCGAGATCATTTACGACGTAATTCAATGAAAAATCAGCAAAATTCAACTGCCGAAAACATCTAAACCCGCCATGACATAATCGACCCAATTCAACCCATAGACAATATTTTTGAAGTTACCTTTCAAATGTATCAAATCTAGATGTCTATGGAGTAGTGTTGTTCAAAACCGTAAACTTCCGAAATACCATCATTTTTTTGAATCGATTTTAATAGCACCAAGGGAATAATGAGCGATCTATCATAATATTTGGCTATTCATTCATTTACATTTCCATTTTTATTAATTTTTTTTATATTTCCATAAATACACGATGACTGCGGGCCTCGGAGGCCTCGAACCGAATATGACGCTACGCACCTTGCCTCTAGAAACACTTATTTTCAGCACTCACCTAACTGAGCTAAATACCAGTTTTGTTTTATCTAGGAATATAGGTGGATACTTACTTACCCTTCATGTATCTTACCAAATTTTTTCAGGGTACACTTGGATTCAACTCATTACAAAATGGTCTATCTAGGCCCCTGAGCTACTGATAGACATTAATCGACTCTAGTTAGTTAGTTAGACATAAGTGCCCTTGGAACATATTTGAAAAGATAAACGATGCTTAAACAGGGATAACTTTAAGTAGCGTTCATAAGTAAGGGGGTAGCTGTGTACCGGAAAATCGTGCTAGATTCCATCCAGGGCGGGTACCGTTCATCGCGCCAAGCAAGACCAGCACGCACAGTTGCACGATAGCACTCTCCATTCTGCCGCGCACAGCAGCGTCACCTCAATGCTTTGACCAACTCAAATGAAGAGTTAGATGTCTTTGGATGGTAATTGATAGGTTTTGCATGGACTATTGTGAGCAACCAAACAAAATTGTTCCATGGTGAAATAGTGTTAACAATTTTAGCAACTAAGTAGATTTATGGACCTAGTTTAACTAAATTTTTATACATTTTTTATTGACCTTTGTTCTTTTTTTGCATGTCCTACAACATCGAGATGGTACTATAGGACATGGTACCTATGTACATTATCTAAACTAGGTATATATTGTATTCATATTTGTATTTTTTTTTATTAATAAGATGTACCTACCTTTGTTAAGCTATTTTATGTATAATGCCTTGTATATTTTTCGGTTATGTTCAAAGGAATATTAATAAATTGAAATATATTTGTGGCGATCCGTGGACGTTCAACCTACCGGACGTCTTTTGGATATTGATATCTGTGCTAAGCTTGGTTAAAAAATTATTGTCTTATACCTATTTCAGGTGTAACGATCGCAATGTTTCTTTGCTTGCAGTATTGTAGAAGATAGGAATCTCCTCACATTTAAATAAGTAAGCACGCAATTCTCAGCGTAAATATTTTATTTGAAGTATTATATAGAATCGTAAACATCTAGAATATTATGATCTAATTATGTAGGTATTATATTGTACATTTTAAGTAGTAAGAACCTACTTATAAAAAGTTAAAGGCATAGTAGAACACGCGGTATTCAGTCTTAGTAAGACTGTCTTACACTTAGCGTAGTATAAGTATGAGTAAGCCAGGCTTGAATAATTAGTCAGTAAGACAGTCTTACTAAGAGAAATTGAATAACGCGTGGTCTAATGGGGATTTTACGTTTAAGCAGCCCCAGCGGTCACTAAATCAGCCCCAAGGCAAAATCCCGGCGCACTTGGTGGCTGGGCGCGAATCCCCCGACGATTCATCCGGCACGTATGCTCTTCCAAACGGTGATACACATTTTCCGGAATACTGTAGACAGATGTTTCAGGACTCCACAGCTTTTCTGCCACCGCACTCGCTCGAGGCCAAACTCTAAAGTAATAAAGCATATCGGTCAATTTTAGGTAAAATAACTGATAAAACGAAATGGACACGCGATAACTGAACTTGCTAATCATTTATGTGTAACAATTAAATGTATTTTATGTATTGTAAAAAATTTCACTGAGCCAAGGCCTTTTTGAAGATACCTAGAACATTACCGTAATTTCTAAGTACTTATTTACCGTGTTTAAAATGTTTGTTAATATATTCACTTATTATGCTTATTATAAAATTGTCTTCTAATATAAATTTTGTGTGTGTGTGTGTGCGTCTGTAGGACCAAATAAATGTTTATCAATATATCTATTTTTTATATTTCAGTATAACGATACTTTATAAATATAGGGTACGTAACGTGCTTAGTTCTACAGATTTGCAAAGCTTACTAATATGATAAATATAGTGTAGTATAGTAAAAGTACCTACCTCCTAATAATATTGGCACGTAAAAGCAAATAAGGTAATAAGGGTAATGTTGTAATAAGGGGTGTAAGTGGTTCCATCCTCCATCTAAGCGGAACCCAAGCCAACCTCACCTGCACGTGGTGCACTCTGCTAACTAACAAACGAGGCTCTGGCGGCCGGCTGAATGCGGCATAGCGCAGCCTAAAACACCGGCACAGCTACATTCCCTGGCTGCCGATGGGCAGCAGCGTCGGCGGTGCTAGAAGCTGTGCCCTGCGATCCCCTATCCGCATGCCCAGCGTGGGGATTATGGGCATATCTCCCATCTTATTAGGGGAGACCTATGTCCAACAGTGGACTGATTTAGGCTGTTGATGTTGATGATGATGATGTTGGGTAATGTTGGGTATTGGGCTTATGAAAGAAAGAAGATACTGAAACACACCTGCTGATAATATTCATGTCGTTTACCACTTCCCCCCACATACAAGCTTCGCCTCCCACGATGTTTTCCAAGTTGATCTTGGGGCCAGCGAAACGGGAGACGAGCTGACGCGGATCATTCTTGTAGTAGTCCTCCCAATCACCACCAGATTTCAAGTGGTCTAGATACCAGGCGCTGGAGAATAGCAGCTTGTAGCCAGCTGCAAGGATCTGACGAAATAAAATAAGTGCATTAGTGCGAAACATAGATCAAGAACAATCACATTAGTGGCTCAAAGTAGCTTGGAAAAAACATAAATTTAGTATATAGGTTGTGCTGTAATGGTGACATTAACACTCGGGTAGTGCTACTTGTAAGTAATCATAAAAAAAACCTAAAACTAAAGTTCAATATTCGCTTCTAAACAGAAGCGCGCGACGTTGGCAATGGTATGTAGCCCTTATACAGCAAGATTCAAATTTTCTTATATTGTTCGTGATTTAGTATGTTTGAAAAAAAAATGTTTTTTTTTATATCAAGTAGTACTACCCGTGTGTTCATTTAATGTCGCAATTATAGCGCCACCCTGTATTACCAGTAGATGACCTGAGGGATCTCCAAAATTTAATAACTATTCGAATGACACTGTATTGTTCACACATCTGTGATAAAATCGTGAAGTTTAGTTGATAATCAGCGGCCAAAAAAAATCCAAACTCTGAATAAACTAGAAAGTAGGTAACCAGCAAGTGCGCGGTGCGAGTCGGATAATACCACGATGTTACTTTTTTTACGGGGTGTACGGGGTTCCTACCCCTATCTTCGGAACCCAAGCCAACCCCACCTGCTTGCGATGCGAGTATACTAAGTGTGATAATGTCTGTAGTAAAAGCTAGTAAGTAGATTACCCTATTTCATTAACATCTGATAAGGAACTGAGGCTTAACATATAGGGACTTTGGTTACATAATGTGAAACTTATGTGATACCGTCTGGCAATACTGCAGTCAGTCAGTGTCACGTTTCGGGGTCGTGATCATCTAAGATTTCATTATTGCTTTTCCATGAAAGAACGATAATACCAGAGACTTATGATAATACTAAGCGATTGTTTGTACTCACAGCAGTCATTTCGTATATCTCGCTACCTTTCCAAACTTGAATGAGAGTGTCGTTTGACAAAATAACCCCTTCATCGAAGACTTCCTAAGAAAAACAACAATATATTATGATTATTATCAAGAGGCGCAGGATAGAGGAAGCAAAAACTAATAGAGGCCTATAATACCCAGCAGTGGGTGGTTCCAGGCTGAGAAGATAGATAGATAGATAGATAAATCATTTATTTGTTACTACAGGCACACAATTTACATTAATAACAAGATAAAAAATGATTATCAACAAGCAGAAATCCATTAAACATAAATATATCCATTACAAAGTACAGGCCTTCCCTAGTACCACCATGGATATCTTTGAGCACTTTTCGTTCACTGACTTCCAGCAACTTTGACGTTCATTCCACCCTGATAAACTTTAATAAAAGAAAATGGGTATAGAAGAAAATAGCCTAGAAGCAAGAGTATTTTGTTATTAGCATGATGCATAAAACTAGCACTGAATGATACGGACTTGCCACACTATCGGGGTAGACCTTTGGCCAAGCAGTGGAATCACGTTCTCCATGAATAAAGCGTGAAGCTGATTGGCTGACGTCATGTTATTTTCCTTCATGTATTGCTTCAGAGAAGGGTTAGATTCCCTGAAATCATAATTTATACGTATTTAGTAATAGTTCAGATCAAGTAGATATATTAAGTAGATAGATATATATAAAGCATTGAGTGTAGATATATATTTTATAGTATAGTGTTTTGTACCTTATTGTTGAAGGTACTTTAAGTCTAGGTACTTAAAGTACCTTCAACAATAAGATACAATTTCTTAAACCTATATTGATACCTACTATTAATTTAGGTTAAGTTTTTGTTTGCCACATCCTATAAACAGGCAGCATAGAACTGAATACTGTCATAGTTATTAAGTTTTATGTTGATAATTAATACTGAACACCACATGAATAACTTTTAAGACAAGCTCTTTAACTTACGCTGCTATGCTAACATAAAGTACCTACTTATCAACGACACTTTGGTATATCATTGATGGTTGCTTAAATGAGATAACTGATTATGTTCAATCTTATTCTGTTAGAGTAAGATGGACAATAAACTGATTACAGTTATTTAAGTTTACTAATGTTATAATTATGAATGTGTTATCTTATTTAAAATAATTTCATTTCAATTTCACTTAAAATATAAAATAACTGACGAAAAGGGTCTATAGATCGGGCCAAAATGAGTACTATTTTATCTGAGTACTTTTAATAATAACTACGGTACTAATATAACATCATCTAAGTATTATTTCGGTTAATTTCACATTTTATTTCAGTCAGTGGCAAGCTTTTATCTGACTAATAGACACGTTTTTGTTGTTGTTGTAAGTCAAAGTTCATGATGATTATTAGGTAGATAAAATTAACAAACATCTTTAATAAGTAATGGCACAAATGCCATTGGATACTTATTAAACGAGCTCTTATTTATAAAGATGTATAAACTGAATGACGTAAATTTGTAAGAAACAATCACGTTACTTCTAAAGTATATTATATTATAAAATCTGTATGCACACTGAGCTATGTTGTTTTACCTTTTGCCCCTTTACAGCAGCTCCATATATGCCACCACCACACTACCACTAACACAGCCTATATCAATCCACTGCTGGACATAGGCGTCCCCTAATAAAGGGAGATAAATATCCATAATCCCCACGCTGGGCATGTGAGTTGGGGATCACAGGGCACAACTTCTCGCACCATAAGCACTGCTGCCCGTCAGCAGCCACGGGATTTAGCTGCACCGGTGTTAGGCTGCGCTATGCCGCAATCAGCCAGCCGCCAGAACTTCCCTAAATGACTCCATAAATAATATGCCAACTTAGAAACTAGAATAGTTATTGGTAAAAAAATAATGAATGTCAACTATTGATTTATCTGTCTTGGCCATAATTTAGGTAAGATCATAATAATTGTATACTTATTTAGAAAAATGCCATAACCAAGTGTACCTACTGTAATGTTACTAGTTTCTATGGTGAAATAAATGAGTATGAGTCATGAATGAGTTCAAAAAAGTATTTACCAGCAATCCAAATCAACTTCATCACCACCGACATGGAAGTATTTATCAGGGAACAGATCCTGGATTTCTGTGAAGAGATCCTGGAGCAATTTGTACGTAACATTTTTGATGGGGTTCATTGGTCCCAAATCTGAGGGCACTCCCTGGCTATAGCAAGTCGTGAGCATTTTGGGGTAAGCTTGACCCCATGAACTTGTGTGTCCTACAAAACATGAAGAATTTTACTATCGTGTTTACTTTTAAAGTGTAATCAATGTAGCAAATTGAGGGTCTTGGTAAAATTTAACCCCATAAGCTTGTTGTTTTCCCAAAATCGATGCGTACTCTTAGTTTACTGTTAAATATTTTGAAAGACAAATAGATCATAAATACGGAAAAAAAGGACACCTACCTGGCACATCAAATTCCGGTAGAACACGAATTCCTCTATCTCTTGCGTAGTCGATGATCATTTTAATATTATCTTTTGTGTATACTAGACTACTATGGTAAGCTCCCAGACGACTGAAAAAAAAAACCCTATTAATTTTCTTGAATCGATTACAAAAAAGTTAATTTTCATATATTTTCTAACCTTAAATCTGGAAACTTTTCACTTTGGTACGGAAAGCTTTGATCATCAACTATGTGCCAATGCAATACGTTCATTTTGTTCATCGCCATAGCATCTAAAGTCTTCTGTATGTTGGATAGTGAGATATAGTGCCTAGAGGTGTCTATGAGCAAACCCCTATGAAGGTACCTTGGAGCGTCGACAATCTTTGTTTGATTTATTCTTAATTCCTGAAAATGTATTTTTAATATAATTTTTGATACAGTAGCATAAAAACCTTATTAGTTATGCCGACTTTACACCTATAATGATAAAAGACAAGAAAACATTCAAAAATACTAAGTAGAAACAACATAATATGGTATATATGGTGAATGTAGAAACAAGATCATAACAAAGCACCTGGTGAATAATTTGTTTTAATAAAAAATATGTGCTAAACCAAAGTAAAGTGCTTACGTTTTCACTGTCTGGTATATAGAACAAATGAGTCCAAGTCTCCAATCCTCTCAAAATACCCCATATAGAAGAGCTGGTTAGTTCAGCACTGGTTTTAACAGTTAGATTATCTGTTGAAAAGCAAATATGAATTGATTATCACATGATTTTAACATTAACATCATAAGGTAACATCATGTTATCATCATAATCCCCCAATGAGCGCCATTGCACCCTGTTCTGAGCTCGACGCATCCAGCTTCTACCAGCAGCCTGTCACAGATCTTTCGACCACTAATATTTAAGTGACTTTATCAAACTAACTTATTCATCAAACCTTTACATACATATTACCTACCTATGTAATAAAATGGTTACGGACTGTTATTCCCTTTGCTTGGACCCCACTGGTGGGGCCAAGAGGATTTTCAAGTACTATATGAAAAACCCAAGTTGATTATTATAATTATGCAAATATATCTAAGTAGATAAAGTACTTACCTATATTTTACTGTTATTTACCAACTATTACAGAAACATTGTAAATGTTGCTGTTTTTTTTTACAAAAAAGGAATGTTCACCGATATGACTAACTAATTTAATTGTCATGATAAGAATAATTTATGATGAAATAAATATTTATTGAGAATTCTTGCTATTTGTTGATTTGTATGGCTATTCGTAGTACTTAGAATCCATCTCATTTACTAGTTATCTGTTTAAAACTAATAAGTAGATACTAAAAGCAAGTATCTACTTGAAATGTAATAAACAGTAAAGAGGTCAAGAAGCTGCAAAACAATCTCTCGAGTGTTATTATTTCGAACAAATACCAACCTACTATTATTGAGTGGATTAGATAGGCATGTACTTTTATGAATATTATGTAGGAAAGCAATTATAAAGATCAACTTTTAATCATATACCTAGACACCTACCTAGCTAAGGTAGTTTCTTATTATTATTAATCAATCAAGTTGTAAAAATAATCATATTTAAAAAGGTAGACATTGAATTTAAATGTATTGTATGTACATAGTTTTGCTATGCTATCAATTAAAAACACTGAACACCCAACTTTCATTAAATACACGGAGTCAGTTGCCGTAATGTGGTCAATATAGTCAATAGACAATCCGATATTAATAGTATGTTTTCAGAATGTAAACGTAACCTCTAGGACGCCTAAGTGCTAGTTGGAGTGACAATCTGCGAAACGCTGCTGGTAAAAGCTGGGAACGTGTTAATAATAGTGCTTACCTACATTGCTTAAATAATTGGTAGGCATGTGCCTATTAGGTATTATTATGCCCTAAAGGCACTGTGCTTAACAGAAAATTAAAGATATCGATAATGAAACTGTCATACTGGTTTTGTTCAAAATATTAGTATTTTTTTCCTTATGTACCTGCCCTTGTAATTAATTTATAATAGATCTGACAGTTATTTTATTTGAAATAACTTATCTACGTACTCACGTATCATTTATCATTGATCATGATGAAAAATATGTTTTTTTATCATACACCAAAACACTTACAGCTCTCATCCATGCCGAAATATGGGTACTCCTCACATGGTGTCAAAAGTTTTACGTTCAATGAATTGATTTGTCCTTTGAAGTTGGGATCAGAAAATTTTTTTGATGGTTCCAAGTTCCTCTTCCCAAAACGTCTTGCTAACCGGAAGAAATCTCTCGTGTAAAACGAGTATCGCTCTATTGCTTTTTCGAGTATAATGCATGATTCACCGTTCACCTAAACATGTAAAGATATAATTAAATACATTTAGATAACTACGGGCCATCTCACACAATACATGGTCAACTGATGCCAAACCAAGCGTGGTTACTAGAGACTCTTAAAGATAGATAGGTACTAAGATTAATTGCAGAATGAGACACTTAAAAACATCCATGTTTCCATCGTAAACCAGACCTTCGGGTGGCTTTAATACTAGAGTCAGACATCGGCTGAGGTATCATCTATATAAATTGCCACCTATATCTTCTTTTACTGTGAGGTTCTAGAGGAATTAACTCCCACGAGCAAAAAATCAAGCTGTGGAATGGTCATATCTCCGTGGTTTTTCCCCGAGAATACAATGATTAATGCAGCGTTTCAAAAAGGGCGTTTTAATATTTGTTGAAGGGTTAGGAACGCGCATGTAAAATTTTTGATGTTACAGGCGTCCATAGGCGACGGTAACCACTTACCATCAGGAGGACCGTGTGCTTGTTTGCGAAATTAGTACTATAAAAACAAGACCGGTTAAGTGCTAGTTGACTCGCCCACCGCGGGTGACGTCAATGGCGTGCGACCCTAATTAGTAAGTTTTCTTCGTAATTAAAAACTGTACGTCCTATAGAAAAATAGAAACCGGCTTTAGAATGGACAAATTAGGGCAAATTATTAATTAGTCAGCCTTTCAAATAACACCATATTTGACCGTGTAACTTGCTTTATAGCTTGACCACAGCTGTCCTCACATTTATTGAAGTTTCTACAAAACCATATTAGCTAGAGACTTTGTTTTATTTTTAGTTATTATTTTATTTTACAAGACTGTTTATCCTATACGTTACTATTTATAAGACACTTTGACTTTCCTGTAAAATTTAGATATACTTTTAGAATATACAAAAATTTCAGGTTTCTTTACAAAAATTTCAACTTCGGAGATAAAGGGGGCTGGTCATTTTTTGGACTTTTTCATCCTAAATCAAAAACTGTGCATGACATCACAAAATTAAAAAGTGTTTTATATTGTTCAAATGAAGCCTTTTCATTTGATACTCTTTGATACTCCCACTCGATCTAGCAACTCCCCTTTTTATTTTTCAACCCCCCCATTTTGGAAGATTTCACTGAAAACTGTTTTAGGTTGGGACTTCGCTATAATTTTCATGTAAAATATAGATTCTTCTTTAACATATTTTATATGTTTCAGATTCCTTGCTTTGCAAACTTCGGAGATTATGGGGGGAGGGGGGGTTTTATGGTCAATTTTCGGACAGTTTTAATCTTAAAATGAAAACCAAGCATTGATAAAAACAAAATAAAAAAAGTGCTTTAAACTGGGTTAATTGACCCCTTTCATATGATATGCCACTCGACCTATTTTGGCACCAGTTAGAAATGTTGACATTTGTTATTTTGGACCTTTTGGTCCAAAATTAGGGAATCCTCCCCTTTATTAGTGGAGGCCTATGTCCAGCAGTGGACTGATATAGGCTGGTGTGGTGGTGGTGGTGGTGGTGGTGGTTGGGATGAAAATGAAAATATTTTTTTTACTGGCAATCCTATTCTTATCATATTGTAATTTAAATCTTCAAATCTTCCAAATTTTAAGTCGGTAGTATAAGTAGTTCCTGGAATAACAAAGCGGCACCATAAGGGTTCGTTTGACCGGTTCGTTAAAAAGACGCTGCCCTAGCTCGTACAAAAAGATGAAAAGGCGGCGCTGGTTCATATTCTTGCTTCGTTTATTTCCAAAAAATAATAAAAATTCGGGACGTAGTTTTCAGTAGAAAACTATTTACTGTGTACATATAATTATTTAGTAATGTGATTTTCATATACGTGTCCCTGATAAGTGCTGATAACTCTTTATGTATAAATAATAACAGAGCGACATAAATTCTTACCTACTTATCTACACAATTGTTTTTAATAAAGGTAGCATCTCACTACTATTCATTGATAAAGCTTAGGAAACCTACAAAACCACGCTATATGGATTTCATTGATCTTGCTCTCTTTGAAGGTCTCGTACTAACCTACCACACACATACCTACCTACCGATGGCATAGCGAGTAGTACCTTAGTAGATGTAGAGAACGAAACTAGTTAATTTGATTCTGTAATGGATTATAGATACGTTTGTTTTGCACGATTTTTAAATACAGCTGGTAGTCGTAGATCGACGTAGGTAGGACCGTACCTACGATAACCCAAATCGAAGTTCCTGTTCCTGTCATTGACAGTCTTATTTTAAGGGCAACAAACAAGCAAGGCTTAGAGATAAGCCTGTAATTATTTTAATGTAACCACTATTCATTATAACAAAATTACTACAATATTTTAAATGCGAAAGTTTGTGTGTACGTTTGTTCCCTCTTGATTCCGTAACTGCTAAACGGCTCTGGATGAAAATTGGAATATACATAGTTTGTGACCTGGATTAACACTTCGGCTACTTATTATCTGGTTACCACGTGAGCGAAGCCGCGGGCTGAAACTAGTAATTTAAATAATTAATTTTACTGGTTGTTGTAGGTACCTACCTTGTTTAACGAAGGTACCTAATTACCTACTTACTTTCATCTGTGTTATATTCAGGTAATAAGTAGGTACCTGACGATTGATTTTATTTAATCAGATTTGTAATCCCAGCCCAAATTTTGTTAGAGATTAAATAATAAAAATAGAAACGTATTTAAAACTTTAAAATATCACACAAATAAAAAAACACTTACCGTAATATTAAAATGGTACGGATCAATATTGTAATAAATATCTTCCGTTTCTTGGTGTTTTGGTTTTGGCCATACTTCTCCTTTACTAGCGGGGTATTTTGGTCCAAAATTATTACCGGCCACAAAACAAGCACTAACGGCTGTGAACACTACTAGGTACCGTAACATCTCGTTGCTTAGCCAATAATATGAAAAAACAATGAAACAGCTGCACGAGTTCACGGCTATGTAGACATTGCTAATATTCGAGTAGATTTTGCTATTATTCTAAATATATATTTAAAGACCTCATGGTTGAGCTGGTTGTGTAACTGAGTTTTATAAATTAAGAGACAGGCAGAGGCAGGGTATTTTTAATTTGTTTGATTACATTTTAAGTTTTGACAGAAAATCAATAACTTTATTGTAGAGACAATCTTTCGAATACTCGTCGATCGACCAAAATTAACCGGTTAATGTTTTTTTTTACCGATTTCTATATTTTCGCATCACTTACGACCATAGATGTTAGAAGAATAATTATTTGGTCGGTGTTGCCTATGAATGCTACGTATTTTCGCCGTGACTGGCCTGGCCTTCTAACTCAAGCCGCCCGGCCCACGATTTTTCTGAACCGGGGTGTTTGAATCCCGGTTCATTAATTTTTTTGAAACGAAAAACTCATGTGTTGCTTTACACTGCATTACGGTGCTCAAAAACGTGGAGAAAAAAATGTGAGGAAACCTGCGGCTTTGTCAGCTCCACACATATTACCGCTGCGTCGTTTACGAACGAATTGTTCAATGGAACTACTTCAGCTATCATGTCCTTCTTCAATTCGTTCAGTTCGAACCTCAATATTTCTCTTCACGCTTCATTTATTTCTAGTTCTTGGTCTGCGAACTAGACCAGTTGAGCAGAAACTGCCCACCGCATCCGTTATCAGACCGCTGTAATTTTCTGTTTCACTCAAACATTGCCATAAAGTTTTAGAATATTTTCACAAAGTGCTTGTTAATAATAAATATTATCATATCTGTAAATTAGTGTTTTCCTGCGGTGCCTTGAGAGGGCACCTACCAATCTACTGTTATCAAATTAGACCTATGCTAAACACTGAATAGGACTTAAGCATGAATAAATAATATGAATATTAGGAATAATATATTAGCTTCCGCCTTCAGCTTCACTCGCGTGGTACTTGGATAAAAAGTAGTCAATTTGTTAATGCAGGTTACAATCTATGTATATTCCAAGTTTCATCCAAATACGTTCCAATCCGAGTTGAGTGGGAACAAACATATTCACACACACAACAAACTTTCGCATTTATAACATTAATGTGATAGTGTGATATGATGTGATAGAAATAGTCAGTCGTATGATATCCTACTTTTTTGTGGGTAGTAGGAAGGTACTAGGTACCTAGATGAATAGGTAGAGCATGGGTTTATTTCACTTTAATGTTTTACTTCCACCCGCGATTTACCCCGATGTAATGTAGTCTATGTGTTAATCCAGCTCGTAAAGCTGCTAGCTATTATGTATATTGCAAGTTTCATCCATATTTGTTCAGCCGTTACAGAGTGAAGTGACCTCAAACATTCTCACACACACAAACTTTCCCATTTTTATAATATTAGTGTGATATGAAAATCATTATTTTGACTCAACTTAGAAATTTTATGAAGAGATTTACAAAAAATACACGCGTCAGCAGCATCTCGTTCTCGAGTTCTAAATACTTACCCAATTTTAGTTGATGTTAGAGCTATATTTCGCCCTAACATTAATTGCAGACGGCGGCAACACTGAGTGACTGACGTGCGTGACTTTGACGTTTCTGCTTGTTACTTTTCTTTGGGGGCGGTTCGCAAGTTTTCAGGGAATTAATCGATGAACTTTATTTCTACAGGAATCATTAATGATAATAAAGCAATAGCATAACTTACTGATGTTTCTGTGAGAATACGTGCGGGTGAGTCATAATCTTTGTATTTTAAATTTAGTTCCCCTAAAATCAAGAATAAGACTGCATAGGATGTTTGGATGGGAAGTTTCCTGTCTCAATGATTTTTGGGGTACAAAACGCTAATTTACCCGCCTATTCCTGTCCTATATCAGTTTCGAATGATCATATCTTCAAGGAGGGTAGTTAGGAATTTCTTTTCAACTCAACTCTTTATCTCAGTACAAGATACGTGTTCATTCTGCTGAATAGAGACTATTAATCGAAAGCATTAGATTAACTTAAATATTGGAAAGCCTCATGATTATCTGAACCAACATTAGCCAGTGTCAGAGTACTTGGGGCTCTAAAAGCATGGCATCATAATTAGCGCTTCTTTGAGTGTCAATGATTCAACCCACTATTATTTTTTAAATTTAATTTGATCCGTAAGTACCCTCCTCGATGGCTAGGTTGGTCGCATTGTTGAGGTCTTCCTGCAGGTATTCAGGCACAGTGGGCAGTAGAGCAAGTACCGCATGTCATGGGTTAGTGCTTTACAATGCAACGTCAGCTATAATCAAAATTGATGATAATTATTTATTTAAAATATAATGTAAACCCCTGTTTTGTCAATGTCTCACTGTTCAATAACTATTGATATTACTGTTCTGAAACTGTACCAAAAGCGTCATTGGTGTTTACTAAAAGTCTTGTGTATGATGATCAATCATCTTGTGTAAGATGCACAAATAACACTTTGAGTGCACAACATAACTCTCCATGTTCTGCAGCTCCGGCACTTCGTGCATGCGTGTAGCATCTTGTTTGAGGCCAGCAGACTAAAGTCTATATGCTTGTAAAATTTCAGTGTTATTAAAATGAATATTTAATTTATACTACTATTCATTTTAGAAGTAATCATTGTCTTCATTTGATTACTTCTAAAATGAAGTAAACATATTAAATATTTCATTATGTGTGGTAACCATATAATTTACCAGACAATGAACATAATAATAAAAATAATGAGAAACTTGTAGTAGTTTGTTCACAACTCTGTCCGTAATCACTAAACAGATCTATTTTAAATTTAGAATAAACTTTATCTCAGTCCTATGCAAGTAGAGCCATGGGCAGAAGCTAGCATTTTATGTTTGCTTTGTAATATACTCTCCAAATGCCTTTGCATCCAAAGACATGCTACTCAAGTGATAATCTAACTTGTACCTTTTTTGACTTTATTTAATTATGAAGTTTATTTAAATAATTTGACTTTTCATATTTTCTAGTTGTAATTTATTTCAATTAATTAAATGCACATAAATATGAGTTATGACAAGCATGCGGCACCCTCTAAGGGTTGATGTATACTCTTACTGTTAGTTTTATTTGAGTACCATCTAAGCAAACCTTGTAAATTTGACCATAAATAAATGAAGTATTAAATGACCTATATCTACCAATTCATTTACTAAAAGCTCTGTACACATTGAGAGGTAAATAAAGAGTTAAAGATTAAAATTGAAATTGAATTCTATCCAAATGCAGGAAAGAAAGTCCATTTACATTCAGCTGTTTTTATCATCCACAGGCATAACTCAAGATGATCGGGGGCCTCTTTGTGTATAACCACAAGGGTGAGGTCCTGATCTCTCGGGTCTACCGTGATGACATCGGTCGCAATGCGGTGGATGCATTCCGGGTGAATGTGATCCATGCGAGGCAGCAAGTGCGATCACCTGTTACCAACATTGCTCGGACAAGTTTCTTTCATATCAAGGTAAGTAATTTATAGTAATAACTGGATTTTCAACACAATTATTTTTCAAAATCAATATTGATAATTTATTTATTCAATAAAAACTGTAAAGTACACTTAGAATCGTAATTTTTTTAGTTTCCACCAATTCGTAACGAGACCAAACAGAGAAGAATTGGCAAAAAATTCGGCTAGAGTTATATTATTTTAAAGTCCATATTATTACAATCTCTAATCTTAACTATTACATTGTTTTTGAGGGAGTTGGAAACAGTTTCATCCCAAGCTTTTTTTGTCATCTAAATAATCAGTTATTTTATATAATAAACCTTATTACAGAAGTTACATTTTTGAATTTATTTTCACAGATAAATTAATCACGTCCTTTGGGATTTTGTTAAATAAACATATGTTTTGCCCTTTCAATGATTGACTCATTATTGTCAACAGTTCCCAAATGGCTGAGCCTGCACTATGCATCAGCAATGATAAACATACATAGTTACTCATAATATGGATTTTAGTTGTCCGAAACAAAATATTTTAATTTATAACTCTCATACAACAAATTTCTGGTGCAACTCATTGGTTGCACCTACCTACCAGACTGACTTACACCCACAGATGACATCTTATTATCTCGCTCTGAAGAGCCAATTGCAGATAAGAAGAGGAGAGGGAAAAAGTACTATAAATAAAAAGGTCATTGATGAAGCTAATAAAAAAATCAAATGCCATGCCAAGATGGCTTTAAAATGGCTTGACCAATTAAAATTTTGGTTTTGTTGTCTTGAATGGTTAAGAAAAAAGTGTTTTTCATGCAGATAGAATACTAAAATATTATATCCTCTATTCCAGCGAGCAAACATCTGGCTAGCGGCTGTCACGAAGCAGAATGTCAACGCGGCCATGGTATTTGAGTTCCTGCTCAAAATCATTGATGTGATGCAGTCGTACTTCGGCAAGATATCTGAAGAGAACATCAAGAATAACTTTGTGCTCATCTATGAGCTGCTTGATGGTGAGTGGATTTGCTATCAGCTACGTATTTTGTCGAGCTGAGGACAGGGCGCAATGCCGCTCATTAGGGGAGGCCTATGTTCAGCAGTGGGCTGCTATAGGCTGATGATGATGATGATGACTTCATTTATCGTTGAAAATTTAAGATGAAAATCTCTATTCAATAAGATAAGGTGAGGATTATATTGAACAGTAGGCACTGGTGCAAGCTTGAAAAACTTGTAAATTGTTTAGATTGTGGTCTACAGATAGGTATCATAAATCAACCTCCAAAGAGGCAAGAGGCCGAAATAGATAAATAAAAAATACTTTATTGCAAGAGATAAAATAAGTACACAGGTGAACTTAATGCTATGTTAACATTTTCTTCCAGATACCCTTTATGTAGTGTGGAGATATATTAAATATAGATATAGATGGATTAGATAGAAATTGTGTATGTGAAGTGAAACATCTGAATTTTTTGTTTCAGAAATCTTGGATTTTGGCTATCCACAGAACTCTGACACAGGTGTTCTGAAGACATTCATCACCCAGCAAGGTATCAAGTCTGCCTCCAAGGAGGAGCAGGCTCAGATTACTTCACAGGTAAATATTAACAGGACTTGATTTCGCCATCATCTGCTAGTCTATTTTGAATCCCGTCCATCCAAAAGTTATCTAGAATATATCGCGGTAAGCACTAAGACCGCCCGCATTGTACTTTCATTATTATTATCATAGTCTGTTTTTAGGGTTCTGTCCCTTAAAATAAACGATAAAAGGAACCTTTATAGGATCACTTTGTTGTCCGTCTGTCTTTCTGTTTGTATGTCAGGAACGCGTGGAGATATCTAGTTGAATCAAATTATTAAATACTCAGGTCTGCAATACCTTGAAGCAGTGAAAAAATCAAATTTCTAAGTCAACGCAATCAAAAGATACGGTTTATGCCGCATTTTAAAACTCGCAAGGAAATAAAAACTAAGAAGATAGGTACTTCTCCTTGACCTAGAATCATGAAATTCGGCAAGAAGCAATGTCTTATAGCACAAGTCAAGGAAAATATCCAAAAAAAACAGTAAATTTGTTGACATTATCTATCCGACCGCGGTGTGCCGCAGGTTCGTTCGCGAGTACCTGGAAAAAAGTAGCATATTCTAAGTCATATTTTTGGTCTAGAACTACATTCAGTAGTTAAACTATAGTCTTACAGGGTTTAATGGCTCCATAGGCTTCGGCAGAATGCCAGCTTCTGCGGCTATAACAGTGTATATTATGCTGATTCGATGACTTTTTGCTGCTGTAGCATATACCCCACCATTTTTAATGTTATCTATTTCTTAAAAAAATAAAAACTAGTAATAAATCGCCATTTCTAGTTTCGTTAGGTTGCGAAATGGCCAGTCGCCAGAAGTGTGACTGAAACAGACCAGAAAACGCCAGTAAAGGGGTTCAACATTTAAGCTAATTTGGCGTCCAGTACAGGGGTTAAGCAAGTACCTAATTGTGAATGTTTGAGTACATTTACTAATTTATTGATATTGTTATCAGGTGACAGGTCAGATCGGTTGGCGGCGTGAGGGCATCAAATACAGGCGCAATGAACTATTCTTGGATGTGCTTGAGTATGTCAACCTACTTATGTCGCCGCAAGGTAAGATAAATATATATTTGGAAATAATGCCATCTGTTTTGTTTATAAATGTTGCTGCACATGAGCTGTACAATTACTTAATTAGCTGTACCTTAAATTGAACAGAGAGTAAATTCTGAATTTATAAAAAAAGAATATATTAATATTTTTAAATTAATCGAAAAGATGTAGTAACATATTTGACATTTTAAAGAATGCTGAAGTTGTAAAAAGGTCCATAACTCAGCGTAAACCAGCTGAACCAGGCAGCTACCAACCACCAGCGCTGATCTTCCGTTATGGCCTTTTTGTTTGATCGTCATTCGGAGAGGATGTTTGTTATTTAGAACGATATTCGGAAGGTGAAGCTGTTTAATTTGGGGCTATATGATGTTGTGTAAAATTGTCCATCATTATTTATTTATCTATCGGCAAAGTAAATAAACCCAAGCAAATCTAAGTAGTAACTATGTTCAAAATATGGGTAGGCTATCTACAGGCTATGTAAGATTTTGGACTATGACCTCGCTCAACTGATAACAAAGACTGTTGTAAGTGCGTTGCTGGTTCAACGCAAAGATGCAGGTTTGAGTACCGTCTGGTTCGATTTTGTATATTATCATCAGTGATAGGAATAGGTAGGGTAATTTTCCTAATGTTGGTGGAACAGTTAAAAATTTGAGACTTGAGGCTTAGAACTAAATTTTTTCAGGGACCCGGTTTCGGTTTATTCACTAAAAATGATGTTACTTTTATAAAATACTATACTTTCGCGTTATTCTTGTGCTTTAAAGTAAAATGTTTCCCGAACATGTTTATTCTCTCTACATTGCATCACTTTCCCCCCTCTGTCGAGCATTATGATTAATAAAATTTCCAAAGTTACTTTTGTTGAATTCTGACGTGATTCTGTTTCCAGGCCAAGTGCTATCGGCCCACGTGGCTGGCAAGGTGGTCATGAAGTCCTACCTCTCCGGCATGCCGGAATGCAAGTTTGGAATCAATGACAAGATCGTGATGGAAGCTAAAGGAAAAGGGAGTGGTATGTTGAGTCTTAACTCGTCATGATCATCTTCGTTATCATTATCATCATCATCATCATCATCATCATCATCATCATCATCATCATCATCATCATCATCATCATCATCATCATTATCATCATCCTTATCATCAGTCCATAACAGTGCATTTAATGAAATATTTTTGTTTTTCTAGAAGGCTCTATATCTTGCATTTCAACCAATGTTATAATTCAAAAATCAATTAATACTACCATGCATGGCCCAAAACGCAGGACATATCCTGGTCTGGTAATTTTTGCGCCCCTCCAGAAAATAAAATTACTATTTATATCAGGATATCTACTATTAATTAAGACTTCATCCCAGTCCGGTCATTTCTGCGTCCCCCAGAAAATAAAAACTACGATTAATATCTGGATATCAACCTAATTATTAACGAATACTACCATGTAAGAACCAAAACTTGGTCCTAGTCTGATCATTTCTGCGTCACCCGGGAGGGTCGGCGCCCTGTGCCTGGGCACCGATGGCACCGCCCTATTTACGGCACTGTTTATTTCCCTGTACCAATTTTTATTCAGAACTAAAAAACGTCGAATTCGTACTCCGCACTGTTTCTCGCGAGTTACATCGACACAAAGATAAAGCGCAGGATACATTTTATTAAGTTACGTACCTGCTCAATACCCAATACATGTTACTGTTTACTTAAGGTCCGCACAAAATTAGTCGGCGATCTGGATCAGGACCGCGGTCCGCCATTTTTTGACCCCTGGTCTAGAACAACACTCTAATTAACAGCTTCTCTATGTTACCAATGTTTGCTAATAAATTATCTGATTTCTGATTTCTAATACGTGCCCAAACAGACAATAAAGTTCAAAGTTCATTTATTGATAACTCTTATGTACGATTCACACTTAGTCTTACCGGCACGCGTCGGAGAGCATCGTAGAGCATTTTATAACATGCTAAAGGAAATTGAAACATCCACAAAGCAGTTAAGTTCCTTATTTGCATGCAATTTCTGCAGCTTTGAGCTTTATCAAACACTGACATAAATAGATCCGTAAGAAACTTAACTGCTTTGTGGTTGTTTCAATTTCCTCTAGCATGTTTTAAAATGCGCTTCGATGTTCTCCGACACTTGCCGCTAAGTGTGTATCGTACACTAGTTACACATCAAATAACAATAACATTAGTTGTGAACTAGGACAAGTAAGAGCTGGCCTCCAGTGTTGTCCCCAGGCGGTGGTATCTCCGGTAACAACGACAGTGACCCGGCGCGCTCCGGGAAACCAGTCGTGGTCATCGACGACTGTCAGTTCCACCAGTGCGTCAAGCTCAGCAAGTTTGAGACTGAGCATTCAATCTCGTTCATACCGCCCGATGGAGAGTTTGAGCTCATGCGGTGAGTGTATTCTATCTTACCATTTTCGATGTATGAGAGCTCTTTGTGAAGGGCTTGTTCGCTAAGTAATTGAGTATTACCACCATGCCTATTTCTACCAAGAAGCAACATTGCTGTGTTTCGGTTTGAAGGTTATGGATGCCGGTGCGAGTACAGGCACAAGAGGCTTATCAACGTCATACCTCAAGTTACCACTTAACATCAGGTTGGGCCATGTGCTTGTTCCATCTTCGGGTAACAAAAAAAACGCGTTTATACCGCTGATATTATCTATGAGAGCTGATTTGATTTGAATTTTGATTTGATGTGAGCTGATGCGGTGAGTAGATTATTGTTATAAACAAGTTGATCATCATCACTCTATAGCTGTCCTCTGCTGGACATAGGCCTCCCCTAAAGAGCGCCATTGCGCCCAGGCCTCGGCTCGAAGTATTCAGCTTCTACCAACAGCCTTTCGCAGATTATCACATTCACATTGTTGGTGATCGCCACCTTGGGGCATCCGCAATATTGGATTTGGATTAACGTCGCATAGTTGTAACTTTTTCTACATAAAGATGTAGTTGAATGATAAACTCTATAATGTACATAAATAAAATTAAAACAAAAATAATTAGCTCGTTAACGTCAAGGTATTCGTGAATAATCTAATAAGCAGTTCGCTAATTACAATGACAATATGGTGGATTTTTTACCATCATGGTCTTTTCTCGCGGAACCATCAATTGAAATGGCAATCACATTACGGAAGGGCGATCAAGAATATTTAACGTCTCGTATCGTAAACCTATCGTGAAATTTTGGCCAATGAGAAAGCGTAGAATCAAAGTAACGCTTTGATATTGTCCAACATATTTGGTTGCGCTTACGATACCTTTTGCCAGCGGGCGATGGAGCGCAGTATTTTGGGCTTCAATCTGACCGACCGCATCCGGAACACCATACTGCGGTCGCAGACAAATCGCCGATGTATTTCACAAGTCCGCCAAACTTAAATGGGTCTGGGCCGGACATGTTTGCCGGATGCCGGAACAGATGAGGACTAAGATCGCAAACTGAGTGGGTTCCACAGGGCGTGACGCGGCCGTTTGGCCGTCCCAAGCGGAGGTGGCGTGAGGAACTGTACGTTTTTTTCTTTTTCGGTATCAAGCGGATTCCTAATATCGGGATGTGTGGAAAGAGGGAAGGGAGAGCTTTGCCCTGCCACTGCCGGGCATCAGACAGCCTCATAACTCATAAGATAACACAAGATTTCGATTTTTATATATCTCAAAAATTTCGACTCAGGCGAGATTTGAACCTATACCCATCTATACCGGGACGCACTAACCAACTGCGCTACCGAGTCAACTCCTTGCCTTGTCGAAATTTTCGAGCAGTAACGGCTAAGCTAAGTGATGGGAAGGTCGCGGGTTCAAATCCCGCCGGAGTTGAAATTTTGGGATATATAAAAAAATTAGATTTTCTGATATTTTTATATATCCCAAAATTTCAACTCCGAAGTGTGGGCTAACACTTAAAATACAAAAATATCATACATCAGATTAAAATAGTTAGAACAGTTCAGTACACTAATTACTCATACAATTATCTCATCCTTCACTAAAATTAACAGATAACAATTTGGATTACAGCTACCGAACAACAAAAGACATCTCTCTCCCATTCCGCGTGATCCCCCTAGTGCGAGAAGTGGGCCGCACTAAGATGGAGGTTAAGGTGGTCCTCAAGTCCAACTTCAAGCCATCGCTGCTCGGCCAGAAGATCGAGGTGAAGATACCGACACCGCTCAACACCAGCGGAGTGCAACTCATCTGTCTCAAGGGGAAGGCGAAGTATAAGGCGTCGGAGAATGCAATTGTGTGGAAGTGAGTACTCATTCTTAAAATCGTCACAGTGGATCTTTGTCTCCCTCTGATGTTAGGCTGAGCACACCATTCAACCAATCCTAGTTCAACCTGACCTACTCGTTTTACGTCGCTACTTGCAGACAACTTCAAGGCTCCCCCACATAGGCGCGTTATTATCAGTCGATGATACCAGAGGTGTTATTGCGATATCTGTGTCGCCAATCGAAATACTCTTTGTGGGGCATTGTTATTTCTAACTTAACGAACTTAACGAAAACATCGTAAGGAAACCCGCAGCTTAGTCAGCTCCACGCGTATTGACCATGTCATTGCTGTGGTTACGGTTGGCTAGGCTGAGAGGATGGTTTAGATGCTGGGCAAGCCTACTCCATCTAACTATGTCACATGCACTACAGCGTCCCGGTCGGTGAATAACTTACCACTGACTCTGCATAAATCATATAGGCTAATAAAATAAGATCTAAAGGCTAAGTTAGCTGTCTCATAGTCTCCCTGCGGATCCTTCAGAGAAATTCCAAACATCAGTTCAATTTATAGCTCTCTGAGCGACTTTGAACTGGGTGGACTAGCCGTACCGTAAGTATTCTAAGTTCTAGCTTTATTATATATAGCTTTATATATTATACTTGTTACAGGATAAAGCGCATGGCTGGCATGAAGGAAACCCAGCTGTCTGCCGAGATAGAACTGCTGGAGACAGACACGAAGAAGAAATGGACCCGTCCACCTATTTCTATGGGATTCGAAGTGCCCTTCGCGCCTTCCGGATTCAAGGTATGACGGTTTTAGGCTTTTATTGTTAGCTTGTTAGCTTTCGCTGCAAAAGTTTGGCTTGGATTTTTTTAATACAAACAAAAAAATTCGTTTTGAGCTTCACCACACCACACCAGCCTAAACCAGTCCAATGCTGGACATAGGCCTTCCCTAATAAAAGGGGATATGCCCATAATCCCTACGCTGGGCATGCGGGTTGGGGGTTGCAGGACACAGCTTCTCGCACCACCGACGCTGCTACCCGTCTCCGGTCAGGGAATTTAGCTGTGCCGATTTAGGCTGCGCTACGCCGCAATCAGCCGCCGCCAGAGCCCCGTTCGTAATTCAGCAGGGTGCATCACGTGCATGTGAGGTTGGCTTGGGTACTGACGATGGCTGTTGGAACCCCGTATATTTCTTTTGAGCTTGATTTCTGTGGCGCAGTGGGCGAAGGCTCGCCTGAGAAATGTTTGAATGTTCTGCAGATATTTGTCTTGGGTCTGGGTGTTTTCTATGTATGACATGTATTGATTTATGCAGTAAAAATGAATATAAGTAGTATATCAATCATGTGGTTCCCATAATACTAGCTCTGCTTAGTTTCAGGCTAGGTAATGCTGTGGGATAATTTCTAGCATAACTTATTTACTTACGTATTTGTTTTGTTATCAGGTCCGCTACCTGAAGGTGTTCGAGCCTAAACTGAACTACTCTGACCATGATGTGATCAAATGGGTGCGATACATCGGCCGCTCTGGACTCTACGAGACGAGATGCTAGACCAACGCGCTAAGGACCATGTGAGTACAATGGAAGACCAAGATCATTTATTCACTGAATGTATTTGAATGAAAGACACTGGTCTTAGAGTAAAAGTAAATAAATGATGAACGAGACGAGATGCTAGACCGACGCGCTAAGGACCTTGTGAGTACAACTAAAGACAAAGATCATTTATTCACTTAATGTGTGTAAATAGAAAACTGGTATTAGGGTCGTGACGAGGCTTACTTCGGTTTTCTTTGCGATTATCGTGGTTAAGCAATACTTCGCCTGGTCACTACTCATCATTATTATCTTTTAGGACTTAAGTTGATAGACACAGGGCGTTGCATCGTAAAGCACGTTCCAAAAACGCGTGATCTACGAACGTCTGGAGTGCTTCCATGCTTCGGAAGGCACGTTATGATTTTGGTCCTGGCTTTTTCAGTCGTTAAGGCGACTATACATGTCAAACCTCCCTCTCGCACTATTCAACATTTCTGAACATAAATTGATCACATTAGTGCAAGTTTTTTGGTAGGAAAACGTGCTGGGTTCAACATGATGTTCTTGCTGAACCTTTGTATTGTTATTTTCTAGGCCGTGAAGGTTTGATATTTTGCATAACTACATTCAGTGATTTTATATCTTCAGAAATGTTGAATAGTGCGAGCGAGAGAGAGGTTTGACATGTATCGTCGCCTTAAGTCATGTTGGAGGTCTTCAGGCGGCCTAAAACTATTATTCACTAGCTCATACGAAGAAGAAGAAGAAGGCTAAAAAGTAAATAAATGCTGAACAATGTACAATGAAAAGCCTGCGTCGAATCTTGATGTCTTAATCGGCGCAAGTAACATACAGAAACAAAGAAACATCTCAACAAACGTAAAGAGAGTACGTATAGCAAACGAATTTGCCAAGAATCCGATGAACAAATCTGTCAGCTTCCAACCTAATGTATGAAAAGGTCACGCCACAATTTACAAAATATTTCAATCTTTAAAGGGCCACTTACTGCCGTTACATATCTGACTGAAGATGCGCTGCACAACGTCAAGTTACGTGACTCGGTAACCGCATAGATCGTACGGGATGAAATGATTAGAAAAAAAGTTGATTGAACAAAAAATTTGCAATTATTTTTTACTTTTAGTCTTTGTTTTTAAATAAATGTTCGGAATAGAATTAACCTATGTGTTAATACAGTGTATAAGCTATAAGAAGTTTCATCCAAATCCGTCCAGCCATTTGAGCTTGAAAAGGAAAAAAACATAAACTCATAAAATTTTCCGCGCGGCGGGGTCGGTCTTTATTCTGTGGTGCAGGTAAATCGCGAGTGATAGTGGCAGAGAGATAGACTCAGTCGTTCAATCGATCCATATGTGCGTACCATACTTACTTAAGGATTGATTATATGATTTTAAAATAATACAATTCTTATTTTTGCGTATTGAACTGGAGAGCAACTTTACTACGAAAGAGCCGCATGTGGCTCGCGAGGCGCAGGTTGCCGTCCCCTGCCCTAGGCCACGGCTCTTGACTTATCTATAAATTAAATAATAATAAAGCAAGTTTTAAATTAATCTCTTTCTTTCTTCTTGCAGGATAACTCAGTGATTGGATCGAGATACGGCGGGCATGTATTACATAATTATGTATGGCTGGTTACATAATATTTTGTATATAATTTGATTTTAACATGAGATTCCTTTTAAAGATTTTATTTTTTAATATCAAATTTTATCGATAACTTCAAGTTTTATTTTTTATCTTAATTTTAAATTACTTTTTTGTTTCGTAACTTTCGTTTTAACTTATTAATTTCGGGATTTAGTAAGTGACAAAAAAACAAAAAAGACAAAATTGGACACAAATGTACTGTGTTAGGGTGTCCCGGAATTGATAGGTGAACATTTGTTTAATTTTAATGATATAGAATAATAAGTGGCACCTTGTATCATTATTATTATTTTTACATCGAATCTCAATCATTCTATGAAAGTAGTATGTTAGGTTTGTATGTATTCAAATATAAAATCATTGTTAGCACATTTATATAAACATCGTTGATGTGCTTCACTCTATATATTTCATTTTATAGTTTGTTATATACGCAGGACATTGACATTGACATAAACGTAGTGATGACGACGACCAATGATAAAGGATCACGAAAACCACAGATATAGAAGAGAAATATATGAAGTCTTCAATCAATCCGGGTCGTCTACAGTTCTCTTTGCGCGCGTGTGTGTGTGCGGAACTGCAGGTAAGGGCCTCGGGCATTTTCCCCATCGCCCTGGCGTCTACTCACGGGGACTACAATCCCCGGGTCACTTGGTTTTGTCCTATGAGGCCTTCCCCGGTTTTCTAGGTGGCTCCTCAGGACACTTCGTTGGTTGGCAGCTGTGGCTACCTTAAACGGTGGTACTCCTTTCTAGTGTTACCATCCATCCTGTCGTTGGTCTTCGTCGGCCTCACGTATACGTGGGTTCGGCGATGCATCCAGCAGCAGTTCACGGGGCAATGGTCGCCAAGGACCACGGGACTCAGGGGGTCGTGCGTGCAGTGGGGCTATTCCTTGTAGATGCTCGTGTCGACAGTTGTCAGCTTGATCGTACATTCGTCGAGCCAAATATGAAGTCTTAAAATTCACTATGCTCAACGTCAATTCATACGGCTGATCTCTACTTTCTTATGTCCATATACCATTTGCTAGAAAGGGATGCATACTTTATCTCAATGCGATTGCTGCGACTTCGTACCCGGGCATTTGTATGAACCTGCATAGCATTTTATTCGAGCGCTCTGGTACGATTTACGTACGATAAAATGAACTCATTTGAAGTCGCATTGAGAGAGGTATGTATTTGTTTCTAACTGATGATATTGGACATGAGAAAGTAGAGATCAGCCGTTTGAGTTATGTTCAGCGCATGAATGAATTTTAAGATTTCTTCTATGGTTTAGTCATAGTTCTTTGCCGAAAACTCAATTTGTATGTCAAGCCAATGAAAAGCCATTTTGGTTTTCTTGATTGTTCTTCATTTTTCGTCGTCATCAATACGCGTGTGTCAATGTCAATGTCCCGCGTATCAAGCTATGTTTAACAAACTATAGTAATATTAAAATCATTGAAATGTAGACTTTATCCCATTAACCTAATGCCTAAAATCAGGTGTAACCATTCCTTTAGAGTTTTAAATCTATGTTTCCGATCAAATAAAGCTTTCACCACCAAAGCACAAATCAAAACGTCAATCATAAGTTTACCAAGTTACCTTTTAAAATGGTGTTTAAAGGTTACGTAGGGACCTTTAAATATATTCAAATTTAATTCCTTAAAACTATTATAATATACCTACGATTGGAAAACAAGCGATGCAAGATTTATTCTAATATCCCAAATGCTTAAGTTTTGGTGTTATATTCCGTTTTTTGAAAAAGTATTATATAATATCTTAGATTTTTTCATAAGTGTGGGTTAAAAAACAAGAACAAAATGGTCACGTTATGTTGTGCTTTGGTGTGTACTGTTCTTTCAACTGATACTAATATATTGGTTAGATATACTTAATACATAATATTTATGAATATTTACCTATATATATTTACTGTTAGCTATACCGTATGTATTTGTTGAAACACTATAAAAATGTTACGTAAATTAATTATAAAAATAGTATTAGAAAATAGATCGATCACAGACTGTGTGACACAGCAGTTATAGAGCGAGTATCAAGCGATACGAGTACCATTATTCCAAAACACCTAATAAAATGAATTAAAGTCATAATGAATACCCAATCGCACCTACACAATAGTCCTTATGGCCTTTTATTAATTTTTACCCGACTAAAGTCCTCTTCAGTCTAAATCCAACAAGTATTTTTTTAAAATAAATTACTTGTTGGATTAGGGATATTAGAGCTACTCGTAACTCTAAACATATTTTTCTCTCTGAAGTTACCTGCAAGTAGCGATGTAGTTCCTATTTATGAGTCGGATTGTACTAGAATTGGTCGCATTGAGAGCATCAATGAGGACGATTCAGCTGGGTTGGGCAGCATTTGGAAAACGTTGTCGAGTTTTCTCGTCACCCATACCGCAAAGTTTGAAAACGAAAGTTTTTAATAAGTGCGTCTTACCCGTCATGGCATACGGAGCCGAAACGTGGACACTCACAATACCGCTAGTCCACCACTTTAAAGTCGCTCAGCGAGCTATGGAACGAGCTAGGCTCGGAGTTTCTCTGAAGGATAGAATCCGCAACGAGACTATCCGACATAGAACTAAAGTTGTCGACATAGCTCAGAGAATTAGTAAGCTGAAGTGGCAGTAGGCTGGCCATATCTGCCGAAAAACCGATAACCGTTGGGGTAAACGAGTTCTTGGAGACGGTGTGCAAACGTAATGTAGGTCGCCCTACGGCGAGGTGGGGTGACGATCTGCTGTCGGTTGCTGGTAGAAGCTGGATGCGTCGAGCTCAGAACAGAGCGCAATGGCGCTCATTAGGGGAGGCCTATGTCCGGCAGTGGACTGCTACAGGCTGATAATGATAAATAACATTAAACTACTTTTCAATCTGGTACTTTTAAGCTACGTTCGGAAGTTACTCATTCATAAAAACAAGTTGCATAGTCTGTGAGCGATTCTTCATAGGTTTCGTAGTATTCGGTATCGATTGAGAACTGTAAACTTGCGTGCACAGAAACTGTTCCGCGAAAGTGAACCCATCTCCAAGGGAGCGTTTGACCTCAATAGTTGACCTTCGAAAGGAGCCTTTCCTTGTAACCGAAGTTCAACACATTAAACGTGTTTAGCATTATCGATCGCGATTGACGGATGTCTCTATCGTTTACCAAGGCGTTTCTTGTTGTCTTGTTTCTTCTACAAATCTGTCATACGATGCTATCTTTTACCATTCGATAATGAAAGACAGTGACAGGGCCTAACTATAAGAGGAATTAACTTTGAGTAGCGTTTATAAGTACGGTACATTTCAGCTTTGATAGATATATTTTGTGTATAGTATTTATCTGGTCCCGCATAAAAAATGGGAAATCACAGTATTCGTTGATAATACCTAAGCATTACATGCATCTTAGGATTTACATCATTTTGGACGTATAATTTTCTTTGACTAGTCGATAATCCGAAGCACGAATATTTTGACATGTCATATCGTAAGCGTATCGTGTTTCAATGAAAAGCGTAGATACGAAATAACGCGTTGTCGTTAGCCAACATATTACTATACGCTTACGAAAATATATGTGCTTCGGCCTCAGAAAGATGACAGCGACGATTTTAGAAGTGACCACACAAATCGATTAGGTTTAAAATATGTCGTAGAAACTATCTACTTTGTCGATAGAAAAGATTTTACGATTGTAGCTACATTTCTCAGACTATATCCATTTTGTTACGTAGACAGAGATGAAATATGTCTGCAAAGTATTATCGTAGCAAATAAACAACTTTCATGTTCTGTAAGTAATAGTAGGGGAGCCCAAGCGGGGATTTCGGGATTTACTAAAGCGCGGCAGATTAATATACAGGGGGATACCTTGTACCCGGTTAAGTACCTCCACAAAACATGAGGCCCATATATAAGGCCGCCCGTGAAGGATACAGGATCAGATTAGTAAAAAAAAATTGACTATCAGAAATTCTCGAGCGCGTCAGATTAAGGTAGGGTGAGTTAATTACATCCTACAAAATGTATATTCCACTAATCTGACAATTTGAGAGTGACGTAAAAAAAGGGGAGGGCAACAAAGTTGTAAAAAAAAACGTCATCTCGACATTCTCGAGCGTAGCTAAATTTTTTTTTATTTTGAAGGAAATAATTCAAGAATAATGAAAAATATATAATCTGACGATTTCCGCAAGCCGAAATAACAAAAATTCGTCGATAAAGTTAAATGCGTGCAGCTGCGTGATGCCTACATTTCCTTCTCCGCGTTTCTATTCCTCTCTCTCTTTCTCTATCTATTTCTCTCTCACTCCGTCCCCACTCTGGTTTCTGTTGCCATGACGCCATCACAGCACAGCTGATCATAAAGACTCGTTCGTGGCATACTGTTTACAACGTGTTTCCAACGTTTTGGCTTTTTTTGCTATAATAACCCTTCATCTGCTTCGAAAAGAAAATGGAAAATGGGAAATCTGCGGGGCCCCGCCCCCCGTCGGCCATCGTGGGTGGTCCGGGCCCCCCTTGTAATATATAATTAATAATTATTTTATATTTTACTATAAAACTATTTATAGTATCATACCTCCATGAAATCTGCTTGAAATCAGAAGCTCAGCGAGCTCAAAATATCACATAAATTATATTTTGAGCTCAGAAATGTCATAAGTACAATTTCAAGCGCCCAGGAATGGAATTAGCGGGAAGTTGCAGGGATGGCCTTTAAAGTGAACCGTCTTTCTAATTTTTTTCTGTCAGATCAGGCGAATCCCTCTAGATAATCGTCAGATTATGAGACAGTACGTTTAGAACATAAAGATGAACCATATATATCTTAATCTGACGCGCTTGAGTATTTCAAAATGGCGATTTTTTTTTGCACATTATGAAAATGGCCGCGAGTTTGCGTCCCATCGAAATCGTCAGATTAGTGAATGAGAGTTTTTTTTGGTGTACTTAACACTCCCTTAGAAAATCTGACGCGCTCGATAAAAATTTTTTTTTTTTCATTTTCAACCCTTAAATACAACCACCCGCATCATGCAAACGATCAGATTAACATACGTACATTATTAAAAATACGTAGGGCATTGATGCTATCAATATCTGATGCGCTCGAGGATGTCCATGCAACAGTTTTTTTTTACATATTTAAAAATCTATAGCCGCTTCCCCCACCGATGTAAAGGTATATATCATTTAACATTTTTTTCTTCTTATCATCTAAGCTTTGCATCCCAATAGGTCTCTACGACGCTCGAGTAAATCCCCATTTAGCCTCGTGGGCTCCCCTACTATAATGTCAGGTGTCTCAAGAAAAAATGATATGTCGCTCAACGCGCGTCCGGTGCATTACGTGAATGCGGAGTTTTTAGTCGGCTGCAGTTTCTGTGCACGCGTGTGTATTTATGCATGTTTTATGGGATGCTTATTATTGTATCGTGTTACAAAAATAATGTACAATAAATTAGGAAAAAATATTAATGTGTTTTATTTATTTATCCAATATCCAACTTTGTATAGAAATCCTAAAACAAAATAAGTTAACTAAGGTGAGATTAATACAAGGTCTTTATAGGGATAAGATTCTTTATACCTCAAAAGGAAAAAGGAACCCTTATAGGATCACTTTGTTTCTCTGTCTGTCTGACTGTCTGTCAAGATCCTTTTCTCAGAAACGCGTGGAGGTAAAAATTAATATCAAATACTCAGGGTCCGCAATATCTTGGAGCTGTCAAAAAATCAAACTAGCCAGCACAATCAAAGATATGGTCGTTTATGCCGCGTTATTTGCCACTCGTAAAAGAATCAAAACCTAGGGTACCTACTTCTCGTTGAAGATTAATCATGAAACCATGAATTTGGTAAGCAATGTCTTATAGACTTCCCCTTCTCATAAGGGAAGGCCTATGTCAGTAGTAGATTGATAATAGGCTGGTGTCGTTGTCTAGCACTAGTAAAGGAAAACATACGAAAACAGTAAAATTGGAGTTAGCTACAAGTTTGTGCGGAACCCTCGGTGCGCAAGTCCAACTCACACTTGGTCGAATTTTTCGAAGGGTTAAACAATAATTCTCTATAACTACAATAATTGTAAGTTTTTATACCTAAGTACCTACTCAATATTCAAAAAAATTCGACTCAGGCGAGAATTGAATCCGCGACCTTCACATCAATACCAGGAAGCGCTGCGCTACCGATACGAGCCAACTCTTCGTCTTGTCGAAAGGTAAGGGTGGGTGGCCACCGCTAAAAACGATCAAGTGCGAGTCGATGGTACGAAACTTCATGTGCGACTCGCAAAACAATTCACACAACTTCAAGTTTAGTACCATCGTGTAAGATATAGCACTTTAAAATGTATAAATGGGTACTTTTTTTATGTGTTCATCCTAATAACGACAACAATAATATGCACATTGAAAATTCAATTCTATTACTTGTGACCTGTTCGAGAGATAGAGAGATTTACTAATAGGGTCAGGATAACCCACTTACTCTCTCTTCCACTCACACACACACACACACACACACACACACACACACACACACACACACACACACACACACACACACACACACACACACACACACACACACACACACACACACACACACACACACACACACACACACACTTATACCTTCGCTCCGTTATAACTTTCGTCCTAACAGTAGCCCATTTGTGTTTTTATTATATTTTATTTTAATATAATTTATGATAATTTCTGTATTTAATATTTATTTAGCCTTCTTTGTTCTTTCAGTATATTATAGATTTTCGTTACCTACCTTATATTAGTCCTCCCTTATAGTAGTCCTGTACCTAGTGTTCTAAATTCTATTTTAAGTTTCGAAATCTGATTTGTATTTCGGTCTCCCGCGACACAGGCTAGCCCTAGTGCGGGGTCCACTGGTAATCATGTATTTTTGAATTTTTCTGGTAATAAAAATATTTGTATTTGTATTTGTTGTATTTAGGATCCCGTTGGTACGGAACCATTATTATCATCATCATCCGGTAGGTAAGGCCCGGTTTCCACCGAAACGGAGAAGAGAGGTGACGAGAGGACATGTGCTGCGAAGCCGGAAGGTTATTTCCACCCAAGCGGAGAGGAGATGTGAGCTGTGTAGTGCTTGACAGCAGCGTTGCCGGCGGGGACGATGGAGGAGATGTGGAAGTAACGAATTCTGATTGGTTATTCAAAACACATCTCTCCCCTTCGCTTCGGTGGAAAGCGGGCCTTATCTCAAGACATGTTGTGGGGTCGGCACTGCATGTGTACTCTCTCCATTACCTTGCCACTCGTCATTTCTATACACTCCTTTCTTGCTCATGTCATTTTTATTCTTATTTAATATTTATTTATTCATTTTATTAAAACACAGGTGGGGTTCACAGAAACACTCCAAAGCAGAAATATTACATAGAAAGTTCTCCGACGCCGCCAGCTCATACGAAGACGTCCCTATTATTTCCAGTATGACTTTATGTATGTACTAACTTCCGCCCGTGGCTTCGCTCCCGTGGTACCCGGATAAATCATTAATCCAAGCCAAAAACTATGTATATGTATACCTACTAAGTATTCCTTGTTTCGAATTCAAATCCGATAAGAAATTACAAACATCCAAACATACAAACATCCTGACTTTCACGTTTATTATATTTATCTAATACTTATACTTATAATACCTACATATATAAATAGTTTAAACCTTCGAAAAATTCGGCCAAGTGTGAGTTGGACTTGCGCACCGAGGGTTCCGCACCAACTTGTAGGTATGAAATCATTTTTGTAATCTAATTCCAATTTTACTGTTTTCGTAAGTTTATACAAATATAAATATAATATATAGGAGTTTATAGTACCTAATACTTGTAACCTATAACCCTCAAGTTAAGTTTTGTCAGACTTTAGTGAATAGGCATCAACCGAACCATGATCAAAATTGATAAAAGGAAAGCCTGAAAAAACAAAGAACAAAAGTGTTTATATCAATTTCATCCGAATTGAGGAAGTGCTCGCAAAGAAAGTGGAAGGAAAAATGACGATGTAAACAGATCGATCCCGATTATATTATCGCGAGGAAGGTCTGCTACGATTCTATGAGATTGCTACGAAGCCAAAGTTCTTTATGAAAAAAACTTTCGCGCGCGGCTCAGCTCGTTTTAATGCGAATTTCGAAAAATATTTTTTTTCCCCCTGTTTTTTAGTTTTTTTTTTATTATGGGCCAGCTCTTGGCCTCGAGGCTTGCGTGGGCAAGGTCGACGATGGGGCGAGCTTTCCCAGAAGATGCCTATTAACCCTCTTTTTGAACTCTATTATTTGTATAATGTCACCCCTTCGGAGTGGAATTATAAAAAGCGCTGAGAAACGTAGAAATTAATTTTCAATCGTCGTTAAAATTTAAGATCTTCACTTCGAAACTGACGGACTTTTACAGACACTTTCATCCCCTATTTTACACGCTTTGGGATAGAATTTCTAAAAATCTTTCTTTAGTGGATTCCTACACTATATATGGTATCTATATGTGAGTGCAAAATGTCTCTAGGTCCAGAGGTCTGAGCTGTGCGTTGATATTACCCAGTCAGTCAGTTTATCATATAAAATATTTACGATCCATAGTTGGCAACTTATACGAGCCAGAAGGAGACGAAAGTAAAGAAAGAACGTGCCCTACGATGCAAAGCTCTGCGTCCATCAACTAGCTACAGGCAAGAAGGTTATGAGCCGTCATTGTAATTCACCGTCGTACCACAACACACCAACCTTTTTCAGCCCACTGCTATGGCCCCGTTTCATACCCGTACGCCTAGTTCCCCAGGGAGTAAGGTGAAACATTGTGTTGTGTCATTGAAACAATGGTGAATGCTGATATTTTATTTCCTACTGCGATAAATGACAGGCATATATACTTGGGATAGGTCTTTATTTTACTTCCGTAATTTGCTTTTAGATCCATTATTCAAGTAACAATTTCAAAGAGGTTACTTGGAGATCATTTTGTTCAAAAACTAACGAGGCTTGTGGCTCTCAAATTGTCAAAAAGACTTATCGCTACCGCGTCACTTTTCAGAATGCTCAAGCCTTCCTCTACGGTCTATTACTTTACTCTTTGCTCAAGCCTCGTCGTTTTTCCTAAGGAGCTCCAAGACAATCCCTCCCTCCAAAATCCTACCATCGACCAACGAGAGAGCATGTACCGTCAGTTGCCTGACATCTATAATGAAAAGTATAGATTTATATGTCGTAATTATTATTTACTTATAATTAAAATAGATTATACAGATTAAAATCAATAATTCAATAATAATTATTGTTCAAATAAACTGATACAATTATAGAAATCGTTACACTACTATTTTTAAGCTATTGCATATCTTCTATCGAGGGCCTTGAGCGCGGGGACCGAATCCAGAAATTCCGTAACGAAAAAAAACCTCACGCTCCCCACTCCGACGGGCACGGAGGTGTGGCTTGAAGGCCGTGCATTGTCTAACGTCGTTTCTTTTCGGCAGTCTTCGACACGGTGTTTGTGTGCGTGCAACAAGACGTATTTTTATTTTATAAAAGAAAAAAAATTGTTTTCTTAACGGTCACCACGCTCAAAAAGTGTAACTTGAATTAATATCAAAGAAAAAGAAATACTGCATAAATAAAATAAATAAATAATTATAATTGCATAAGTTGATACAAAATGCTATGCAATAGCTTTACCGCGGCGGTCCCCGAGTGCCACACGCCTGTTTTTTTCAATTTATCAGCATAGCTCTTCTATTCTTCTTATGAGGTCACTAGCTCCATCAACTTTTGCCAACTCTGGTGCGGGACCAACATCTTAACGTGTCCAAAGCAGAGAAGCGCTCAGATCTAAATACCACTAGTCACCCATCCAAGTAGTGACCGGTAAGAGTGTTGCATGATCAACTAAAAACACCGAAGTAAGCCACGCCACGGGCGCTTTGGGAGCCTCTCTGCCTCAGCTTAGCTCTTGTCTGTGAAGTGATGCAATTCCCGCCATTACTGTCTCTTTCACGTCCATATACGATATGACGGCGACCTTCGCTTTTATCTCACTCATGCACCTTTCTTACTAAGGTATTTTAATTTTGAGGGTAGTCTTGGTAACGACTTGGTGACCATGTAGGAGGTTTATGTCCACTGACTGCTTAGGCCGATGATGATGATGACCCAGAAAAAACCTTTGTTGGGTTATTAATTACAGAAAGACCAGCATGAAAATGTGAATTTGTTCTGTATGCCGGGATTCTAGACACATTAGAACATCTATTGTCTCATGCACGTGGATCCCGGCATAGCTACCTAGGTGGTTACCTGGCCTGGTTACGATAAAACAAATAAAAAAAATGTGGTGAGTAATGTAGAGCATAAAATATCAATTGAAAAACCTAACTGAAAACCAGTGCAGCATCTGAGCTTGTCTCTAATGATGCCTATGGTGAGTAAGGGTCCTGTTTTACCAATTGTTCAAGTGCATTACCTAAATAACTAGGTACCTAATTTTGATTTAGTAATTAAAGTTATGCACACCTTAGTAGGTACAGTTACCTGTAGATACTCACATAATTTTTGGTTTTGGGAAAAATAAATATATCTTTAGGTATCTTTATCTTTCAAAATTAATACATGCATGAGAGGAGAGTTTGCTAAATAAATACCACCACTAGGAAAGATTCTAAGTAGATTCCCAAGTCACAGTGTTGCCAGACTTGGCCGAACTTCCCCCCATTACCCAATTATTCAGCGCGACAAGAATACGGATGTTTATGAAGCACAATTAAGAGTTTCCGGCGAGGTTGATATTAATTAATTATACAACAGCCTCCAGGGATGTAACTAGGGACTCAGTATTGGGGCACGCGAGGCTTGGAGATTATGGGCATATCCTTTAAAAGGGGAGGCGTATGTCCAGTAGTAGACTCTTAAGCTGTTGTGTTGGTGTGGTGGTGGGGCTCAGACAACTACACAGAAACATTTAACTAATTCTTATTTCGAGATAAGTATGTGTTTGCAGAATAAGTCCCTGTCTACCTAACTGAAACGTGAAGTGATATTTTTTTTCTTATTTATAACTGTACTTTTTTCTGTTCTTTAATTTTACGGGGGTTAACAAGAAAAATCGCATGCATGCGACAAAATTTAGTTTGTCTACAGGGTCACGTCGAGTCACTTGATATCCTAACTAGTGTTTTTGTATATTTATAATATGCTCTATTCCCACTTCGTTTGACGTTTCACCCTGGTATAACAGCTGCATCCAACTCAACTCAATTCTGACTGGGATAAGAGCAAACAAAGTTCCCTACTTATTTAATCGCATTGCATATCGTATTATTTTATTTTAAATGAGCTTTGACCTACCTATTAATAATATTTTTATATAAACGTTTTTTTATGCCTACCTTATTACATTAAAAATGTAAATTACTTTAAGATATATTTTTTCTTTAATTAATGTAATTGGTGGTAACCGTTTTAGTGTCAGGCGGGGTATTTATGAGACCAATCCAATATTTCGGGTAAAAAAGACGTTAGCAAAATACCTCAATAGGACATCTTTTATTAATCATAATTCAGTTTAAAATCAACCCTATAGAAGGTTGATGGTTAAAGTAAATAAATAAATAATAATAATAAAAAATGATAATTTCATTGCAATGCGTTTTAACACTTTTTATTTAAAAAGCCAGTGAATATGATAGAGTACCTAAGCATTATTGAAACTGAGTGCAACGCACTTAGAATAGTCCCACTGAAATTAATTTCAAGTTCCTCATCTAGCCTGAGTACAGTCCTGTTGGTACGTACTTCTTATTCTACATACATTCTAAAAACCTATTCCATACTCTGTGGCTGCTGAAAATGTACTTTGTTCAGAATTCTGAGGAACTTGGGCGTTAGGATTATTACTTGATTCCACAAGGAGGTAGGCGTATAATAGGTATCTACCTATTTATATCTATCTACAAAAGTATAGCTAGTAACTAATAAATTGCTTGCTATATAACAGGTATATTAATAGCTACTATTTATTATGTAGATACCATAAGGAAGATTTCGTTTAAATAAACAGATTATTATGTTATGTCAATTAATTGATGATTGAAACAGGTTTTTAGCATCAATATGAAATATATATATTTTTTGCCTTTTTTATATTAACCATTTCCAGAGTTGTGGACATACCAATATACCTACCGTATACCGAAACATGTACCTGTCAATATACATTACTTGCGTACCTATATGTTGGAATCCTTTGCACAACTCTGAAAGTGCCGGACCTCAGAGAGCCAAAAAATATTAAGAAATTCCTAACTATTTCCATAAAAACCCGCTTCATTCCATTGACCTTAGAACCCTATATACTCCTGACATTTGCTAAGAACAAAGGAACCCGGTAATGTCGGTTCCCCAATTCATTACCGAAACACATAAAGAACGAGCCGTGGCAGACTTGGTAGAGACGTTAGCGCAAATAAGTCAGTCAGAGAGCACTTAACAGGTGTTCGATCATCGATTCTAGCTGCGTTATCGACTGCTAGTGCTGCGGTAGTATCGATGTTTTTTGTAAGTTGCCGTTATCCCTCGTCGGTCGGTGCTGCGAGAAGCTGTGCGTTGCGATCCCAAACCTGCATGCCCAGCGTGGGGATTATGGGTATATCCCGCTTCATAATAATAAATAATAAATAATGTGGGACGTAATCACACAGCTTCATGTAGCCCCAAACTAAGCAGAGCTTGTATTATGGGAACCACATTATTGATATACTACACATATAATTTTTAAGCTATTGCATAGCTTCTATCGAGGGCCTTGAGCGCGGGGACCGAATCCAGAAATTCCGTGACGAAAAAAAACCTCACGCTCCCCACTCCGACGGGCACGGAGGTGTGGCTTGAAGGCCGTGCATTGTCTAACGTCGTTTCTTTTCGGCAGTCTTCGACACGGTGTTTGTGTGCGTGCAACTAGACGTATTGTACGACTCTACGAAGCTCGCACGAATCGAGACGATCACCACGCTCAAAAAGTGTAACTTGAGAGCCTATGTCCAGTAGTGGACTGAATAGGCTGGTGTGGTTGTTGCAGTACCCTACGACTATACCTGCGCACTTTGGCGACGCTTCACGTTATGCATCTCAGTCTGATGAGGCAAAAGTCAATAGTCTGTCTGTGTCACATAGCGCGATGAACGCGGTTGTAAACGACGGGTTACAGTTTGGTTACCACTCATCTGCCCAACTTCAGTGGGTAAACACTTCCTCTAGGTTTTACTGCCACAGAGTTTTTTACCTTACTTCTTTTTATATACCAGCTCTAGACCTCGTGGCTTGCGTGGGCAAGGATAAGGTCAACTATGGGGCGAGCCAGCTATTCCCAGAATGCCTATTATAGCAGTCCACTGCGGGCATAGACATTCCCCAAATAAGTGCCATTGCCCTGTCCTTAGGTCGACGCATTAGTAAACGAAAACCTTAACAAAATAAAATATCAGGTATGGGTTTTTTATTGATTTGAAAAGCTGTATCATATCGACAATACGAGTGGTCCCAGCCCTGGCTGGCTCTGAGACGTCGTCGGCCGCAGACCGAAGATTAAAACAGATCCCATTATTGTGGAGATTGCAACATGATGGAATGTCGAATTGCATATTATTTTAGGGTTCTTCAGGTAGGTATCGTTCAAATATTGTAAAGAAGAAAATATGTGAAATGTGAAATGTTTGTCCCTCCCGTCATAACTACTCACGAATTGAGCTGTAATTTTGTACACATGTAATAAACTACCTGGAAAAACATATAGGTCTTTCCGGGTCAGTGCTAGCGAAACCGCGGGTGGAAGCTAGTATGCCAAGTTGCATCGGATAAACGTCATATTTTATTTTATAAAGTAAAACTTTTTAACACCAGACAAGTATTCAAAATACATATAGAAACACCACCAAAGTTACATTCAACAAAAAAAATACTACATTAATAAACTTGCTTGTTTGGTTGGTTTTTTGTCAATTACCAAAATTCCCAAAACTCGCAGTAGCACCTAAATCAGACTATTTATTGTCAGGAACTCATAAAAGAATCTAGGAAGCACAACAAAATAAAAGTCTGTTTCACTAATAAAAAACATAGAAATACGCGTTTATCTTCTCTCTCATCTAGTAAATTATGTATACGGAACCCTTCATTTCATTTATGCTCCATCTTCCCGTCTCAAGATTTTTCTAAGTTTTTTTTTGTCTTCATCTTAAAATGTTTTCGGATGGATCAGCGGAGTTGCTTTGTTTTCGGAAAAACTAAAATACTTTAGGCTCAATCTTCTTACGTTATTACTCTAATAGATATTTCTGGATGAGCGGGTTTCTAGATTGAGGGATTAAATAGTGGGTAAACATTTTATGTTTGCTTAACTTCGAGAAATTGGCATCGTAGCAGTTATGGGATTGATTACTTTAGTATTTTAACGTCTTTACATAATGTAATATGGACTTACTACAATGCCAAAATGTGGGCATAGTCAACATCAAAAGTGAATTATGATTGTACAATTTCAAATAGTTTATGTAGTTAGCTATAGCATCTCCGACACCGGCATATATCAGTCCACTGCTGGACATAGGCTTCTCGGAGGAGGAGGTTCCATGGTTATCAGGAATTATAAGTATCCAGACCAGAACCAAATTTTGGTAGATCAAGCAAATATCTGTCCTGCAACGGAATCGAACACAACCTCTTGTCACCGCCAATGAGATAGCTAGAAGAAGAAGCTTCACAACTGAGGTCAATCTCCGTACATTGCTTGTTCGCAAAGCGTGCTAAACTGTTTGATATTCTGCATTTCATTAACAAAAGCACAGAATCTAATGTTTGAGCTAGATAACATCGACGGTATCTAGTTATCGTGTACTGTTTCGCTCAGCTCAGCTCAATACCTCGGTACTACGTGAGTATTTGTTACCTAGGTTTATCTAGGTACAAAAATAAAATGCTACATCATCACTTTTCCCATAACGCAGCGTTCAGACGACACGCGTCAGCCAAGCTTACGCCACGCGCGTCAGAACCAGCTTTGAAATTTGTTGTATAGCATTTGAGTGTTATGTCACATCAATAGATCTCAAATTGCATTTATCGATGTCTATCTGCACACGCTTCACGCCCGCTTCGCACCCGCTCTGCTCCCGCCTCGCGCCTCATGTCAACTCCGCGCTCACGAACGAAGTAGTCTAGTCACTTGTAGTACAAGAAGGTACAAGAGAACAAGCGGGTGTGAGGCGTGCGCGAGGCGTGCACGATGCATACGCTGATTTTAGGGCGGGCAGAACGCGTGTGCGCGTGGTCGCGCGGGTCGCGCGCGGTTATGTGAACACGCTCTTATGCATATCGTCGGATATTGCTCGGTATGCAAATATGTAAAATTGAGGATGCCATATAGTCAGAAGCTTGTTAAAAACGTTACATTCAGTACATGCCCAATAATAACAACGACAACACCAGCCTCCATCCAACACTGCTGGACATGGGCCTTAAAAGAAGGAGGATGTGTCCATAATCCCCACGATAGGCATGCGGGTTGAGGATTGCAGGGCACAACTTCGTGCACCGCCGAGGCTGCTGACTTGATGGTCAGGGAGTTTAGTTGTGTCGGAGTTAGGCTGCGCTATGGCGCTAACAGCCGGCTGCCTTAAGCCCCTTTGTAAGTAAGCAGTGTGCACCAAGTTGAAGTCGGCTTGAGTTCGGAGAGTGACGGTTGGAACCTCTTACACCCTAACATATAGGTACATGCCCATTTTCAAGCCACTAGCATTTCGTCAATTGTGCCTGTGTGGTGGTATATATCAAAGAAGAAAACTAATTATGTAGAATAATGTTGGGAATAAACAGAGCAGACTAGCCCACGTAATGGTTCGTGATCTTCCGACACCAATGGACCCTGCAACATCAAAGACGTTGATCTGCTTCAAAATGTGGCATATCATGGCATATGATGTGATTTCACTCACAACCTTCATATCGAAACATAAGTGCTGGCTAGCGGCCGAATTAGGTATGGCGTTAGACTTCCTCCAACAAAACCTTAGCCAGCTTTAGCTTTATTAAGCCAGCCATCCTCATCATCCTACAGCAGTCCACTGCTGGATATTAGGCCTCCTAAGTCTGAGGACATGATTTTGCATGCAGCTTCTACCAGCAGCTGTTCGCAGATCGTCACCCCACTTGGCCCGAGTGTGTCCTGTGTGCCTACACTTGCCAAGCAGCATCTCCATCCAAGCCAGCCATATTAGTACTAAATTCAAATACTCAGGTACTTTGTTATTTGAATACTGTATTTTGGGTAACAAAAAGACTTACGCCTTACATTGATATGGAAAATAATCTAAATATGAATTATTCCGCTAACAAACTATAACCTTATTAGTCTAGCTCATGTTCTAATAACATGAATCTTCATAGTACATTCTTCTATCTATAAATAAACCCTATCTTTCATCTATTTCCACAGGTTCTTGGTGGAAGGATCGTGTTGCTAAGAAAAGATTTTATTGATTTTTCACAAACAAGAAAAGTTGTTTTATGCTAGGACCAGCTCGCTGTGATACTATTTGAAATAAGGCTTTGCCTGAATTCAGACTAAAACCGGGGCTTATTATAAATTAGACACATATACTTTTGACTTAACATTCACTTATATTGCTAGGTTGGTTTTAGCAGGTCGTCTAAGTTAAGCGATGTCCCACCGGGTTCGATTTGAACGGGTGCCCTAGGTAATACTTAGAGCGCTTTCGTGATTCTAATATTAATCCTGGGCTGGGCCTGATATTATTTACTCTAGAGATAGTTTTTAGCAATTATGTTGGCTACGGCAATAATCGTAGCACGGATCTCGTAGCAACCATCTACGCTTTGTAGCACGTATTGCTACTTGTTACTGAGAACTAGATGAGACTTGGTGGAACAGTATCCAGAGGCCGAAGCACGAATATTTGGACATGCCGTATCGTAAACATATCTTGAAACTTTGGTCACTGAAAAAGTGTAGATTTGAAATAACGCGTTGTCATTGGGAACAATTTATTCATACGCTTACAAAATAACATGTCAAAATTTTCATGCTTCGGCCTCGATTGCTCGCTCTCTTATTTGAAGGAAAATTTTACCTAGACTTCAGTCAAGACGTAAAGTCATTCAAGGTGCAAATAAATCTACAGGAATTGTGTATTATGATATGATAAGGTCCCACAGCAAGCGTTGATAGTTGGACCATGTCTCCTTATAAAAGGTATTCGAACGGTTACGGGAACAATTGAAGCTGCCTTCTAAAATAGCAATAGGATAGGTAAAACATCTAGACAGACTCATCTCAGTTATAATTAGATTTACTGGAGTGTTGTTCAACAGTAAGTGGAGATAGTTGGGGGCAAAGTTAGTGTTGGTAGAAGCCACGCTTTTGTTACTCCCATATTCCAAGATATCTGTCCTTGAAACAGGCAAGACGTCAAGACAGAGTCATTCCAGGTAACTATAATTACATCTTCTGAAGTGTTGTTCCACGGTAAGTGGTGATACTTGGAGGCACATTAACCGTTGTTGATCATGGCTTCTTTTGCTCCCATAGTCGAAGGGATATTATCCTTGTAACAGGCAAGAAGTCAAGACACAGTCAAGACAGTCCTTGATGTAATTAAATCTACAGGTATTGTGGTGATTATATCGTGTTGTACACGTTACCACAGTAAGAGCTGACTATGGCTTCTATTGCTCCCATATTCGAAGGGCTGGTCCCTTCAAATACTTTTTTGTCACAGGCAAGACGTAAAAGAGTCATTCCAGGTGTAATCCCATGTAATGTGCCGTGATAAAGAGTTAACTATGGCTTCTTCTATTGCACCCACATTCGACGGTACGTAAGTAGGTGTCATTATAAGAAGCAAGACGTCAAGACAGAGTCATCCCAGGTGTAATTAAATCTACAGGTGTTGAGGTTTAGCTGTCAGCGGCGCCTCGCCGTCTGAGAAGACAAAGGTTTGTTTTCGCGGGTGTGGGTGGGCTGGGACTCGGAGCCGGGGTAGGAGCCGGCCCACTGACCGAGTGCGCGATCGACCGCGCCGCGCACGCGCGCACCCCACGCCGCCAGTCCTCGCCCGCGCCGCGACCGGACCGCGCGCCTCGCAACACCCGCGCTAACTACCCTCAATGCTATTTGTTTACAACACCTCACGTGGATTGTAATGGCGGACAGGTTCACGTGATTCAGATACAGAAATTCCGTTCGGTGAGTACATTACGGATCGATGTATCCGCTCGGCGGAATGTTCGGCAATATCGCAGAATCCTTTATAATGCTGGGGTAGCGAGGCTGTCGCTCACGGTACTCTACTAGTTATTGTAGTGGTTTAAGATATTCGTGGCACGGCGCAACCTGTTCTGAACTTCCGATGAATAAATTCATAGTTTATCCTTTGATGGCAATGTAAGGGTTGCTTGTTTGAGTTAAACCCAAGTTCGTTCCTACCAGACTCAATTTAATTAGATTACAGAGTGAAAATCTTTGCTCTGTTTTGCAGATGACTTTCCTCACACATTCTTTTATTATCTCTGTCTGTTTTCTATCTTTCGTCTTAGGTATATTATATTATACTTTATTCAATGTGACAATATACATGACTATATTTCCATCCTTGTGAGTACCGTTTTTCCGACACTTGTTTGATTAATTTCACAGAATAAATCAAACTATATGGTTTACCTTATTTTGAAAGAAATTATTTTTGCCTTAAAATCAAGTTCCATCATTTGATACTAAACCGGTAATTCATTTGATCACCACACAATAACCTGTAAATATCAGGACAACGTAAAATAACATAATTATCTATTTATCTAGTTAATATCCAAACATCATGTAATTATTCTTATTTATGTATAAAATCAATATGAAAGCCTAAGCCTAAGCCCTAAAATAAAAGTCAACTTTTCCACAACTTAATTCATTAAACTAACTCGAGGCCCTTGTTACCAAAGCGTATGAATAAAGCTAAAACACAATATCCATAATTATTTTAATTAGCCGAATATCTAAACACCGAAACTTCCGAGTCGAACTAAGAAACTTTTACCGAGTTCGTCGGCCGTCGGTAGATTTAATATTATTACGATGTGGGATACATATAATAATACGTTTATATGTGTTGACCATGTTTGTATGTTTTATGTCTCTGTTTTGCATAATATAGTACTCATTATGACTTAAAAACTAGGTATATTAATCTTTATTATGAGATCAATGAAAAATTACCACCATCTGAAACTTTAGATTTGACATTGTAGAATTTCACATGGAAATCTTCTTTAACTTATCTTTTTTTTATATTGGATAGGCTTGCGTTTGACTAAAACTCGCCTGATGTAAAGTGAAGATGCAGTCTACGATGGAGCACGCATGTCTAGAAGAATAATAATTATCGGGGAATACATACTCGGGTAGAGCGTTCCACTCCTTGGCGGTGCGCATGATAAAGGTGGAAGAGAACCGCTAATTCAACAACTACATAGATACTTACCAGCTAAAACCATATATTAAAACTTTAAGACTTAGGACTTTAAAAAAAAACAACTTCAAATAAATCACTTCTTACTTCTTGCCCTAAAGAATTTTGAAAATCGGTTCACAATTGACGGAGATTTTGGTGATCATAGGGCGATAATTACAAGTGAGGATGAGGTTTTTGGAAAAGTACCAATTCCTCAGGAATAAAATTTATATGGGACCACATGTAAAGTATACTTTTTTAAACAAACAAAGAATTTTGAAAATCGGTCCACAATTGACGGAGTTATCGGTGAACATACATAAAAAACAGTCGAAAAAAAAGGTTACGACAAACTGAGAACCTCCTCCTTTTTAAAGTCTGTTAAAAATAATAATCTGTTTTCTAACCAACGCATGATTATTTATTTTTTTCCACATCGCGAACTCCAATTCAGTATTTTATGTGTCTAACTACCTAGTAGATGGAACATAATAAAGAGGCTGAAAGTACGTTATTTTCCATTGATTAAACGAGGCATAGAATTTTCCGTCGTTCTCGTTAAATTCTGACTACTTACAGATAAAACATTTACTTTTTCTCTATAAATACTTTACTCTTTGAAGGCTTTGAATATAAATAAACCTATAAAACTGTAATGTAGGTAGCTGTCTGACTGAGAATTCACGCACAGCCTACACCGAAATTTCTAGAGACTTTGAAGATGTTGGAGCTTCTTTATTGGTGGGCAGGCCCACTTAAAAATAACTTCTTGAATTCTAAAAGAGCATGGGAGTGGAAATTTAAAAAATTGAACGCAGTCGACGGAATGCCCAATTCTAGTATTCTTATACGTAGCCAGGGGATATAAGCATATAAGTGGGGTATAAGCAGCATCTATCTATACTCTACCAACACCGACTAAGATCACCAACCTGCCCGCGACAGTCAACCTGCAGCGTGTCAAGCAAACCCTTTCAGTTACAGTAGAAGCTGGTCTTGCAGTGGACTATATTATGACAGTGGAAACAGCACGGGAACTATCCGCGAAGATTCAATAAGTGATATTTTTTTTTATCAATAATACAATATAACGGTTTCAGCACAGAATAATGGTTTGTGTTTGGTAATAAACTCCGGAGCACCGTTATGCTTTTGAATGCAATAAATATTTCAAAGTCGGGTTTTTCTGAATTTTATAACTCAATCCGTACCATATCTCGAACTGTCATATCTGGCCCAATCTGACGACTACATCTGACTTCATCAGAGACTTTTTTGCTATTTTCTTCTCACTATAGACAACAGCTGTAATTTGAAAGGCATTAAACGGGTTAATGGTTTATGTAACACAGGTTTTTATAAACCTATATCAGGCACCGTCTTTCTTAATATATATTTTATAGTTATGTATACTATATACCTACCCACATGTAATGTTATCCTAAACTAATCTCTGTGAAGAGAAAGAAAATGATTATATTATTACTATAGCCGGTCTAGTTTTATGAGAAGCTATCATAGTCAGGCCTTTGCGTTTCGGCGAAGGTTCGCATTATGCCTCTCTCTCTTCTGAGTGAAAAGTCTACAGTACGTTTCTTTCACACAGAATGAACCTACAATAGTGAGATCACAAACAGCTGGTGAAGTAAATCCACGTTTTCAACAAACGACTGGTTTATCGCTATCTAATCACGTTAATCGTTATTTGCGATTGATAGCGGTTTATTTGCGTCAGTCATTCGTTTTTGTGGGTGATTTAATTCCTTGTAAGTATTAAGGTATCCTCCTTATCATTGGATTCACTTTTGTTTTTTGACAATCTTATACTTTAATGTCAATTAGACAAAATTAGTAGAAATTCCGCTCACCTCAAATGTTTTGTCTTGTAATTGTATTTGTTTTCGCAAAATCACCCGTGAATCAATTAACTATTTCAATGTTTTTTTGGGAATGTGGGTGTTTTAGTAATAAACCAAATTTAAGCACGATCGGATATGCAGAAGTGATCAGAAATTTGATCGCTAGATTTACCATCCCGCACGACAGCACGACAAATACCGACGGGGCCGTGGTAGAATCCTACCGGGACCACATGACCTCGTCAAGTGCTGGTGCAGCGTCGAGCCCTTCATCAGGCAATGAATGGTTTGATGATGCACTAGCATTACGGTGAGCGACGGAACACAGTGTATTTTTAGTCGGGAGGCCGCCGGGCTAGCGAGAGCTAGTCGCAGGCGGTGAGCCCGACAGACCCCTCCAACTCTCCCCGAGTATGAGGACATGCGTAACGCATTTTCACACCGACAAAAATAAAGGTTGAATAAAAGATTCAAACAAACTCGATAAATTTATTTATAAAATATTTCGCAGCGAACATCGAAATTTCATATCATAGCCGGAAACTTTGCCACTACAAGTCAAGTTGAAAAAACAAGTTTTTGTTCTAAAAATCTAAGCGTAAAACAAATAAAAAGCCTTCCGCCAGGCAGAGTAACCTCTTCCAAATTTCAGGAAGTCGGTTGGAGTTTAAGAGGTTCTAATTCCATCTGCGAAACCCAAACCAACCTCGCCGGCTCGAGGTGCACCCTGTTATCTAGCAAACGGGGTTCTGGCAGCCGGCAAAGCATAAATTATATTGGTACAGCTAAAATCTCTTGTAGCAGCAACGGCGGTGCGAGAAGCTGTGCGCTGCTATCGCCAACCCGTATGACCAGCGTGGAGATTATGGGCATATCCCCCTTCTTATTAGGCAAGGCCTATCTCTATCAGTGGACTGATATAGGCTGGTGTAGTGTGTAATTCGTGTTTCATTTATAGCAAGTTTTATTTTATACGCTTCCCCTTAGAGAGTGTCAATACAACAATACTTTTTAAGTATTCTAAGGCTGATAACAATATATTTTTGTTTAATAGACATAAAATGAATCATGTACAGTCAGCGTGTCTAAATTTTATCTTTCCGTGTATTTGTCTACACTTCTAATGAGATAGTTTGTCATGATAATATTTGTTCAACTCAAATTTTTGATGAATAACTGAGAAAAAATTTACTTTTACATCCTGTAGGAGTTTACTCCATGTATTTGTAAGAAGTATTCATTGTATAGTAATCATACTTAATGTATACTTCTCGCGGTGTGTGAAAAAGAGATGCACTATAAACTTTTCACCCCGCAGATAGAGAGGCAATACGTGAACCTTTGCCGAAGCGTGATAATAAATAAATACATAAATTTTATTTTATTTCAGGCAAATAAGAAAAAGTAAAAGATCTTAATTAATATAATAAAGACGGTCCATGAGAGTTTACCATTTCAAGCGCTCGTGGCGTGGTTTATGAGCATGTTGGTTTATATTTTTTCCAGGTTTACCATGGTGGCATCGGAACTAATAACAGTCTAGATTTTACAACATAAGGATGGATTATACTCATCTGTTCCCCAAAAGCCTGAGTGTGTCATGCCCGGCCAGAAGACAGGAATAGATTATTCCCGACTGTCTCCGACCTTTAACCCTTAAGAGGCAGACGAGAACATAAAGGTCTAACTGTCCCCCCGCTAACTACAATTATAGTGCTCTTGTCGGTGTGGTGAGGAAATTCTTTCCATTTTGCTCTTTACATTGCGTTTTCACTTCCATAAACGACATGATGGCGACATACTCATTTATCTGCCTCATGTAGCTTATTCTTGCTCATCTTTTTTAATAGTTTTCTTCTATCTTTCCCTCGATGATGTTTTCAATGAATCTATCATGTCGTATGTGACCACTGTCCAATCATTTTTCCTCTTCTGTTTTGTATGGGTTCCATCAAGACTTCAAGATCCTTTTTTCAGCCACCAATTTTAGAACTTTCTTGTCTTCTCAGTCCAACTTATCCTCTCTAGCCTCCTCCAGCACCACATTTAAATATATAAATATATATTTCTCTATCCCGTTGTGTCATCGTCCATATCTCGCATACATACAAACACGTCAGGGTATCTACTACGTTAGGTACTAATAGACCTACAAATCAAAGGTTTTTTTAAAGAGGAAGAATTAATAAGGAAAAATACTCGAATAAATACACGGTCGTTCTATTAGTCTTATAACGCATTGGGCTATAAAAGTAATCGTAGTGTGTCGGAAAAATAACATAGCGGAAGTAAAAGAGCCTTGAAGCATACGTGGGTTTTCTCTTTGAATTATCAGCAATTTTTGATATTTCTTTCGATTGTTTTTATTACACCTAAGAATAATAAGTTATTGAAATTATACAAGCATCTAACAGACTGTACCTCTAGGTATTATAAATTTGAAGAGATAATATTCCTGGAAACGTGTCTAGGTGATTTTATTAACAACAAATTCTTACGTCTATTAATAATTATATCGATATTTCTAATATCTCTATTATTTAAGTAGAAAGAAAGATGTGATTTTTCCTTTTCTCAGTTAGATGCTAGTTTTCAATCATACCATGCTAAATCATACTCTTCAGTTACAATAAAAATAAATAAATCAATTAATAACGCTGGAAGCTCACACAGCATCATGTAGTCCCAAACTAAGCAGAGCTTGTATTATGGGACCCACATGGCTGATATACTACACAAATATTTTTATATTTACAATGGTTAGTTTGTTTAAATTACTTTTATT